>OZ059905.1:3355738-3722119 GCA_964057215.1 Oscheius myriophilus
CTATCGAAATGGCCGCTTACAAACACGGCCTTCGGCCGTACAAAAAGGCGGCCTGCGGCTGACTAGAGCATTTTTCTTTTAATTAAAAGATAGAAAAAAGAAACAATTTGTGTGAAAAGACTAACGTAGAAAAAGTGAACGATTGTTTGAAATGTAGAAAAGAACTTCAATAAATAATGACTTGCAATATGAGATGCCTCTTTTTTCCTAAATGTCTCCGGATCTTATATAAACACCAAAAACAATTGGAGTTGCTATCATAGAAAACGAATCTCTGCCTTTTTCAAAAAACTTTTCAAAATACTTTATTCGTCCCATCAAATTTTTTTTGACAGTGCACGTTTTTAATACCAGTCTTTAATAAAAAAAAGGTTAAAGATTTCTTTAAATTTTGAGATTGGGTTCGGAAAATATTAAGAGATTAGGAGTAGATTAAAATAGTAATAAAGTAAAATAAAATAATAATAAATGAAATAAGGAAAAAAATAAATAAATTTTTTCCGCCCTCAAATGATTTGACTTCGGCAAAGTGATATTTTGCCACTTTGTTTGTGCACGTTTTTAATATCTGTTTAAAGGATTTGAAACTCTCCTTTAATTTTTGAGATAGGTTTATAAAACATTAAGAGATAAATACTATAGTAAAATAGGCAGAGATTCGTTTTCTATGATATCAACTCCAGTTGTTTTTGGCGTTTATATTTCACACAAATTAAAGGAGAGTTTCAAATCCTTTAAAGATTTATTAAAAACGTGCACAAACAAAGTGGCAAAATATCACTTCGCCGAAGTCAAATAATTTAAGGGCGGAATAAAGTATTTTGAGACGTTTATTGAAAACGGCAGAGATTCGTTTTCTATCATATCAACTTCAGTTGTTTTTGGTGTTTATATAAGATCCGGAGGCATTTAGGAAAAAAGAGACATCTCATATTGAAAGTCATTATTTATTGAAGTTCTTTTCTACATTTCAAACAAATCGTTCACTTTTTCTACGTTAGTCTTTTCACACATATTTGGATCGGTTCTTCTTTTCAATCGGAATAGGACTTCAAGGTCTTCAAGGAGCCACCCAAAAAAAATTTTGTAGACGACATCACATCTCATAAGTTTTGGGGCGCCGGTTCACTTTAACTGTGATTTTCTAGAATCACCTATAAAATTCGTTTCCGAATGGAAAACTGTCAAAATTGATTTGATGTTGAATATACAAAAACATAATCTCCGTCACTGCTCTCTTATCACTTGTATTTTCACCCCGTACTCTACTTTTTTCGTCGCCGCAGACGGATTAAAATGCAACCGTGTAATACTTAAATTAAATATTTATTGAAAGCCTTCGACCCGTTCGTTGACCCGTCATTTCCTTCTTCTAATCTCGAAATCTCTTCAGAATAGACTCCACTTGGCCTGTCGTAGTCGTCCCGTACAGACACAGCATGTCATTCCGGTGGCTGTCATCATACAGGTCATTTCGTCCGTTTCGAAATCCGAACAATCCACCAATTCGATGTGTTCGCAATGGCCGGACTCGATCACGGCGTTCGAAATGTCTCTCCTCGTCCGGGTGGCACGAGTGGAGGACCAGCCGGCTGTCGCGAGAGGGTCGGCCACGGGAGCCCTGAAAGAACGGGGTTATTGAATTGAAATCCCAGCGGTACAGTCCTTTAAATGAATTTTGGGTAGGGATTCACTGCTGCAAACTGGGCGCACTGTTTTATGGGTGACTCGTAACCTCACAACGTGTCCTTCTGTGGCCTAGTGGTTAAGGGACCTGCTTTGCGCGCAGGAGGTCGTTGGTTCGAATCCTAACTGCGACAAAAAATTTTTGTTTTATATTTTTCATGTTGGTATAAATATAGGTTCCATTCAGGGCACGTTCCAAACTGTTGCTGTCATAGTAGACTTTCAACCGTTAAAATGCTGAAAAGGCGAATAGAGCTGATGCCCATGTGTGATCTCTGTCTGATCTCTCCGCGCCCTTTTTCACCTTTCGGTTTCTGTTTGTCTTTGTTTCAAATGCAACACAACGGGGGGTTATTTCTCAACAAAGCAATGCTTTTAAATGGGTTACTGTTGTAATAAATAAATTATTTGTTGAATTCTCGGGTCTCAGACATTTAAGAAGCTGCAAAACAATCCTATTCAAACAGGTCAAGGAGTGGACTTTTGGGTTTCAAAGGAGTACATTTCTTGTTTAAGTTGAGAAAAATAGAATAACAAAACACAAACTGCAGTAGTACTGAAGGAGCAAAGAGACAGTGCTCCATTTCAAACATGCAAAAACGAAAAGCGCCCTAGGGGGTTTGAACCCGCGACCTTCAGAACGAGAAACCGACGCCCTAACCACTAAACTACTGTACTGTCAAAGGTGTGCAAACCGTGTGTGCTTTTTATGAGCCGCGGGGACCAATTGATTCATCTTTTTTCATTCGAAAGTCCACAAAGTTTTAACTTTATATTTAAATTAGTACACTTTCAGGCCGAAGAATCGTTGAGGGAGGGGATTCCCTCAGTAATTCTTCCTTGGTCTCTCAGCACGCGAGGAGTTTTTGACGTGAGGCGCGAGCAAACAGGAACTGGACACTCGTCCCCTGTGGCAACAAATCACGTAGAATTCTTGTGATTCATTCGCAATTTTTGTCATTAAAACAACAGTTTTCGCTATTTTTGAATAGAAAAGTTCTGGTCTGGCGTGGCCGAGTGGTAGTGGTCTAGGCTGATGAGAAAATGGTCGCTGGTTCGATTCCCACCTAGGGATTTGGGTGTGTGTGTATGTTTTTTTACAAATATATTTGTTGTTTTCAAATATATTTTTAATTTTAGAAACCTTGCAAACGCTCAAAAACAACGGTAAATTACATGTAAACAAAAATCTTGCTTTTCCACGTTTTAGGCTCAACTTTTGTTTTTTTTTATGTTATAATCATTTTAATCGGTTTACTAACAAGAAGGTGTTAAATTTACAGATGTTTTAAACCCCAAAACAAAAATACCGGGAGGCGGATCCGAACCCCTGACTTCTGTATTGCTAAATGAGACCACTGCCATTACACCATTGGGACCGGCGCGGCGGTGTCCTGCATTGGACGCTTGTTGCATTGTTTTTCACCGAAAAAACGAAAATTAAAAGTAAAAAGGAAAGCGAACCTTTAGAAAATTTGCAAAAATGCGTATTTTGGGGGTAGGTTATTTAAATTGCAGAATAAAAATGTAAAAAGTCAAAATATATTACACTAGATTTGGATAAACAAGGTTAAAGTGAATAATACAAAAAGCAAAATTATTTGAGCATGGTGGACTCGAACCCTTGAGCTCTGGATTGCCAGGTGAGCGCGTAACCACTACACCATTAATTATAGCCCAGCGAAAACCTTTAAAAATGCAATGAAAAGTCGATTCTAGTTTGTAAAATTAAGATTTTCAGTTAAAAATTAGAAAAACTCACACTCTGTGTTCCCTGTCACGGAGAATCCTCCTAAGAACTCGCAGGGTGTCGGCCCTTCCCTGAACCAGCATATTGGCAAAACCAGCTGCGAAAACGGCTGTCAGCAGTAGAAATACTTTAGCCATGTCTTCAGTGTCTTCAGAAGCTCTCTGGAATATTACAATGTCTTCAGAAGCCGAGAAAAACCGAAAACTGAAGGAAAAGACGAGGGTTGCAACGGCGGAACGCTGAGTTTACTGCGTAAACGAGTCGCGTGCATTCAGGTGGAACAAGGAAAAATGAAAGGAGAGAAGGGGTTGGAGATGATCTTCTGAAGACTTGGGAGATGGGTTAAGTAGGCACGGAGAAAAGGGGCGTGGCTTCATGGAGTTCACATGGAGCGGAAGCTGGGAGCTCCGGAAACACTGACCAAACACACTTTTTCGGAGGCAAGAGTGACGAAGCGGCGCAGGGATACGTCATGTTTTGGAACGGTGCGAAGGGAGAGAGAGAGAGAGAGAGAGGCAGACAGAGAGACAGAGAGAAAGAGGGGGATATAAATAGGGACCGCAAAGGCGGCCTCCGCGCAGGTAGCCCGAAATGCTAAGAAAATATGGTTTGAATGGCCTGCGCGCGTATTTTTATGAAATCCTCTATTTTAAAAACGGAACAAGTAAAATCACACGAAAAAAACGGTGGATCAGGTTAAAACACAAAATTCCATCACTATTGAGCAGAAAAGCGCTATTTTCTTCGTTTTATGGCCATAATTTCCAAGTCAGGTCGGGAGCGCTCAAGTGATCTTGACTATTATGTTCAGTACTACATGTTACACAAAATAAAGCAATAAAATCAAAAATCCATTCTCCCCGAAAAAAGTTGTCGCGATATTTAAACTTTGGCGGCCTATCTTTCGTCAGGGGTAGCAGTTAAGTACCTAAAATCCCTTTAAAAACCTTCTAAATACTGTTTACCTTCAGAACAAATAAACAAAACAAGCGGGTAAACAAGAAAGTTGAAATAAATAGAGTTTTACTAAGTATCACTTTTTGCAAGATTTCAGTTCCCGCCGAAATACAAACAAACCAAGTGCGGAGCACTTAAGAGACAAAATTATTTGGACAAATAAAGTATTTTTCTATATTTTAAGAATAAAAAACGCAATTTCCATCCTCCCCATCGTTCACAATCTTTATTTAAAAATGGAATTTTAATCTTTTTACGGACAACTTTCGCGCTCCACTGCCAAAAGCGCGCTCCATTGTCAATGGCCGTATTTTGCCCGAGGCCATTTAAACGTGTATTTTTATCATGTTCGAGGTGATTCTGGTTTCATAAATACGAGAAAAATATGAAAAATCTTTGCAATACGTGAATAATGCCAAAATTTCTCAAAAACAGTGGTTTTACAATCAAGCCACTTTGTGTCCGTTGTTTAGCAGAAACTGTGCCCTCGCTCAGACAGGCCCATCCCAACCATGGCTCTAATGCAGAAACGAAACAAAATTTCGGCCATTCAAAGCGAGATATCTCGCTTCGTTGTGAATGAAATTTCAAAGTGTTAAAAGAAAAAGTTTAAGTTTGGTTATTATCTGATGGAAAATTGACACTAAAAAGCAGGAAAATAATTTTTAAATTATGGTCTGCGGTCCCTAGATATAAAGAGGTCTCAAAGACCTTCAGGGATTGTGTGGGAGTAAGAAAGGCCCTCACTTCCGTTGGTTGCAGTTCAAACCCCCCCCCCCATGGTTCAAAGGCGGGAAGTAACAAAAAGAGCCCCGCAAATCAAATTTCGTCATCATATAGATAGGCCCCCCCCGGTAGGCGCCGCAAAGGTGGGGTCGGCGCGGGCAGCCCGACCATAAGAAATTTTGATTTTTTAGGCGCGCGCGCACAATTTTAAGAAAACTGGATATGTAACTATTGACTATGGCGTAAAAACATACGCGCAAGACGCTGGTGCAAGTGGTTTTTGCGAATTTAAAGGTCAACCATCCGAGGGGCCCCCGTATACCATTTGTTCCGAAGGCCTTCTGAGACACCGAGGGACTACATTGGTTCTGGGGGTAGTTCAAATGAACCGCCCCCCCCCCAACTGAAAGGGAGACAGTAACCAAAAGAGCCCCCCCCCACATGAGATTGTATATTTTTCCTATATAGTTATGTCCCCATAACCCTCTTTATTCTATTTGTAGGACGGGTATTGCTGAATATCAATAGAGCCCCACCACAGTTTGTGCGAGTGTAAAAGAGCCCCCCGCATCGCAGTTTGGTTTCTGGGTTCAGATGAGCCCCCCATTTGTGATATTGGGTGGAAGCAGAAGAGCCCCCCATAACCTCGGTTTTCTACTCACAGATATTTAAAAGAACTGCAGTTATAACAGTTTTTCTGTTTTAATGTAGTTAAGCCCAAGTGTTGCCGCTGCTTTCAAATGTATCCCCTTTCACTTCTAAATAAGCATCCATCTTGTTCTAGTCACAGATACAGTTAAACAAAATTTTGTTATTTTATGTTTTACATTTAGGTTCCTTCAATATTGTCAAGAAAAAAATGAGTAAAAGAATACAGCCACCTAGGGGGGTCGAACCCCTGACCGTTGGATTAAAAGTCCAACGCTCTACCACTGAGCTAAGGAGGCCACGAGATCCATAAATGGCGCATGACTTTTCATAACGACGCCGCTTATTGAATCGATTTGATGGCAAACGTTGTATAAATGCGGGAAACTGAAGGCACCTACAGAGAAAATTCTTCATTCGAGAATAAAATGAAAGCTCATGCTCAAAAACATCCATATTTTTGCTGATTACGTCTCCAAAGAACAGCTTAAGAGTGGTCCGATGGAGATACTTTGGACACTTTCCCCCCAGAAAAACAGCCAAAATGCTCAAAACATGAACGTAAGTAACTTTTAAATTAAATCTGCATACCAGAATGTTTTCACTACCTCCCCCGCCTGGTGCAGTGGTTCCAGGCGCCACCCACCGATCTATCGGCCAAGGGTTCGACTCCGGCCTCCGAAAAAAGCTTCTCTTAAAGTCTTTAACCAGTTTGTTAAAATTTATAATAAGTCGGTGTGAAATATAGGCTTTTCACTGCACAACTCCGTGGCGCAATGGTTTTAGGCGCGAACCGCCGTTCTATCGGCCCGGGTTCGACTCCGGCCCTCGTGCGTTATTTATTTTCCTTCGCGGAACCTGTGCTACCGCATAGAGCGTGTCTTCTGTGCTCATAAAGGAGCGCGTGGCCGAACGCCTCGTCGTCCAGTCCCCTTGTTTGCCCCCGCGTCATCTTCTCTCGAAAAACGCTTCCCGTCCAGGGGATAGGAGGAGTCACATGGGATAGTTGGAGAGAAAAGTAGAAAAAAAGAAAAGCAATAAAGAACAGAAAAGAACAGGATTTGAAAGAAGCACTGTTAAATTTAGCTACACTTAAAACCATAGTTCTCACGTGAAGTGCCGGCCCGCGGGCGGGACTTGTCAAATTTAAATTTGCTTATATCATTATTTCAGCTTACACAAAATTTTTAAACCCCTCCAAATTTATTCATAATAATTTTATTACATTTTTAAACTTATTCAAAGTTAGCAAAAAATAAAGTGTCCCGGCCGGGATCGAACCTTGAACGCGTGGGTGACAGTTTAACTATGTGGTCGCAGTAGACGGCCCGAAGCGGGCCGGTCCGTGAAAATCGTGCTTAAAATGACCTATCGATGTTATTATTAAAATTTAGCACGGCAAAGACCAAAAAGTTTTTGAAAACAGTTGTTCTGGGAAATTTACTGTAATTTGTATCAAAAATAGTGTTTCACAATTTGAAGTTCAAGTAGCAAAAAACAGTTAATTTAAAAAAAAATTACACTGCAATTGCGATGTAAATTACAGTATTTTCAACAATTTGGGTTATCGAAGGTCAGTTTTCAGTTTTTCGGAACTTCGTATCTTGAAAAATGCAGTATTTTGACAAAAGTTATTATGGTCTGTTTCCGAAAAAGGGACATTCGAAGTTTAAAGGACGGGTGAGTATCTCAATTTCAGTATTTATGTAGTTCGATATCGATTTTTGGCTCAGGGTTACTGTAACTTTGCTAAAACTATTTTGAGCAGCTAAAAATTCTAATTTTGAACGATTAGAATTTCGAAAACTGCCAATATATTCCAAACAGGTGGAACACAACGAAAAATGATTCGGTAAGAGAAAATTTGGAAAGCAGATAGACCCAGTTATTCATTTACTAGGAAGGGATCGTTTTTTTAATTGTCCAATTTTGTTGTTTGTAATCGATTTTTACGTGGAGCGCGCGGCGCGCGGTCGCAAGGGTTACGGTAGTTTCCATTTGGGTACGGTAGATATTTCTGCGTCAAATAATGCAAATTTCAACATTAGGGATCAACATTAAGGTAGTAAAAGTTTTACATTTATCGATTTTTTCTCTATAGCGCGCAGCGCGCGCGGGCTGCGACTAGGTACGAACTGTTGGGAAGATATACATATTGTATATCGATCAATTCCAATTTTTAATACGAAAGTTATAAAAGCAAATAAAAACTCCAAAATTGGATGCGAAAAGGGGTGAACCGCGCGCGCGAAAACGACGGTGCGCCAAATGTGCGCTGGCTTTTTTGTATAAAAAACAGTTAGAAGATGTAAAAACATGCGTAGGCGATGTGTTTTAAAGGTTTCATGGGAAAAATGAATCTACGTCAGAAAATATTCACTTTGGTGATCCATGTAAAGAGAACGTGGGAAATTCCCATCGCAACAATAAAACTACGCATTTCACTGACGCAAAGGAATGAAAACTATCTTCCGAAGTCACCATGGTGTTTATTTTTCGAAAAGGGGCGACGGATTCCAACAAAATCGCCCCGCGTGGTACAAGAGTGCATCTCAAAATACAGTGAGGTGTGAAGGGTGAAAGGACATTTCATTATTTGTGAATGGCGCCTTTCGGCACGGCGGGATTAGGCGGTTATCACAGAGAGTCAAAGGAGAGGAGGACAACAAGACTGTTTGCACTCCGAAAGCTTATCGACCACTTATTTTGACCAACAGAGGTCGCGACATTAGGAGCCTGACGTGGAGACAAACACGCCCATTGGTCACAAAAACAACAACGCTTCCGGGAGCAGGAAAATGCGATGCGAACGGTCAGATAAGGTAAACAAAATGGAATTCTAAAAATTCACAATGGGCAAAAGATTAAAGCCACCTAGGGGGGTCGAACCCCTGACCGTTGGATTAAAAGTCCAACGCTCTACCACTGAGCTAAGGAGGCCACGGCCGTTCAAAGGCGCGCGGTGGTTTTCTAATCGGGCAGCGTCCGCGATTACAGCTAAGGGAATGAAGTGGGGCACTGTAGGTCTATGGGTTTGTTTATAACGGTGTTTTTGATATTTATGCATCAGGAAACAATTGCTTGATCACCCAACACCCACGGCTGTCTGGAAATAGCCGTGATTGCATTTGAGAAATTGATGTTGTGACCTGGGAAACAAGGCGTGGGTCGGTTAAGAGATTAGAAAGAGAGACGTAGTAAAAGAAAAAGAGAAGAAAAGAAGAAAAAGGGAAAAGCAAGAACAATTAGGGCCGAAAAATGCATAAAAAGCCATTTTTAACTTTAAAACGCAGCAAATTCAACAGAAAAGGCTGGAAAAATACGGCTTTTTTCGTTTTCGCTATTTTTCTCTTTTTTAAGGGAATGTCCTACTTTAATTAATTTAAACATTAATATTACTTCAAACAAGGAAATCTCAGTTTTCATCGCATTCATTGAAGGGGTGAACTTTCCAGCATGCAATAATCGGCAGTGGCGGGCGGCTGTTACCCGCACCCGTACGGGATCGGCGCCTCACCTACATGGGGCCATATAAAAATCGCGTTGTGGGATAAAAGATGTAGTGATTCCCTTTACGGGGAACGGTTCCTTTCTCACCATTCGTTCCAACAACTTTTTTTTTCACATTTTAAGATTTGCCGAAAATTTAGTTCCATTGTCCCTGAGTTGTTTTCACGGAAATTGTACTTCCCGTTTGTGCACTTTAGCAGCCAATGAATAAAGGAGATTATGACGAAGGTGGTATAGGAAAACAAGAACAGTGAGATGGGTGTCCTTCGGAACAGGATGGACCCCGGCGCTGGAACTCTTGAGGAACTGGGTCAGGGGGCAAGTGGACATCAGAGCTGGTTTAGTTTACTGGTTTATGGGAGAGAGAGAGAGAGAGAGAGAGAGAGAGAGGAGCAAGAAAATACTCAGGCTTTTTGGCTTATGGTACGACGGCTTGTGTGGAAAGGAACTGACCGTGCAAACTGAAGGCATTTTCACCCGTTTTTCAAGAAAATGGCATTGGAAATCGCGAAAATCCAGTGTGAGCATCGTTTTGAGAACCAGTATGTGCAAAAGGGTGATATCTGAAATACGATTGTGATGGAAAGAACTTAACCGCTCGGAATCAAGCCGATAGCCGCATTTCAGTCGAAGTTGAGAGAAAATGTCTACGTGTCTACATAAACTACGTAAAGATAACGTTCAATTAGCACAACGTAAAGTGCGTTTTCAAAAAAGAGACAAGAAAAACGGGTTCTTCTCAAGGACCAGGTACATTTGGTCTCGCCACAATTGGTAAACTCTCACTCTCTCTCTCTCTCTCTCTCTCTCTCTCTCTCTCTCTCTTGCTCTCTCTCTCTCTCTCTCCCTTTCTCTCAAAAAGGCTTTTCACAGAAAAAAACGAAAACTCCTAACGATAAATCTGGTCAAAAGCCAGCATTTAAGGAAAAACTGTGAAGTGGCTTCGGTTTCACCCGTAAATCTTGTTCCTCTCCGTGGGTGGTCATCCACGCTTTCGACTTGAACCCGTTTCAATGGAGAAAAGAATGTGATATTTTAATATTTAAAAATGCTATTGAAATTGGTAGTCGGGCAAGCGTTCTATTAAGAAAATAATAAAATTCAGGCAAACGCGTGAAAAAAGGAATGGGTTTGAAGCCGAAATGGAAAGAAAATTTTGCTTTGCAGTAGCTTTTGTAGAGGCCGACCTCCGTAGCAATTGCTCAAAATTTATCATTGTGATTCCATATTGGCGGTTTGATATGCATAACAACGGCGAACCCACGCATTGTGGGGCAACAATAACAACAACGAAGAGACAGAGATTCAGAGAGAGAGACAGAGAGACAGAGAGACAGACAGACAGAGAGACAGAGAGACAGAGAGACAGAGAGACAGAGAGACAGAGAGACAGAGAGACAGAGAGACAGAGAGACAGAGAGACAGAGAGACAGAGAGACAGAGAGACAGAGAGACAGAGAGACAGAGAGACAGAGAGACAGAGAGACAGAGAGACAGAAGACAGAGAGACAGAGAGACAGAGAGACAGAGAGACAGAGAGACAGAAGACAGAGAGACAGAAGACAGAGAGACAGAGAGACAGAGAGACAGAGAGACAGAGAGACAGAGAGACAGAGAGACATAGAGAGACAGAGAAACATAGAGAGACAGAGAAACATAGAAAGACAGAGAGACATAGAAAGACAGAGAGACAGAGAAACATAGAGAGACAGAGAAACATAGAAAGACAGAGAGACATAGAAAGACAGAGAGACAGAGAAACATAGAGAGACAGAGAAACATAGAGAGACAGAGAAACATAGAGAGACAGAGAGACAGAGAAACATAGAGAAACAGAGAAACATAGAAAGACAGAGAGACAGAGAAACATAGAGAGACAGAGAAACAGAGAAACATAGAGAGACAGAGAAACATAGAGAGACAGAGAAACATAGAGAGACAGAGAGACAGAGAAACATAGAAAGACAGAGAGACATAGAAAGACAGAGAGACAGAGAAACATAGAGAGACAGAGAAACATAGAGAGACAGAGAAACATAGAGAGACAGAGAGACAGAGAAACATAGAGAAACAGAGAAACATAGAGAGACAGAGAAACATAGAGAGACAGAGAGACAGAGAAACATAGAGAGACAGAGAGACAGAGAAACATAGAGAGACAGAGAGATGCCCAAGAAATCTCCACAAACCATTCCCAATAAAATATTTGACCCGGTTTTTGCATAAACTATCGCCCTCTTGTAGTTTTCCTCACGGGACCCGTTTCGATTTCACACGTCTCGTGCGCGTGCCCCTCACCGTCAGTCGGAAGAAGTGTTTGGCGCCTTGTTCGGGTATCGCCTTTCCACTCGTCCCTCTCCACGCGCCACATTCCCCTTCGATGTGGTCTCTCCTGCTGTTCCTTGTCTTCATCGTCCCTTCTCTTCAAGCAACAACCACCTCCACCACAACAACTACAACAACACTCCATTCCTGTGTTGACCGAAGCCCCTACTGTAATCAAAACGATTGTACCGTAAGACCAGGGTACGCAAGGGAGTTCTGTCGGAAAACATGTGGCAATTGCACCGACTTCTGTGAGAATTCCAAGTTTGTCGCTTGTACGGAGGAGAGAAAAACGGAATGCGACGCCATGTTAAAGGACTATTGCCCATTGCTATGTGGGGTTTGTAGACTACCGAAGAAAATAAAGGGGACCACGACTACGACAACAACGACAACTGTGGTACCATCTACTGCCACAATGAATATGTCTGCGAGGAAGGTTACGGAGAAAATGAGGACAACTACAGCTTTTGTGATGCCTCCAATGTTCAGGTTGGTCCTTCTAGCTTAGGTTCTCTCTCTCTCTCTCTCTCTCTCTCTCTCTCTCTCTCTCTGTACATCTATATCTCTCTACCAGGAGGGTACGCGCGCCTACGGCGCGCACCCTCCTGGTCTGCGCCCGCACCGGCACGCGGCAGTCGGTCGCTCAATTAGGCGGCCTGCGGCGGCATATGCATGGCCTACGGTCATTTATTACTCGTCCTTTGGCCGTGAAAATGCCGTGAAGCACGTGAAACTTAGCCTACGGCCGAACTCACCCTCATTCTCTGGGGAAATGAACGCGTGAACCTACGCTAATACACTACACACCCACACAGACCAACACGGTAGGGTTTTATTAAAAGGGGATATCTCTGTATATCGTTCTCTCTCTTTGCGGCAGCTAATTCTGCTTACAAGGGACGGTGTTCGACTTTCGGGCAAGCTTGAAAAATGACACATTATTATCCAAAAGGGGTTTGAAACATTGTGAACAGAGATATTTAAAGCGTAAGAGCGCTTTATAAGAGGAGGTCGCAGACAGTTATCTAAGATCGTTGCAGGACCAAAGGTCCTTTAAAAGTTGTAAAAATTCTTGCCCATTCGTTGGAAATGGAGTATATTAAAGTTGCAAGCAGCAGCTATTTGGCTGTTTTAAACGAGCTGCCCCTGCGACTCACACCCGTACGACATCGGCGGCGTATTTAAGCGACCGCGTTTCGCCAACAAACAAGATTCACTAATACCCACTTTCTCTGTTTCTGCCTTTCCTTCTTAACTTTTTCTGCCAATATAACTCGCTCTGGTATTAGACGCCGTCTCATCGTCATTAAAACTCGACTAGTGGCATATAGTCTGTTTGTACGACTTCCCCGCATCCGCTTCTGGCGACTTTTGTCTGGCGACTTTTGAGCGGAATGTCTCAAATTTTCGGGCTTTGGTCATTTTCGGGTGCCGGGTTACAGTATGTACGACTTCCCCGCATCCGCTTTTTCTATATTCCGGCCGGTTGTTGATGTCAAAAAGCAAATCCTATGCTTTAAAACGATAGATGGAAGCTGCGAACAACCAATAAATTGAGGCGGGACTGTATATTTGGCGAGGGCCAACCAAATTGTTTCGCTTCCAGTTTTAAGGATTTCGCCAATTGAGAATGTTTTTGGAAATCAAATGTGCAACAGAATAGCTCATTCATAAAAGTGATTCTGAGTGTTTTGACAATCGACAGTACACGGGTTCTCCTACCGTAGCTTGGCGCCCAAAAATGACGAATTCGGATTGTCCCTTTTTCGACCAATGCAACTTAAACGAATCTTGTAATTTCAGAGCCCCGATGCGTAGAATTCCAACAGGAATAGAATCAAACCACGTGGATGACGTTCCTCAAATAGAAGAAACTTCAAGAAGCGCCGGTTACCTACCCGAACCTCCTCAACCAGTTCCGATTCAGTAAGTTTGAAAGAGACCTTCCCAACCCATCAGACCTACCCTAATTGTCTCCTCTCCCTCCATCTGGCCTTACTTTTTGCTGTTCCCCGGCGAACAAAGGCGCGCGGCTGTGGCATGAGGTGCGCAGTAGGCTTTTTGTGTGCCGTGTGCGCTGCTTGGCAGCTGTCCAGAGAGAGTGACCACAACAAGCACAAAGAAGGGACAGCCGGACGGATGGAGAGAACATGCAGAGAAAGAGAGAGAGTGAGAGAGAGAGAGATAGAGTAAGAGTGAGAGTGAGAGAGAGTGTGAGAGTGATAGTGAGAGTGTGAGTGTGACTGAGTATGCGAGTGAGTGAGTGAGTATGCGAGTGAAGCAAAAAGAGACATTTCAGAGTCCCTCTCTGGGCTCCTCACACCACCGGCTACTTCCCTCCTCCCTCCTCCCTCCGTCGCTCTCCTCCTCGACCCTTCTACCCTCAACAGCCCTTCTCTCCCTCTCACCACGGAGAGCCTATCTACGGCCCGGATCCCCGTCTCCAAGCCCTGGTCTCCCTTCTTGGCTGCCGAGACCGAGACCCCTCAACCTGTTCCAGAATCACAGATGAGACATGCCTGTCCCGTCCAGGCTTCTACCTCAAACTGTGTCCAGTTCGTTGCCGTAATTGTGATGGTAAACTACGACTTTCGAGCCTTATAAATTTCTCGTTTCAGGACTGCAGTGCTTCGATTCTATCAAAGTCGACTGTGAAGCGGTGCGTCGCGCGGGCGGATGCCGGCTGGCAGCAGCCGGGGAGTACTGTCCCCGTACGTGCCAGCTGTGCGCACCGCCGCCTGCCCTAGCCGATTCCCTGAGTATCTGTCGCGATGAATTGGACACATGTGTCCATTTGGCAGAAGGCGGTCTCTGTGAAAGTGGAGATGGGTGGGTTACGGTAGATTACAATTAGATATGTTGGGTTACTGTAATGTAGTGGTAGAAACAGCTGACTGTAGGTTTCGCAGCATTTGTATGCACGCCAGGGTACGGCAAATTCGTGTAATGGTGAATTACAGTACCTTTCTTTCCACAGTATTACTGTAGAATTCAAAAACACCCTCCTGGTTTGCGGCCTGCGGCCGTACATACACGCGGCCCTAGGGCAGAACGTCAGGGTTACTGAAGGTTGTTACTGTCACGCTATAGTACACACCCTATTAGGTAAGTTGAGTTACGGTAGAAATATATGCCTAGGGTACTTTGTTACGGTATGCTGGGGTACTGTAACATTACCGATAATTTGCATGGTTTCCGGGTTACTGTACTGGAACATTGCAGAATTGAGTTATTTTATAAGAGAAATACTGTAATTCCCAAACTGTAAAATTTTTATAGGGAGTACTGTAGCTTTTCGGACCTCGGTTCACTGTAATTTGGCACCAAAATCACTGTGCTTCTATTGATCGCTACTGCAGTATAAAAACTCATTTCAGCGATCTACTACGCATCTATTGCGCAAGAAGTTGTGGTTTTTGCAAAGCTCCTCAATTCTACACCCATTCTCCCTTTCTCCGAAAGTGGGTTCACAGTGAAATTTGAAATTGTAAGGTTTCAGGAAAGCGAAGAAGGCTTGAAGAGAATGATAGAAGAAGAAAAACACGCGTAATTTTATATTCTACCGGTATAAATAAAAGATTATTTTATTGCACTCTAGTTATACATCCACCTTTTTCCGCGAGGCATTTCGAGAATACCAGGAGGATACGCGCGCCTACGGCGCTCACCCTCCTGGTTTGCGGCCTGTGACCGCAGATTCATGGCCTACGGCCACTACTCATCCCTCTCCTCTCCTTTCGGCCGTGAAAATGCCGTGAAGTACGTGAAGCTCGGCCTACGGTCGAACTCACCCTCCCTCGCTGGGGAAATGAACGCGTGGACCTACGCTGATACACTACACACGCAGATAAACACGGTAGGGTTTATTAAAGGGACAGTCATGCGGGTTTTACAACATTGGCTCAATTAGGGGAGAAAAAATCGCTGATCATGAAAATATATATGACTATGGGTCGAAAATTTACCGATTTCGAGAAAATACGCTCCAAAATCTTCAAAACGGGTCTCCGTCTACAGATTTGCAGACGGGCAGTACGCCCTGCGTGTCCGGCATTTACACGGCATGCTAATGAGCCGAATTTTATTCTAATTGGCTGAGAGAGCGCTGAAAATGGGGAAGGTGCGAGACAATTAAGCATAGTTAATTCGCATAATTTCCGACCGTAGTCAATCGAAAATGCAATGAAAAGCCCCCATACTGCCCCTTTGAAAGGGATTGAAAAGCGTGTACGTGTGCATTAAAGCCAGTGAGATCGACAAAGTTAGAGAGAGACAGCAAAAAGCAAAATCTGGACGGATATAGAACGCCGTTGAGTCGCTGGGTCCCATTCCCCTTTTTCCTTCGATCACTACCAAAAAAGGAGTGCCGACTCCCACGCCGTGTAGGGCCAAAGGGGGTACTCCTGCGCCAGGCGTCCACACCTACCGCCTTTCAAGTCACAGCAGCTGATTTGGAAAGGCGGAGGCCTTTTCACCTAGGCATAATTAGCATATAACAACGACATATGCCTTTTCGGGAGGGTTCGACACTAATTTGAGGATACGCGGCCAAGTGTTGGCAGCCATAGAACTCGCATGTTTGATTGGTGTAAACGATGTGATACGCAGGCGACAGTAGAAGCCAAATTGAACAATAAAAGCATTTGATCCTCAGGCAGACGTATGAAGTCAAAATGAACCTTTCCGGGGGTATGCTACGCATACGCATTCCAAAGAAAACTTAATTTTTCAAGAGTTGCGAGGGTCAGCAAAGGTAATGCAAAAATGTGTCACACTTTGAAATCCCTCCTCCAATCGTTTTAAACATCCCCAGTCTCAAGCCCCCGTGTTGATTGTGCCCAAGTCGCGCAGAGTGCGCAGCCGTAAACAGCCAGGGGTCACATGTCAGCAGAGAACTGTCGCTGTAAACCGCTCGAGCAGCCGCACCGTGACCCCAGACACACATGCCACACACATGGGCCACAAGGGGAGGTCGTTCGGACCAGGGTAATGAGTTCGATGCGACTGTTAATCGATTGGAATGAGAAAATAGACGAATTTTGGGAATGTATAGCTCCTGTGCTTGGACATGGCGCCTTTAAAGATTGCTGCCGCGAGGGACACGGCGCCACACATTGGCGCAGTGACAAGTAGCGCTTCTCATACGGCAACTGTTAGGGGTTCGAATCCCGCCATAACCAAACTGTTTGCTTTTTTTCCACAAAAGCTGAAACAGGATTAAAATCAAGTTGAAAAGCTATTCAACGAATTATAAAGCATTGAACCTCAAATTAACGTTTATTTTCCTGTGGAAATACCTATCTTTTCTACTCCTTTCCATGCTCTAACCACGTTTTCGCAGAAAATCCCTCGCGGGAGTTGTTTGTGGCTCCTGTTCTGTTTGACACGCGCTTCCGCTTGCGACGCACGCCGTCTGGCGAACAGGCGCGCGCGGCGGCAAGAAGGACATGCCCGTCGCAGGTCATCGCTACCGTAATCCACATTAGTCGATGGGCTTGTAATTTGGTGGTTTTGGGAGATTTCAGGAGAGGTTCATGAGAACATGGGGAGAGAGATGGAAAAGTTGGACTTGTGTCTCTTTTTTGTGTTTCGTAGCTAAAGTTGTCGCCAAACGGGCATCATGCCAATTTGTGTCTTTAATCTCTGTTGATGTTCAATTAGATTACGATTATATGCTATCTATCAGCAAACAGAGAATACTGGGACAAAATTGCCATTATGCCATTTGGCGATAGCTATAATTCGATCGCTTTTGTATGTTTCACCGCACCTCTCTGTGTTCTCTCTCTATCTGTCTCACTCTCTCTGTCTCACTCTCTCTCTCTCTCTCGTTGGTTGTTTTCATCTAACTCTGCCTTCCTTGCTCTTCGTTTTTTGCCTGTCTAACTGTTTCACGATATCACCGCCTGACTCCCTAAATGGAAACTGTATTTCACTCGCCGTCTCTTTCCCTTTCTCTCCCTCTCTTTTTCTCTCTATCTCTCTCTACTCTATATATCGGTGTATCTCGTTTTATCCCTGAAAAAATATATTTCGCAAAAATCGGGCATGTCTGGCCGTAAAGAAGTAAGCTCCAGGTAAGCAACACATGGGAGCAACCACGGCAAACCGTTCAATAAAGTGCTCTTGGCCCGGGCCCAAATATTGCAATACTTGAACGGGAGAGAGAGAGAGAGAGAGAGAGAGAGAGAGAGAGAGAGGTTGAGTGAGAGGTTGAGAGTGAGAGAGGGGGCTGAGTGAGTGTGAGAGAAACAGGCATGCGCAGATATGCCATTGGATTTCAGCCGCTATAACATGAAAGGCGGTAGGTTGCCGCCTGGCGCAGAAGTACCCCTTCTTTGCCGAGACTCCCTCATTCTCCCCTGTTTCCTTGGCTCATTAACCATGCTACTCGAGTTGTGCGCGTCTGGCGACCCTCCCCCGGCCCTCTGCGCTTTTTCTCCGCGGCCCATATGAGCGGGTGTCGGTGTCCGCGAGTACCACCCCCTCGGCGGCACATGTGTCCAACTGTTGCCCCCTCGGCGGTCACTCGCCCTCGGACCCATTACCCACGTACTTTTACATTCCTTAGAGGTTCATGCCTTGGGATCTCTCTCTCTCTCTCTATCTCCCTCTCTCTCTATCTCTCTCTCTCTCTCTCTCTCTCTCTCTCTCTCTCTCTTTGAAATGACTATGTGCAACAGTCTCGGTCAGTCGCTCCCGGCCATTACCGAGACCACGTCCGTGCTGCTGCTGTTTACTCTTGCTTTTCTATTTGAGTGTTGCGCCCTCCGCCCATGCGCCCTATCCGCTTTCAACTTTTGCCCCTACTGGTACGTCACGCGTCAGCCGACTGCACACAAGTGCATGACTAACACTACACGGCTACTATTTTCAAACTGGGGGCCTCCTAGGAGAATTGGTGTTTTTGTCCCTCTCTCTTTCTCTCACTCTATTCATCTCAGTCTGTCTCCATCTCTCTGCCTCTCTTGCCCGGTGGCTTTCTAACTGTCTCTTAGCGGTTCCATCTCTCAGTCTCTGTTTCTTAGCCTTTTTGGGTTTCGCTTGTCTCACTGTTTCAAAGTTTCACCGCCATATTCCTCTATTCCTCACTGCCTAACAGTCTCTCTGTCTCTCTGTCTCTGTGTCTCTCTGTCTCTGTGTCTCTCTGTCTCTCTGTCTCTCTGTCTCTCTGTCTCTCTGTCTCTCTGTCTCTCTGTCTCTCTGTCTCTCTGTCTCTCTGTCTCTCTGTCTCTCTGTCTCTCTGTCTCTTCGTCTCTCTGTCTCTCTGTCTCTCTGTCTCTCTGTCTTTCTGTCTCTCTGTCCGTCTGTCTCTCTGTCTCTCTGTCTCTCTGTCTCTCTGTCTCTCTGTTTCTCTGTCTCTCTGTCTCTTCGTTTCTCTGTCTCTCTGTCTCTCTGTCTCTCTGTCTTTCTGTCTCTCTGTCCGTCTGTCTCTCTGTCTCTCTGTCTCTCTGTCTCTCTGTCTCTCTGTTTCTCTGTCTCTCTGTCTGCCGATTACTCTCTCACTCGATCTCGGTCTCGGTTTTTCTCTCTCTCTCTCTCTCTCTCTCTCTCTCTCTCTCTTTCTATCTCTCTTTCTTAGTCTGACAGTCTCTCGGTCTCTCACTCTTTTCGTCTCTCCGCTTTGCTGTTTCTTGGTCTAATCTCTCTCTACCTGCCTCTCCCTCCATCTTTATCTCTAACTGTCTGTCGCACTGTCTCTTCCTTCTTCTCCATATCTCTGTATCTATTTCACTTTATCTCTCTGTCGGTATCTCTCTCTTTCGCTCTCCCCTCTGTTGACTATACTTCCCACCTCTTACTCATCTCCAACCAACCCCCCTAGTTTCCCAACCTCTCGTTTTTCCCCTCCTCCGAGATCCTGTCCACTCATCCTGTTTCATGAGATGTTTCATGCGCTGTAACCCGTTACTCACCCGACCTTCTCACGCGACAGCCGCGTGCGTGCCACCAGGAGGCCTGTGTCTGCCTGGCTAGCTGACCACGGGTCATCCATTCCATGGCTGATTTACAAAACGAAAACAATAGGTGGTGCCAGTCGTCTCGCGTTGCGTAGTTTCTTTCTACCTCGCCCCGTTGTTGACATAACGCGATGCACTCTTCATTTTGCGTGGTTTCTTTGCAAAAAAGAGGGGATTTAGCATGGAACTGAGAAGAACCTCAATTGAATTCGTGTGGGGCGCAGATTTAGGGGCGGGGCATAATTTTTCAAGGTGCGCTGACCGAAAAGACTGGAGCAATGTCGTTTCTGTCGCAGCTGTTCTACTACATCGAACGTAGTTTGGTTTTTCCTAATTTCCAACAACCAGTACCGCTTCTGGTAGTCATAGGCCGCTTTAAGCATTGATATGCCACTTATGGCGAATTTCGTAGACTTTTGCGAGCTGACAACTACATGCTGCTTGTCTTTACCTGTTTTCGTTTCTTATTTTGCCCATAAAACTTGCCGCAAGTCAGTTTCGAGCAATTGGGTTCTGCTTTAGGGGCGTGGCTTAATTTTTTCTACAGAATTATCATTTCGTGTTGAGACCAACAAAGCCATTGTTAATAACTAATTAAAGAATTTCTGAGCACCACCTCGGCGACCGCTGATGCTCCGCCACGCCCGGGTCAAGCACAGCGCAAATACATGCACATTTGGCACTCCTTTGGTTACGGTAGCCGTATGTAAATACGGTTTCTTTGTTGCCAAGAAGCCAAAAATCTGCCCAATGGTCCCTCCCTTTTCTTGTTGTCTTGTTTTTCTTTCTTCCTCATTGCTCCGTGATCACAGCCCAAGAGAGACACGGGGCATCTGTTTCGGAGCACGTAAACACACATGCAGAAGCTGCATGGAGACAAGCCAACGTGTATACATTTGTCCTTTGGTTTCTGGAGACACGCATTGTTCATATCATCACGGTGTGAGCCGCTAAGCGGTTTGCGGTTTCGAAAGGCGGTTCATGTCTCTAATTTGGGGCTATAAACAACCAAGCTATGTCAGAAATCTCAATCAACGTACAAATGCGGCCTGAGGTTAGCCAAATCGCCCTGGATAGCCAAAAAGGCAATGTTATCTGAATACAGCCTACGGTTGACACATTTGTGGCCCAAATAGGGATGCGGCCTGTGAAAGCGGCCGCTCATTTGACGCGCCCCTTTGACGACCTAAGCCATTGCCAAGACCTAAGTGATGATCTAAGTACTCTCATACAAATCCAATCTCAAACGGTAGAAGGTTGTCTCAAGCGGCCAAAGGCTGCCACAAACGGTACATGTTATAGTTGGCTGCAGGATTATCCAAACATTGTTGAAAGCGATGCAATTACAAAAGCGGCCTGAGGTTGTCTGAATAATGATGACAGAAGGCGGCCTGAAGTTGACACCTCTGTGTTCTCAAAGCGGCAACTGGTTTCTTAAGCGCTCTGGTTTTAGCTCTCCATGGCTGGATCGTTCTCTCTCTCTCTCTCTCTCTCTCTCTCTCTCTCTCTCTCTCTCTCTCTCTCTCTCGCCTCCCGCACTCCCTTTGACAGCCGACTCGGCCTCTCATGACGGAAGTTCGGGGGCTTTGCGTGTGCGGTAGAAGGGATTGTGTGCATCGGCAGCCTGCTAACAAGGCGGTGGCATGTTTGCGCCCTCGCTTGACCCCAAACAGTCCTCCGCCGCCACATCTGAGCTCAATCAGGGAAGCAGCAGTTTATTCCGCCATGATCCCTGCTTAGTCGAGAACATGCGTGCTCGTAAACTGCCCTCCTGGCTGGGAAACAAGCGTCTGCAAAGAATCACTTCCTTTCTCACCTCACCTCACCTCACCTCACCTCACCTCACCTCACCTCACCTCACCTCACCTCACCTCACCTCACCTCACCTCACCTCACGCTCTCACGATCAGTCAGTCACTCAATGAGTCACTCACTCACTTACCGTCCTACTGTCCTAGTATCTCTCTATCTCTCTGAATTTGTCTCTGTCTTTGTCTTGGTCTCTCTTTACCTATCTTTCTCTCTGTTAACCTCATTGCTTCAGGTATGACAACTTCAGAAGAGTGTTGCTTCATTTGCCGAGAATGCTCCCATCCCTTTTCTTCAATGGACGCCTTGGAGACACACGTTCATCTTATTCATGGGTCTTCCGAGGTGAGTAGCATTAGCTGAGATAGAGTGCAAAAGCTTAGATCTCTTTGTTCTACCTCATCCATTTGTGTTTTTAGGACTCGGACCTTCCTCAACAGCACTCCCCCAGTAGTTCTGGAGACTCTCAGGACGACGATGTGCACGGTCTCAGCTGCCGCCACTGCCAAGTCTCATTTGAGGAGCAGTCTCAGTTGAACATTCACTACACTATGATTCATCGGGACAAGCCCAACTACCCCTGTGTCACCTGTGGAGCTGTGTTTGCTGTGAAGAGGGAACTCTCGACCCATGCCAGGTTGCACTCGGGCGAACAGCCTCACAAGTGTGGCGAGTGTGGGAAGGAGTTCGGCACGAGGCAACTTCTGAAGAAACATTGCATGTGGCACACTGGGGAGAGGAATCACGTCTGTCCGCATTGCAACAAGGCTTTCTTCCAGGTGAGTTCGGGAAAACAACAAGGTCTCGTTGGACCGCATAGCGGCGCAATGATTGAAATTTATCGTGTTTTGAGTTATGTTAGGCCGCTTGAGAGGATACAAACTGTTTGTATCCCGCTTAGCGGCTAGGGTTTCTTGGTAACCTCAGGACGCCAGAGGCCGCAGTGCGGTTCTTTGACATATACTAATTCAGAGGGTAAAGCAACTAGAGGCCTCATCGGGCAACCATTGGCCGCATCTAGCAAAACGTTATAGGATACATTGGGTAACGAGTGCGGCCGCTTCGGACAACCATAGGCCGCGTTTATTGACAATCCGCGTCTTTAGAAACCATTGATGCTATGGTTGGGTCGCTTCGGGCAACCATAGGCCGCACTCGGTACCAATGAATTCTCTGAGTGATACTATTGATACTTTGCTTGGGCCGCTTCTGGTAACCATAGGGCGCAATCAGCACCAAATAACGCTTTGAATATCTATTGACGCTTTGGTTGGCCAGCTTCGGGCAACCATAGGCCGCACTCGGTACCAATGAGCGCTCTGAACCCCTATTGATACTTTGGGTGCACCGTTTCGGGCAACCACAGGCCGCTTTGGGCTGAGTAGATTGCTTAAACTGCCTTAGAACGTAATTGTAAACCGCCTAGGTCTTGGATAAGCTTCTGTAACCATACGCAGCTTCAAGGAACCGCAAGCCGCTTCAGATAAAGATGACCCGCTTCGGGAAACCATAAGCCGCTTGACACAACAGTTTACTTAGAATGCTTGGCTAGAGTACCTTGGGGCATAAAGCAACGATAACTCTGGAAAATTGGAAGCCGCCGTGACATGCTAGGAACCATTATAGCAAGGCCCTTAGGCATCTTGAGGCCGCTAACGACAACCACAGGCCGCTTCAGATTCTCATAGTTTAATATTTTCCTTTCAGAAAGGTCACCTCACCCAGCATCTGATGATCCACTCCGGAGGGCGACCCCATCAGTGCACTCTGTGTCAGAAGACCTTCATCTTCAAGGTAGCACAGCCAATTTTCTAAAACTCACGGTTTATTTACAGTTTGATCTCAATCGTCACATGAAGATCCATGCGGAGAGAGGTTTCTCGTGTCAGCAGTGCGGCCGCTCCTTCCAACGCCAGCTCTCCCTAGACGAGCACTCGCTCAAGTGCAAGGGTCGACCGAGGACGCCCATAACCGCTCCCCAGCCGCTTTTCCCTCTTCAGAATCCTCTCTTTTCCCCTGAACACATGGAAAAGGTTGGTTTACAAGGAAGTATGGCGGTACAGGACTCTTTTCAGATGGCTGCGAACATCTTGGCCCAGCAGAGAGCGCTCAACGCCCTACTGACACCGGCGCCACCCGCTCCGGCGCCAACTCCTCTCTTCTGCGTCCTGTGCTCCCAACACTTTGGCTCTCAACAGATGTTCGCTCTTCACATGTACACGACTCACATGCATGCACATCAGCCTTTGCTTAACGACGTTAAGCCCTTAATAGATATTAAGGTAATTTGGTCCCAGATGTAACAAAGTGTGGTTTTAGCCTTCGATCTCACCGATTCCGGATGTTCCTGCTGCTTTGGCGCCGATTAAGACTGATGAGAATCCGGGATCTGTTTGTGCCTCGTCTTCGAGTATCTCGTCGTGTGCGTCAAGGTATGTTTGGGTGGGAGGAAGGGCCACAGGGGCCACAGCAGATCCACAGCAACCAAAACAGCTGATGTGTTGGGATGGTCATTTGGCAAAGAGTAGGCTTTTCTGAGCCACAGCTGCCACAGAAATGTTCCATTTTGTCCGAACTTTTCGAATTACCAAATTCCACGGTATATTGAGGCTACGGCAGGGCCACAGCTGAAAAAAAAACAACTTAGGCACAAAGGGGGATTTGGAGCCAAAACTACCACATCAGTCATCGGTATTATTTTGGCCACAGCACGTTAGGCAACAGCCCAAACAGTCATAAATTTGGGGGCCACATGCGCCACAGCTGTAACCATATATTGCCGCAGTGGGTCACTGCGGCCACTTCTGTAGCTCAAAACAGTCCTCAGAAGGCCACAACCGCAGCTATCACCCAAAAAGGGGTGAACAAAGCCACAACACCCGATCGTAAGCCACCGCTCAAGCCACGGCTTAAAAATTGCGCAACAGGCACCGTTGCTTAACCAAAAATTGTCTAAATCACATTGAAAGTGGGGTGGAATCGGCCACTGGGCCGCAGTGTTGCCCTAAAACAACTCCACAGAGGGCCACAGGAACCACAGTGTGAGCCGAAAACAAATTTTGTTGAAACTGCAGCCACAACAAATGACAAAAACGAATTTTTTATTTCCCTATTTGTCATTTTCGGGCTATAGGTGGCACAATACGGTACTTAATCATTTCCAAGTACCGTAGTTAGGGTTTGCCGCAATTGGCATTTTCGTTCACACGACAAATCTCTGGTCTCATTTTGTCTAATGATCTCAAAATGACCTCCATTCCACAGTACAGTGATGTTTTTGTGTCTCCGCGTGAGTCCAGACTCTTTTCCCTCGCTAATGGCCGTAACGTTCAATGCGATTAGGCTGTTTGCCGTCGCCGATGCGACCAGTAAGGTGTTTGCAACAAAAGAAGCGCGCAGCTAACCAGCAGAACATCCTCAAACATGCACTTGGGTCATCGATAACCACTTAGAGAGGCAAAAAATCATTTGGGGGTCCTTATCACTCCTTCGCTAGTCCCAAAAGGCGTTTCCCACAAAATCCTGAAATATCCACTTGTGCATGATAGGAAGTTTTCTCAAAGTGGGCTAAGTGCGCCCTAATGCCAAATACTGACCCACGGTTAATGCTGATTTGTAAAGAATGGCTGTAAAGGTCGTGGGACGATTTCACATTTGATTTATGGTTTTTCAAAATTGCCTTATGGAAGATTTTCAAACTCTCCACGTTTACGAGCGATTCGAGTTAAGCAGACTTTGCATGATTTTTTCACTCCGAAGCGGGTAACATGTGTTCCTCGGACAAAAGCCGTTCTGCACACAGCTGACAGAGTTATGGACGACGCGGAAGCACTCTTTCAAATGACCCAATGACCTCCATGGGAAGGCTGTAAAAAGAGAAAAATAGGGGGTTATGTGCGCTCCATTGCGAAAAATCTGGCCCGTCGACAATAGTTGCGGAAATCACCGGTTTTGCTAGATAGAATAAGATTGTTTTTGCTTCTAATAGTGAAAACAGGGGCAAAAACAATAGGGAAAAGGAAACAATATTTTCCATCATAAATGTCTCATTTTCAGTCCTCAGAAGCCCTCTCCCGTGGCTGAGATCCTCCCCCACAAGTGTGACAACTGTGACTCCCATCGTCAAAGAACCACTGATCTTGAAATGGAGCTCCAAGCCAAAAGAGACGAACTTCAACACCTGAAGGAGACGATGAGGGCCGTCACCGGAGCAGCTTCGAAGCTGATGACGACTCCTGAAGGCCTCCTTCAGACGAGGAACATCTTTTGCCAGTTACATGCCCTCCTTCTGTAATTTAATCTCATTTCGTTGTTTATTTATTGCCTTTTCTGTGCCTTCCTGCGTTCCAAGTGCCTTATGTGTACAGATACGTGTCTCATAACTGTCTCCAATTGTTTCTCAAGTCTGAATGTGCATCTGGTCATGGTGTTTTTCGATGTTTCGAATCGAAACCCACTCCCTGAGGAGATTTTACTGTTTGTTGCCTATTTATATCATAAGTTACATAATAATATTGAAATTGTATTAATGAATCGAGTTAATGAAGCGTTTTTATGAAAGTGTTGACCTTTTTCTTCGGTGGACCGCGGAGCGGTAGTGCGGCGGCCTGATATTATTATTCACTCTCTATCTCTATCTCTATCTCTATCTCTATCTCTATCTCTATCTCTATCTCTATCTCTATCTCTATCTCTATCTCTATCTCTATCTCTATCTCTATCTCTATCTCTATCTCTATCTCTATCTCTATCTCTATCTCTATCTCTATCTCTATCTCTATCTCTATCTCTATCTCTATCTCTATCTCTATCTCTATCTCTATCTCTATCTCTATCTCTATCTCTATCTCTATCTCTATCTCTATCTCTATCTCTATCGTATCTCTATCTCTATCTCTATCTCTATCTCTATCTCTATCTCTATCTCTATCTCTATCTCTATCTCTATCTCTATCTCTATCTCTATCTCTATCTCTATCTCTATCTCTATCTCTATCTCTATCTCTATCTCTATCTCTATCTCTATCTCTATCTCTATCTCTATCTCTATCTCTATCTCTATCTCTATCTCTATCTCTATCTCTATCTCTATCTCTATCTCTATCTCTATCTATATCTATATCTATATCTCTATCTCTATCTCTATCTCTATCTCTATCTCTATCTCTATCTCACTCTCTCTCTCACTCCATCTCTCTCTCTCTCCGCGAGAAATCCCCTTGTCTCTTTTTCTCTTCGATCTTTGATTAGTGTCTCCCAGTCGCCCTCCGTTTGTTGTAATAGTTAACTATTCTCCGTCATATTCAACTCGTCTCCCTCCCTCCTGCGTGCACAATAAATCGACTGCGCGCTCCTCTCCCTCTTTACAACTGTGCCTGTCCGCGCCAGTGCAAGAACGCCTGCTATCGCGTTGAACTATGCGAAATCTCACCCGTGCCGGGCAAAAAATACTACGCGGCGGCTGGGTGACGGGGAGAAGCAGCTGAGCCGAAGGAAAGAAATGAAACGCGTTCCTGGAGGGATAAAGAAGTCTGAAAGAGTGTGAGTGTGTGAGTGTGTGAGTGTGTGAGTGTGTGAGTGTGTGAGTGTGTGAGTGTGTGAGTGTGTGAGTGTGTGAGTGTGTGAGTGTGTGAGTGTGTGAGTGTGTGAGTGTGTGAGTGTGTGAGTGTGTGAGTGTGTGAGTGTGTGAGTGTGTGAGTGTGTGAGTGTGTGAGTGTGTTAGTGTGTGAGTGTGTGAGTGTGTGAGTGTGTGAGTGTGTGAGTGTGTGAGTGTGTGAGTGTGTGAGTGTGTGAGTGTGTGAGTGTGTGAGTGTGTGAGTGTGTGAGTGTGTGAGTGTGTGAGTGTGTGAGTGTGTGAGTGTGTGAGTGTGTGAGTGTGTGAGTGTGTGAGTGTGTGAGTGTGTGAGTGTGTGAGTGTGTGAGTGTGTGAGTGTGTGAGTGTGTGAGTGTGTGAGTGTGTGAGTGTGTGAGTGTGTGAGTGTGTGAGTATGTGAGTGTGTGAGTGTGTGAGTGTGTGAGTGTGTGAGTGTGTAAGTGTGTGAGTGTGTGAGTATGTGAGTGTGTGAGTGTGTGAGTGTGTGAGTGTGTGAGTGTGTGAGTGTGTGAGTGTGTGAGTGTGTGAGTGTGTGAGTGTGTGAGTGTGTGTATGTATGTGTGTATGTGTTTATGTGCGTTTGAGCACCTCATGAAATTCATGTGATTCTCCGTGTAAGGCACAGCGTGTTTTGCTGATTTGCTTGGCAAAACTTGCTGATCTCCCTGCCTGGCCGCACGAACCACGGGGTAGATAAGGCTTACTATAAAACAAAAGAGGTTCAATTAATTTCACCAGCAATGGCTTCTTTTCTTCTTCTTTTTCTGTTGTGCTCCCTCTCCTATGGTGAGTTAGACCGAGTTTTTTGAACACCCTTTTTAGCTTCCGTTATTCCAAGGAGTCCAATTGGAAAACTCTCAGTTGAGGACATGAAAGCTAGATTGATGGATGCCAAGTTTGTACAACGAATGAAGGGAGTGGAGGAAGCTGAGGAGATTTTTGTCAGAGACGAAGACATTCCTGCAAGGTATACGCACAGACACACAGACACACACACACACACACACACACAGACACACACACACAAACACACACAGACACACACACAGACACACACACACACACACAGACACACACACATTCAGCTTCGACTCCCGTCAACAATGGCCAAACTGCCCCACAATTGGTACCATCTACGACCAAGCAAGTTGTGGTTCATGCTGGGCCTTCTGCACAGCCGAACTCATGTCCGATCGTACTTGCATCGCCAAACAACAACAAGTCGCCCTGTCTCCTCAAGACATTCTCGGCTGTGTTGAAAGCGGCGAAGGGTGGGTTTTTCTACCATTTATGTAATACCTACGCACGTTTAGATGCAACGGAGGTTATCCGATCCAAGCTCTCAGGTTTTGGAAGAATAAGGGAGTGTGTACGGTTAGGCGGATTCTTCAGAGAACAACAAGCCTTTTTTAGAGTCAATGCAGACCGTATACTAGTGGCAATGGTATTTCTCCTACGTGTCAGGAAAGCTGTCTTTCTAACTACAACTTGACTTATGAGCAGGATAAACACCATGGTAGGTTCAACTCTAAATGGTTCCTCATTCACTCATTCACTCACTCACCGACGCATTCACACACTCACTCACACACACACTTAATCACACACACTCACGCACTCACGCACTCACGCCACGCACTCACTGCATTTAGGATCATCTGCTTACCACATCTCTAAAAACGTGGCTGCCATTCAAAAGGAAATCTTGACCCATGGCCCAGTTTCTTCCTCCTTCAATGTCTACGATGATTTCTTCTCTTACTCTAGTGGCGTATATGTTGTAAGTGTATCTAATCAAAGAAATTGCAACAGATGAACTTCAGCACACCAGTGGAGATTTAGCTGGAGGCCACTGCGTTAAAACCATTGGATGGGGAGTTGACAACGGAACTCCTTATTGGCTGGTGGCTAACAGTTGGAACACTAATTGGGGAGAGAATGGTAGTTTCTCCACTCTAAAAGAGAATAAAACGTGCTTTAGGATTCTTCCGCATCCTCCGTGGAACTGATGAAGTCGGTTTTGAAAGCAACATGGCAGCTGGACTGGCTTGAGAAAACGCCTCCGTCAACTTTGTAATAATAACAATAATAACAAATAATAAACTTTTCATGAAATATCAGTCATTCTTTCAGCTCCACAATGGTCGAATCATGTGCTTCTTATGGAGATTTGAGAGTTTTAACTTAAAATTGGACGCACTTATATTTTGTAGGACGCTATTCAAAGTTTTCTAAAAGCGGTATTCCGTCACCAAATTATGACACAAAAAGGGGTTTTAATCCTGATTATACACGTAAAATCTCCCAAAAAAGAGAATTTACTGAATCTACAAGTCAAAGGCCTTCACCCAGTAGCTGAAAAGAGCTGTATTTCGATTTGGCTCGTCTCAAGCAAAGTCTCATCTTGCTCCATCTCCTCGGAGATGACTGCAACAAGGACGTAGACTTTTGAAATCAATGGAAAACTAACTGTCATCCACCAAATGGGGCGGTAGGGGAAGTAGTTGTAGAAGATTCCACGACAGTCGGGGTCTTTGGGAATTTTGAAAGAAGTGGTCTCTGAAAACACTATTACGGTAGAATTTAAAACAGTTACCGTAGGTTAAAACTGCCAATACTGTAGTTTCTTTAAAAAAGTAAACTACTATAGGTGGATTACGGTAGTTCGAAGGGACATGCTATCCTCACCTGTCTAACAGTCAAAAAAAGAACAGAAACCGTCAGGGGTTTTCACGTTTTCATGTAAATGGTAGAAACCAGCAAGTTCGGTCAAAATTCTGCAAATTTATATGGAACTATGTCAAAACCAGAACTTTTCTATACACTTTAATGTCCAAATAACAATAACAATGAAGTGTTTGTCCGTTTCAGACACGGAAAAGTGCTGACTTACGAGGGGATTTCCCCCGCTTGACCGCACTTGCCACGGGGGAGATAAGGTTTTCTATAAAAGTCACGGTGTTCTTTGGTTAGCATTCATCATGAATTCCTTCCTGCTTCTCCTTTTGTGCTCCTTTGCCTCTGGTGAAGCTAATTATAAACGTTTAAAACAAACTTTTAAGGTTCCTTTATTCCAAAATTTGCTGAAACCTTGACGGGCAAAGACTTGGTCGAATACCTCAACTTCAAACAAGACTTCTTTAAGGTAGAAACTAAAATGCGACTTAAAAACTGTAAAATTTAGGCCGGAGACAGTATTTTCTCCCACGATGAAATGAAAGCGAGGGTTATGAATGAAGAGTTCACGAAAAGGATTGAGGGAGTTCCAGAAGCCGAGGAGATTGTGATAAACAGCGGTGATATTCCTGCCAGGTGAGTTTTTCACACACGCACATGCAAACACACACGTACTGTAACACACACGTACTCACACACACACACATACACACACACGCACACACACACATACACACACGCACACACACGCACGCACGCGAACACACACACAAACGCACACAAACGCACATACACAAACGCACACACACGCACACACACACACACACTTTCAGCTTCGATGCCCGCCAAAAGTGGCCAAACTGTGCCTCAATCCGAGCCATCTACGACCAAGGGCAATGTGGTTCCTGCTGGGCCTTCTGCACCGCCGAGTTCATGTCCGACCGCACTTGCATTGCCAAAAATCAACAGGTCGTGCTTTCTCCTCAAGACATTCTCGGCTGTGAAGAAAGTGGTGCTGGGTTGGTTTTTCCCGACTTTTCACTTACAATTAAACTTTAGATGTGGTGGAGGTTATCCCTTGCAAGCCATTCAGTTCTGGGATAAGCCGGGAGTTTGTACGGTTAGGGTGGCTTTTGGTTGTAAAAGAAAAGAGTTGTTTAGAACAAATGCAAACCCTACACCAGTGGCATTGGAAAGTCACCTACATGTCAGATGGCTTGTCAGCCATACTACAATGCTACATATCGACAAGACAAGCATTTTGGTAAGTATATTTAGCAATCACTCACTCACTCACTACCATGTTCCAGGAAAATCGGCATACTACATCGCCAACCACGTGGCAACTATTCAAAAGGAAATTATGACCAACGGCCCCGTTTCTTCATCTTTCACCGTTTACTCTGACTTTTACAACTACAAAAGTGGAGTTTACGTGGTAACCGTCTTTGAACTTCGTCTCAACAGACAAACTTTAGCACACCGGTGGAAAGAGAGAAGGGGGCCACTGCGTAAAAACCATCGGATGGGGAGTTGACAACGGAACTCCATATTGGCTGGTTGCCAACAGCTGGAACACTAATTGGGGAGAAAAAGGTAAGCAAACTACCCAGAAATTTTTGGTTGCAAAATGAATTTTAGGATTCTTCCGTATCAGACGAGGAACTAATGAATGTGGCTTTGAGAGCAGCATGGCGGCTGGACTGGCAAAGTGACAAAACATCGCATGGTCCGATCTAATAACCCAATTTTAATAAAGACTGATTAATATATTTGTGAATACTCTTACAAATAAAACACAAATTAATTCAAGGAGCTTTATTAAACTTTAGATTTCAACAATTAAAATATGAACTCTAATAGGGGGTCCATAAGTAGTTAGAATGATTTCTTAAAGAAAGATTACGATATTAACGATATAATTGCTAATTGCTTAATTACAACACTAAATAGATTTTTGTATAACTACTCAACAAATCTAAGAGTTACGAGGGAATGACGAGGTTTCGCGGGAGGAGGTGTCGTCAAAAGAGGGATGGGCTGGTAGGGCAGAGGGCGGTAGGTGCCATTGAGAATGGCTAATTCCATCAGCTGCTTCTCCTTCACAACGTCATTTTCCTGAAAATTACACTTTAATAGAGGTTTTGTAAAGTTTATAAGAGAAATTTCAATAAAATTCCAAAACCAACCATTGGGTAGATGAGTGCCTTGACTTGGTGCCTGGCGTTGGCCATCTTCTGCCTGCCCCTTCGCTCCGTGTCCTCACAGTGGATGACCACATGCAGTTCTTCTTTCAAATGCTCCCATCCGGGCATCTTCCTCAGAATTTCCTCACTTTCGCGGTTTTTCAACGAGCCACGGCCTCTCACTTGGATGGAGCAGCCAGTGGCCTCCGAAAGGCGGCGAACCGAAGAACCACGGGGACCAAGGAGGCGACCCACGAAGTTGTACTGGAGAAAGACGTTTAATTATGATTTAATTAAGTAATTAAGTTAATTATGATTTTAAAAAGTAATTAAAATATTTGTAAAACTAACCCCAGGAATGATGGGAATGTAGATCTTCTCAGTCAAAGAGACGACTTCTTCTTCAGTCTCACGAGTGAGGAAAGTGGGCCAGAACCGAGTAATTTCTGAAAGAACGATTGTAAAATACAACAAAATTCAATCAAATTACCTTTTTCAATTGAATTTTGAGCCATCGACCTTTTCAAAGTGTCCATGGATGGGATGAACTTTCCTTCCATTATCATCCGATCCAGGTGCTCTTCGGCCTCTTTTCTGAGACTAAGAGAAGAAATCTGAAAACAATTAAGTAATTAAGTTATTAAAATAGAAAACTTACATTATTGTGCTTAGAATTAGTTGGGGCTTCCACTGGTTTAATGGGAAGGGCGAAGGCCGAAGGGGCGAACATGTCGTAGAAGGACATTTCTGAGATTTTTCAAAAACTGGAGGCTGTTTCATTTTGGCTCCTTTTATGCCGATGTCTTCTGAAAAAGCTATTTAAAAAAGCGATGCGCAGATGCTGGTGAGGAACGGATGACCCAGGTGTAGCCCTCGGTAATTAAGGGCAGGGGAGCGGCGTGACCAGGAATCAATGTGAAATCAATTTGGACCAATTAAATCAATAATTGCATTGCATCTGTAAATTCGAATATTAATGACATACATAAAATCCCTAATTTCTATATTGAGTTCCATTTCGATAAGTTGACTCTCTAAGAATCTGAAACATTTCCGTTACACATTTATTACTCCAAGCTAAAATCTAGTGAAAACGTCTGTCTTTTGACGGTTGAAATTTCAGTCTTCTGATTTAGAAGAGTATTCCTTTTTTTTCTTTTTTGGAGCAAAATGAACATAGCTGGGGGCTTCTGAATTTTTGACTAAAATTTCGTTTGAATAGCGATCCTCCATAGCTCCTCTCGGTTTTTCGAAGTCTCTCGCCTTGACACATGCACCCTTTGCTTTTCAAGCCGTATAAAAATAATAGATTTCCGACGGCATCTATTAATGAAGTTTTTAACAAAACGATTTGAAACTTCAACTTTGCGACTCAATCATTAATTTCTACGTGGTTCTTTGCGAAAAATTTTCAAAGCAGGTCAAAAATAGCTCGAGGATTTGGTTTTTGTTCATTATGCTTATTAGGCTTTTTAGAAACCAAGAAGTCAATTGTTTCAAGTGCAAAATAGAAGTTGGGGAATCTTTTCAGGGCCATCGGGGGGGACGTTCGAACCACAAACCAACGTTTAGAAAATTTCCCAATGCACCGATGTTTCGCCAAGCCCACACGCTGTGCTCTAACTCTAAGGACATCCTGTGACCGAACTGATAAAATGTTCGACCCGACTTGTCTCCGACTCAAGCAATAAACGGGACGCCCACGAATTGTAACCGGACGTAATGATACTCGGACGATACGCAACCTTTGCCTTATGGTGGCGACCAAGCATGGCAGCGGGCCGGCCCGGCCCGGCCCGGGCCGGCCCGACTCAACCGAAAATTTATGCTTTTTTCAATGTAAAAATAAAAAAAAACGAAAAAAAAAATTTTTTCGGGCCGGCCCGCTTCAAAATTTTTCTCGGCCCGGCCCCAAATTTTGCCATGCTTGGTGGCGACCCAGACGTTTTGCAACTCACCGTGTTGCGAAGTACCCGAATGGTGTTTGCGATAGTTTGCAGGGACGCATACGTATGGCAACTTGACACATGACAACCCGGACGAATTGCGCTCCCGGCCATATTGTAATGTAACTGCCTTGTAACCTGGCTGTTTTGCAACTTTCCTTTTTGCGACCGAGTCTTTTCCCTCTGGTCTCATGTTGCGCTGAGCTCGTTTTGGAACGTTGCCACCTCGAGAGGAGTACTGTTTGTAATGGGGACGGATTGCAACTGGGACGTTTCGCAACCTAATTAGAATGTTTATTTTATCAAAACAACGAAATTGAAAAGGCGAATGTATTCTAATTAGGTTGCGAAACGACCCAGTTCAAATCGTCCAAGTTTCAATTCGTCTAGCTAGCAATTTGAACCGGTGGTAAGCCGTCTCAGTCAATATACGGACTTTTGCGATACGTCGCGTTTCAATTTGGCCCATCCCAATCCATCCCGGTGAAATCCGTACACATTGCAAACCACTGACAAAGGTTGCAATTCGTCCGGATTGCCATGTGGCAAGTTGCCACACGTATGCGTCCCAGTTTGCAACGTGCCCGGATGGGCATCTAACTCTATCGTTACATGGACGGTTTACTACTTGGACGTTTCGCAACCTAATTTGAATACAAAATTTGTCGAGAGCGAAACGTCCCAGTTCCAATTCTCCCCGATTACCATACGTCCTAATTACAATTCGGAAAGACGGCAAAATGGTTGCGTTCCCAAACGGCGAGGCGCAAAACGATCCAATATAGCTGTCGCCAAAGCGGCATTCTGCCAAAAATGGCCTTGATGCAGCAATCGTGCGATACGCAGGCAGAAAGAGTGTATTATTGGAGGAGACGCAGAGAAAAAGCGGATTTTTGTCAAAAAATTCTCGTTTGGCGGCAGCTATAGCCAAACGGATAGGTTGCGATTTTTCCTATAGTCTGTTTCCCAATAAAGGTCGGTGACTTTTGAGCAGCTTGAAGTTTTGCTCCTTTTTAACCACTCACGAATTGATACATTGTCGTGAATAGAAATAAAATAAGCGAAATAGCACTGTAAAACAGGAGTGCGCAGAAAAAAGACAATCGCGGCGGGACCTAATGTACCATCAAATCGGTGCTGTTTTTTGGAAACACACTATAAGGTGCAAATCGTCTGGGTTCTAAAAGCTCCAATTACAATTCGTGGGCGTCCCAAATAAACCAATTCATCGCCACGCTAGGGGTGAATGTTGAAACCTAAGAAACGCCGCCGCTTAAATAACCACCCCAATGGGTGCCGCCGATGTCGTACGGGTGTGGGCCGCAGGGGGTCAGCTCCTATAATAGAGCCGATCAATTGCAGCTGCCAACTCGAAATTTTGCCAAGAGAACTGCGTTCAGAATCGACCTTTTCAGCTTCTGAAAAAATGTTTTTTTTAAACGCATTAACATAAAATTAAATCCACGCAAAGATGTTCCTCTGCACCTTATTTGCGCTGTTCTAGCATTATCGGGATCAGAATGTAATATCCGATAGAGGAAAACATTTCCCGCTTGTTTCAAACAAAACATCATTTTTCTACTCCTCTCTGTCCGACTAATGCTTATGTCTCCCAAAACAAACAATTACCAACCTGAAGAGCCGAAAACATCTCATTTCTACAGATGCGTCGAAACTACACTGTGGATACCATGGCCAACTACAGTAAGCTGTTCGAACCAGACACCTTCTACTATTCCGTTATCACCAATATATACGGAATCTTGGCACTGCCTCTGTATTACCTCGCTCTTCACTGTATTTGGCTGAAGGGTGCCAAAGATACAACTGCAACTTATAAACGACTAAACACGATAATGATTGTTTTGTGGGAATACTGTAACACAATACTTATCTGTTGTTTCAGATGCCTCAATTGTCACGTTTTATGGTGCACTGTGCAGCCAGTAGTCCTCACTTCATTTTTGATAGCTATTTATCCTGTGGGAATGGCTAGCTATAGTGGGTTGTCTTCGAATTTTCTTGTGTCGGCAGTTCTGAATGGAATTACAGGTGAGAGAGACAGAGAGACAGAGAGACAGAGAGACAGAGAGACAGAGAGACAGAGAGACAGAGAGACAGAGAGACAGAAAGACAGACGAACAGAAAGACATAGAAACAGAGAGACAGAGAGACAGAGAGACAGAGAGACAGAGAGACAGAGAGACAGAGAGACAGAGAGACAGAGAGACAGAGAGACAGAGAGACAGAAAGACAGACGGACAGAAAGACATAGAAACAGAGAGACAGAGAGACAGAGAGACAGAGAGACAGAGAGACAGAGAGACAGAGAGACAGAGAGACAGAGAGACAGAGAGACAGAGAGACAGAGAGACAGAGAGACAGAGAGACAGAGAGACAGAGAGACAGAGAGACAGAGAGACAGAGAGACAGAGAGACAGAGAGACAGAGAGACAGAGAGACAGAGAGACAGAGAGACAGAGAGACAGAGAGACAGAGAGACAGAGAGACAGAGAGACAGAAAGACAGACGGACAGAAAGACATAGAAACAGAGAGACAGAGAGACAGAGAGACAGAGAGACAGAGAGACAGAGAGACAGAGAGACAGAGAGACAGAGAGACAGAGAGACAGAGAGACAGAGAGACAGAGAGACAGAGAGACAGAGAGACAGAGAGACAGAGAGACAGAGAGACAGAGAGACAGAGAGACAGAGAGACAGAGAGACAGAGAGACAGAGAGACAGAGAGACAGAGAGACAGAGAGACAGAGAGACAGAGAGACAGAGAGACAGAGAGACAGAGAGACAGACGGACAGAAAGACATAGAAACAGAGAGACAGAGAGACAGAGAGACAGAGAGACAGAGAGACAGAGAGACAGAGAGACAGAGAGACAGAGAGACAGAGAGACAGAGAGACAGAGAGACAGAGAGACAGAGAGACAGAGAGACAGAGAGACAGAGAGACAGAGAGACAGAGAGACAGAGAGACAGAGAGACAGAGAGACAGAGAGACAGAGAGACAGAGAGACAGAGAGACAGAGAGACAGAGAGACAGAGAGACAGAGAGACAGAGAGACAGAGAGACAGAGAGACAGAGAGACAGAGAGACAGAGAGACAGAGAGACAGAGAGACAGAGAGACAGAGAGACATAGAGACAGAGAGACAGAGAGACAGAGAGACAGAGAGACAGAGAGACAGAGAGACAGAGAGACAGAGAGACAGAGAGACAGAAAGACAGACGGACAGAAAGACATAGAAACAGAGAGACAGAGAGACAGAGAGACAGAGAGACAGAGAGACAGAGAGACAGAGAGACAGAGAGACAGAGAGACAGAGAGACAGAGAGACAGAGAGACAGAGAGACAGAGAGACAGAGAGACAGAGAGACAGAGAGACAGAGAGACAGAGAGACAGAGAGACAGAGAGACAGAGAGACAGAGAGACAGAGAGACAGAGAGACAGAGAGACAGAGAGACAGAGAGACAGAGAGACAGAGAGACAGAGAGACAGAGAGACAGAGAGACAGAGAGACAGAGAGACAGAGAGACAGAAAGACAGACGGACAGAAAGACATAGAAACAGAGAGACATAGAAACAGAGAGACAGAGAGACAGAGAGACAGCGAGACAGAGAGACAGAGAGACAGAGAGACAGAGAGACAGAGAAACAGAAAGACATAGAAACAGAGAGACATAGAAACAGAGAGACATAGAGACAGAGAGACAGAGAGACAGAGAGACAGAGAGACAGAGAGACAGAGAGACAGAGAGACAGAGAGACAGAGAGACAGAGAGACAGAGAGACAGAGAGACAGAGAGACAGAGAGACAGAGAGACAGAGAGACAGAGAGACAGAGAGACAGAGAGACAGAGAGACAGAGAGACAGAGAGACAGAGAGACAGAGAGACAGAGAGACAGAAAGACAGACGGACAGAAAGACATAGAAACAGAGAGACAGAGAGACAGAGAGACAGAGAGACAGAGAGACAGAGAGACAGAGAGACAGAGAGACAGAGAGACAGAGAGACAGAGAGACAGAGAGACAGAGAGACAGAGAGACAGAGAGACAGAGAGACAGAGAGACAGAAAGACAGACGGACAGAAAGACATAGAAACAGAGAGACATAGAAACAGAGAGACAGAGAGACAGAGAGACAGCGAGACAGAGAGACAGAGAGACAGAGAGACAGAGAGACAGAGAAACAGAAAGACATAGAAACAGAGAGACATAGAAACAGAGAGACAGAGAGACAGAGAGACAGAGAGACAGAGAGACAGAGAGACAGAGAGACAGAGAGACAGAGAGACAGAGAGACAGAGAGACAGAGAGACAGAGAGACAGAGAGACAGAGAGACAGAGAGACAGAGAGACATAGAGACAGAGAGACAGAGAGACAGAGAGACAGAGAGACAGAGAGACAGAGAGACAGAGAGACAGAGAGACAGAGAGACAGAGAGACAGAGAGACAGAGAGACAGAGAGACAGAGAGACAGAGAGACAGAGAGACAGAGAGACAGAGAGACAGACGGACAGAAAGACATAGAAACAGAGAGACAGAGAGACAGAGAGACAGAGAGACAGAGAGACAGAGAGACAGAGAGACAGAGAGACAGAGAGACAGAGAGACAGAGAGACAGAGAGACAGAGAGACATAGAGACAGAGAGACAGAGAGACAGAGAGACAGAGAGACAGAGAGACAGAGAGACAGAGAGACAGAGAGACAGAGAGACAGACGGACAGAAAGACATAGAAACAGAGAGACAGAGAGACAGAGAGACAGAGAGACAGAGAGACAGAGAGACAGAGAGACAGAGAGACAGAGAGACAGAGAGACAGAGAGACAGAGAGACAGAGAGACAGAGAGACAGAGAGACAGAGAGACAGAGAGACAGAGAGACAGAGAGACAGAGAGACAGAGAGACAGAGAGACAGAGAGACAGAGAGACAGAGAGACAGAGAGACAGAGAGACAGAGAGACAGAGAGACAGAGAGACAGAGAGACAGAGAGACAGAGAGACAGAGAGACAGAGAGACAGAGAGACATAGAGACAGAGAGACAGAGAGACAGAGAGACAGAGAGACAGAGAGACAGAGAGACAGAGAGACAGAGAGACAGAGAGACAGAGAGACAGAGAAACAGAAAGACATAGAAACAGAGAGACATAGAAACAGAGAGACAGAGAGACAGAGAGACAGAGAGACAGAGAGACAGAGAGACAGAGAGACAGAGAGACAGAGAGACAGAGAGACAGAGAGACAGAGAGACAGAGAGACAGAGAGACAGAGAGACAGAGAGACAGAGAGACAGAGAGACAGAGAGACAGAGAGACAGAGAGACAGAGAGACAGAGAGACAGAGAGACAGAGAGACAGAGAGACAGAGAGACAGAGAGACAGAGAGACAGAGAGACAGAGAGACAGAGAGACAGAGAGACAGAGAGACAGAGAGACAGAGAGACAGAGAGACAGAGAGACAGAGAGACAGAAAGACAGACGGACAGACGGACAGAAAGAAATAGAAACAGAGAGACATAGAAACAGAGAGACAGAGAGACAGAGAGACAGAGAGACAGAGAGACAGAGAGACAGAGAGACAGAGAGACAGAGAGACAGAGAGACAGAGACAGAGACAGAGAGACAGAGAGACAGAGAGACAGAGAGACAGAGAGACAGAGAGACAGAGAGACAGAGAGACAGAGAGACAGAGAGACAGAGAGACAGAGAGACAGAGAGACAGAGAGACAGAGAGACAGAGAGACAGAGAGACAGAGAGACAGAGAGACAGAGAGACAGAGAGACAGAGAGACAGAGAGACAGAGAGACAGAGAGACAGAGAGACAGAGAGACAGAGAGACAGAGACAGAGAGACAGAGAGACAGAGAGACAGAGAGACAGAGAGACAGAGAGACAGAGAGACAGAAAGACAGACGGACAGAGAGACAGAGAGACAGAAAGACAGACGGACAGAAAGAAATAGAAACAGAGAGACATAGAAACAGAGAGACAGAGAGACAGAGAGACAGAGAGACAGAGAGACAGAGAGACAGAGAGACAGAGAGACAGAGAGACAGAGAGACAGAGAGACAGAGAGACAGAGAGACAGAGAGACAGAGAGACAGAGAGACAGAGAGACAGAGAGACAGAGAGACAGAGAGACAGAGAGACAGAGAGACAGAGAGACAGAGAGACAGAGAGACAGAGAGACAGAGAGACAGAGAGACAGAGAGACAGAGAAACAGAGAGACAAAGAGACAGATAGACAGAGAGACAGAGAGACAGAAAGACAGAGAGACAGAGAGTCAGAGAGACAGAAAGACAAAGAGACAGATAGACAGAGAGACAGAGAGACAGAGAGACAGAGAGACAGAGAGACAGAGAGACAGAGAGACAGAGAGACAGAGAGACAGAGAGACAGAGAGACAGAGAGACAGAGAGACAGAGAGACAGAGAGACAGAGAGACAGAGAGACAGAGAGACAGAGCGACAGAGAGACAGAGAGACAGAGAGACAGAGAGACAGAGAGACAGAGAGACAGAGAGACAGAGAGACAGAGAGACAGAGAGACAGAGAGACAGAGAGACAGAGAGACAGAGAGATAGAGAGACAGAGAGACAGAAAGACAGACGGACAGAAAGACATAGAGACAGAGAGACAGAGAGACAGAGAGACAGAGAGACAGAGAGACAGAGAGACAGAGAGACAGAGAGACAGAGAGACAGAGAGACAGAGAGACAGAGAGACAGAGAGACAGAGAGACAGAGAGACAGAGAGACAGAGAGACAGAGAGACAGAGAGACAGAGAGACAGAGAGACAGAGAGACAGACGGACAGAAAGAAATAGAAACAGAGAGACAGAGAGACAGAGAGACAGAGAGACAGAGAGACAGAGAGACAGAGAGAGAGAGAGACAGAGAGACAGAGAGACAGAGAGACAGAAAGACATAGAAACAGAGAGACAGAGAGACAGAGAGACAGAGAGACAGAGAGACAGAGAGACAGAGAGACAGAGAGACAGAGAGACAGAGAGACAGAGAGACAGAGAGACAGAGAGACAGAGAGACAGAGAGACAGAGAGACAGAGAGACAGAGAGACAGACGGACAGAAAGAAATAGAAACAGAGAGACAGAGAGACAGAGAGACAGAGAGACAGAGAGACAGAGAGACAGAGAGACAGAGAGACAGAGAGACAGAGAGACAGAGAGACAGAGAGACAGAAAGACATAGAAACAGAGAGACAGAGAGACAGAGAGACAGAGAGACAGAGAGACAGAGAGACAGAGAGACAGAGAGACAGAGAGACAGAGAGACAGAGAGACAGAGAGACAGAGAGACAGAAAGACAGAGAGACAGAGAGACAGAAAGACAGAGAGACAGAGAGACAGAGAGACAGAGAGACAGAGAGACAGAGAGACAGAGAGACAGAGAGACAGAGAGATAAAGAGACAGAGAGACAGAAAGACAGACGGACAGAAAGACATAGAGACAGAGAGACAGAAAGACAGAGAGACAGAGAGACAGAGAGACAGAGAGACAGAGAGACAGAGAGACAGAGAGACAGACGGACAGAAAGACAGAGAGACAGAGAGACAGAGAGACAGAAAGACAGACGGACAGAGAGACAGAGAGACAGAGAGACAGAGAGACAGAGAGACAGAGAGACAGAGAGACAGAGAGACAGAGAGACAGAGAGACAGAGAGACAGAGAGACAGAGAGACAGAGAGACAGAGAGACAGAGAGACAGAGAGACAGAGAGACAGAAAGACAGACGGACAGAAAGAAATAGAAACAGAGAGACAGAGAGACAGAGAGACAGAGAGACAGAAAGACAGACGGACAGAAAGAAATAGAAACAGAGAGACATAGAAACAGAGAGACAGAGAGACAGAGAGACAGAGAGACAGAGAGACAGAGAGACAGAGAGACAGAGAGACAGAGAGACAGAAAGACAGAGAGACAGAGAGACAGAAAGACAGAGAGACAGAGAGACAGAGAGACAGAGAGACAGAGAGACAGAGAGACAGAGAGACAGAGAGACAGAGAGACAGAGAGACAGAGAGACAGAGAGATAGAGAGACAGAGAGACAGAAAGACAGACGGACAGAAAGACATAGAGACAGAGAGACAGAAAGACAGAGAGACAGAGAGACAGAGAGACAGAGAGACAGAGAGACAGAGAGACAGACGGACAGAAAGACAGAGAGACAGAGAGACAGAGAGACAGAAAGACAGACGGACAGAGAGACAGAGAGACAGAGAGACAGAGAGACAGAGAGACAGAGAGACAGAGAGACAGAGAGACAGAGAGACAGAGAGACAGAGAGACAGAGAGACAGAGAGACAGAGAGACAGAGAGACAGAGAGACAGAGAGACAGAGAGACAGAGAGACAGAGAGACAGAGAGACAGAAAGACAGACGGACAGAAAGAAATAGAAACAGAGAGACAGAGAGACAGAGAGACAGAGAGACAGAGAGACAGAGAGACAGAGAGACAGAGAGACAGAGAGACAGAGAGACAGAGAGACAGAGAGACAGAGAGACAGAGAGACAGAGAGACAGAGAGACAGAGAGACAGAGAGACATAGAAACAGAGAGACAGAGAGACAGAGAGACAGAGAGACAGAGAGACAGAGAGACAGAGAGACAGAGAGACAGAGAGACAGAGAGACAGAGAGACAGAGAGACAGAGAGACAGAGAAACAGAGAGACAGAGAGACAGAGAGACAAAGAGACAGAGAGACAGAGAGACAGAGAGACAGAGAGACAGAGAGACAGAGAGACAGAGAGACAGAAAGACATAGAAACAGAGAGACAGAGAGACAGAGAGACAGAGAGACAGAGAGACAGAGAGACAGAGAGACAGAGAGACAGAGAGACAGAGAGACAGAGAGACAGAAAGACAGAGAGACAGAGAGACAGAGAGACAGAGAGACAGAGAGACAGAGAGACAGAGAGACAGAGAGACAGAGAGACAGAGAGACAGAGAGACAGAGAGACAGAGAGACAGAGAGACAGAGAGACAGAGAGACAGAGAGACAGAGAGACAGAGAGACAGAGAGACAGAGAGACAGAGAGACAGAGAGACAGAGAGACAGAGAGACAGAGAAACAGAGAGATAGAGAGACATAGAGACAGAGAGACAGAGAGACAGAGAGACAGAGAGACAGAGAGACAGAGAGACAGAGAGACAGAGAGACAGAGAGACAGAGAGACAGAGAGACAGAGAGACAGAGAGACAGAGAGACAGAGAGACAGAGAGACAGAGAGACAGAGAGACAGAAAGACAGACGGACAGAAAGACATAGAAACAGAGAGACAGAGAGACAGAGAGACAGAGAGACAGAGAGACAGAGAGACAGAGAGACAGAGAGACAGAGAGACAGAGAGACAGAGAGACAGAGAGACAGAGAGACAGAGAGACAGAGAGACAGAGGGACAGAGAGATAGAGAGACAGAGAGACAGAGAGACAGAGAGACAGAGAGACAGAGAGACAGAGAGACAGAGAGACAGAGAGACAGAGAAACAGAGAGATAGAGAGACATAGAGACAGAGAGACAGAGAGACAGAGAGACAGAGAGACAGAGAGACAGAGAGACAGAGAGACAGAGAGACAGAGAGACAGAGAGACAGAGAGACAGAGAGACAGAGAGACAGAGAGACAGAGAGACAGAGAGACAGAGAGACAGAGAGACAGAGAGACAGAGAGACAGAGAGACAGAAAGACAGACGGACAGAAAGACATAGAAACAGAGAGACAGAGAGACAGAGAGACAGAGAGACAGAGAGACAGAGAGACAGAGAGACAGAGAGACAGAGAGACAGAGAGACAGAGAGACAGAGAGACAGAGAGACAGAGAGACAGAGAGACAGAGGGACAGAGAGATAGAGAGACAGAGAGACAGAGAGACAGAGAGACAGAGAGACAGAGAGACAGAGAGACAGAGAGACAGAGACACAGAGAGACAGAGAGACAGAGAGACAGAGAGACAGAGAGACAGAGAGACAGAGAGACAGAGAGACAGAGAGACAGAGGGACAGAGAGATAGAGAGACAGAGAGACAGAGAGACAGAGAGACAGAGAGACAGAGAGACAGAGAGACAGAGAGACAGAGAGACAGAGAGACAGAGAGACAGAGAGACAGAGAGACAGAGAGACAGAGAGACAGAAAGACAGACGGACAGAAAGACATAGAAACAGAGAGACAGAGAGACAGAGAGACAGAGAGACAGAGAGACAGAGAGACAGAGAGACAGAGAGACAGAGAGACAGAGAGACAGAGAGACAGAGAGACAGAGAGACAGAGAGACAGAGAGACAGAGAGACAGAAAGACAGACGGACAGAAAGACAGACGGACAGAAAGACATAGAAACAGAGAGACAGAGAGACAGAGAGACAGAGAGACAGAGAGACAGAGAGACAGAGAGACAGAGAGACAGAGAGACAGAGAGACAGAGAGACAGAGAGACAGAGAGACAGAGAGACAGAGGGACAGAGAGATAGAGAGACAGAGAGACAGAGAGACAGAGAGACAGAGAGACAGAGAGACAGAGAGACAGAGAGACAGAGAGACAGAGAGACAGAGGGACAGAGAGATAGAGAGACAGAGAGACAGAGAGACAGAGAGACAGAGAGACAGAGAGACAGAGAGACAGAGAGACAGAGAGACAGAGAGACAGAGAGACAGAAAGACAGACGGACAGAAAGACAGACGGACAGAAAGACATAGAAACAGAGAGACAGAGAGACAGAGAGACAGAGAGACAGAGAGACAGAGAGACAGAGAGACAGAGAGACAGAGAGACAGAGAGACAGAGAGACAGAGAGACAGAGAGACAGAGAGACAGAGAGACAGAGAGACAGAGGGACAGAGAGATAGAGAGACAGAGAGACAGAGAGACAGAGAGACAGAGAGACAGAGAGACAGAGAGACAGAGAGACAGAGAGACAGAGAGACAGAGAGACAGAGAGACAGAGAGACAGAGAGACAGAGAGACAGAGAGACAGAGAGATAGAGAGACAGAGAGACAGAAAGACAGACGGACAGAAAGACATAGAGACAGAGAGACAGAGAGACAGAGAGACAGAGAGACAGAGAGACAGAGAGACAGAGAGACAGAGAGACAGAGAGACAGAGAGACAGAGAGACAGAGAGACAGAGAGACAGAGAGACAGAGAGACAGAGAGACAGAGAGACAGAGAGACAGAGAGACAGAGAGACAGAGAGACAGAGAGACAGAGAGACAGAGAGATAGAGAGACAGAGAGACAGAAAGACAGACGGACAGAAAGACATAGAAACAGAGAGACAGAGAGACAGAGAGACAGAGAGACAGAGAGACAGAGAGACAGAGAGACAGAGAGATAGAGAGACAGAGAGACAGAGAGACGAGAGACAGAAAGACAGACGGACAGAAAAACATAGAAACAGAGAGACAGAGAGACAGAGAGACAGAGAGACAGAGAGACAGAGAGATAGAGTGACAGAGAGACAGAGAGACAGAGAGACAGAGAGACAGAGAGACAGAGAGACAGAGAGATAGAGAGACAGAGAGACAGAGAGACAGAGAGATAGAGAGACATAGAAACAGAGAGACAGAGAGACAGAGAGACAGAGAGACAGAGAGACAGAGAGACAGAGAGACAGAGAGACAGAGAGACAGAGAAACAGAGAGACAGAGAGACAGAGAGATAGAGAGACAGAGAGACAGAGAGACAGAGAGACAGAGAGACAGAGAGACAGAGAGACAGAGAGACAGAGAGACAGAGAGACAGAGAGACAGAAAGACATAGAAACAGAGAGACAGAGAGACAGAGAGACAGAGAGACAGAGAGACAGAGAGACAGAGAGACAGAGAGACAGAGAGACAGAGAGACAGAGAGACAGAGAGACAGAAAGACAGAGAGACAGAGAGACAGAGAGACAGAGAGACAGAGAGACAGAGAGACAGAGAGACAGAGAGACAGAGAGACAGAGAGACAGAGAGACAGAGAGACAGAGAGACAGAGAGACAGAGAGACAGATAGACAGAGAGACGGAGAGACAGAGAGACAGAGGGACAGAGAGATAGAGAGACAGAGAGACAGAGAGACAGAGAGACAGAGAGACAGAGAGACAGAGAGACAGAGAGACAGAGAGACAGAGAGACAGAGAGACAGAGAGACAGAGAGACAGAGAGACAGAGAGATAGAGAGACATAGAGACAGAGAGACAGAGAGACAGAGAGACAGAGAGACAGAGAGACAGAGAGACAGAGAGACAGAGAGACAGAGAGACAGAGAGACAGAGAGACAGAGAGACAGAGAGACAGAGAGACAGAGAGACAGAGAGACAGAGAGATAGAGAGACATAGAGACAGAGAGACAGAGAGACAGAGAGACAGAGAGACAGAGAGACAGAGAGACAGAGAGACAGAGAGACAGAGAGACAGAGAGACAGAGAGACAGAGAGACAGAGAGACAGAGAGACAGAGAGACAGAGAGACAGAAAGACAGACGGACAGAAAGACAGAGAGACAGAGAGACAGAGAGACAGAGAGACAGAGAGACAGAGAGACAGAGAGACAGAGAGACAGAGAGACAGAGAGACAGAGAGACAGAGAGACAGAGAGATAGAGAGACAGAGAGACAGAAAGACAGACGGACAGAAAGACATAGAGACAGAGAGACAGAGAGACAGAGAGACAGAGAGACAGAGAGACAGAGAGACAGAGAGACAGAGAGACAGAGGGACAGAGAGATAGAGAGACAGAGAGACAGAGAGACAGAGAGACAGAGAGACAGATAGACAGAGAGACAGAGAGACAGAGAGACAGAGGGACAGAGAGATAGAGAGACAGAGAGACAGAGAGACAGAGAGACAGAGAGACAGAGAGACAGAGAGACAGAGAGACAGAGAGACAGAGAGACAGAGAGACAGAGAGACAGAGAGACAGAGAGACAGAGAGATAGAGAGACATAGAGACAGAGAGACAGAGAGACAGAGAGACAGAGAGACAGAGAGACAGAGAGACAGAGAGACAGAGAGACAGAGAGACAGAGAGACAGAGAGACAGAGAGACAGAGAGACAGAGAGACAGAGAGACAGAGAGACAGAGAGACAGAGAGACAGAGAGACAGAGAGACAGAGAGACAGAGAGACAGAGAGACAGAAAGACAGACGGACAGAAAGACATAGAAACAGAGAGACAGAGAGACAGAGAGACAGAGAGACAGAGAGACAGAGAGACAGAGAGACAGAGAGACAGAGAGACAGAGAGACAGAGAGACAGAGAGACAGAGAGACAGAGAGACAGAGAGACAGAGGGACAGAGAGATAGAGAGACAGAGAGACAGAGAGACAGAGAGACAGAGAGACAGAAAGACAGAGAGACAGAGAGACAGAGAGACAGAGAGACAGAGAGACAGAGAGACAGAGAGACAGAGAGACAGAGAGACAGAGAGACAGAGAGACAGAGAGATAGAGAGACAGAGAGACAGAAAGACAGACGGACAGAAAGACATAGAGACAGAGAGACAGAGAGACAGAGAGACAGAGAGACAGAGAGACAGAGAGACAGAGAGACAGAGAGACAGAGAGACAGAGAGACAGAGAGACAGAGAGACAGAGAGACAGAGAGACAGAGAGACAGAGAGACAGAGAGACAGAGAGACAGAGAGACAGAGAGACAGAGAGATAGAGAGACAGAGAGACAGAAAGACAGAGAGACAGAGAGACAGAGAGACAGAGAGACAGAGAGATAGAGAGACAGAGAGACAGAGAGACAGAGAGATAGAGAGACAGAGAGACAGAGAGACAGAGAGACAGAAAGACAGACGGACAGAAAGACATAGAGACAGAGAGACAGAGAGACAGAGAGACAGAGAGACAGAGAGACAGAGAGACAGAGAGACAGACAGACAGAGAGACAGAGAGACAGAGAGACAGAGAGACAGAGAGACAGAGAGACAGAGAGACAGAGAGACAGAGAGACAGAGAGACAGAGAGACAGAGAGATAGAGAGACAGAGAGACAGAAAGACAGACGGACAGAAAGACATAGAGACAGAGAGACAGAGAGACAGAGAGACAGAGAGACAGAGAGACAGAGAGACAGAGAGACAGAGAGACAGAGAGACAGAGAGACAGAGAGACAGAGAGACAGAGAGACAGAGAGACAGAGAGACAGAGAGACAGAGAGACAGAGAGACAGAGAGACAGAGAGACAGAGAGATAGAGAGACAGAGAGACAGAAAGACAGACGGACAGAAAGACATAGAAACAGAGAGACAGAGAGACAGAGAGACAGAGAGACAGAGAGACAGAGAGATAGAGAGACAGAGAGACAGAGAGACGAGAGACAGAAAGACAGACGGACAGAAAAACATAGAAACAGAGAGACAGAGAGACAGAGAGACAGAGAGACAGAGAGACAGAGAGATAGAGTGACAGAGAGACAGAGAGACAGAGAGACAGAGAGACAGAGAGACAGAGAGACAGAGAGACAGAGAGATAGAGAGACAGAGAGACAGAGAGACAGAGAGATAGAGAGACATAGAAACAGAGAGACAGAGAGACAGAGAGACAGAGAGACAGAGAGACAGAGAGACAGAGAGACAGAGAGACAGAGAGACAGAGAGACAGAGAAACAGAGAGACAGAGAGACAGAGAGACACAGAGACAGAGAGACAGAGAGACAGAGAGACAGAGAGACAGAGAGACAGAGAGACAGAGAGACAGAGAGACAGAGAGACAGAGAGACAGAAAGACATAGAAACAGAGAGACAGAGAGACAGAGAGACAGAGAGACAGAGAGACAGAGAGACAGAGAGACAGAGAGACAGAGAGACAGAGAGACAGAGAGACAGAGAGACAGAGAGACAGAAAGACAGAGAGACAGAGAGACAGAGAGACAGAGAGATAGAGAGACAGAGAGACAGAGAGACAGAGAGACAGAGAGACAGAGAGACAGATAGACAGAGAGACAGAGAGACAGAGAGACAGAGGGACAGAGAGATAGAGAGACAGAGAGACAGAGAGACAGAGAGACAGAGAGACAGAGAGACAGAGAGACAGAGAGACAGAGAGACAGAGAGACAGAGAGACAGAGAGACAGAGAGACAGAGAGACAGAGAGACAGAGAGATAGAGAGACATAGAGACAGAGAGACAGAGAGACAGAGAGACAGAGAGACAGAGAGACAGAGAGACAGAGAGACAGAGAGACAGAGAGACAGAGAGACAGAGAGACAGAGAGACAGAGAGACAGAGAGACAGAGAGACAGAGAGACAGAGAGACAGAGAGACAGAGAGACAGAGAGACAGAAAGACAGACGGACAGAAAGACATAGAAACAGAGAGACAGAGAGACAGAGAGACAGAGAGACAGAGAGACAGAGAGACAGAGAGACAGAGAGACAGAGAGACAGAGAGACAGAGAGACAGAGAGACAGAGAGACAGAGAGACAGAGAGACAGAGGGACAGAGAGATAGAGAGACAGAGAGACAGAGAGACAGAGAGACAGAGAGACAGAGAGACAGAGAGACAGAGAGACAGAGAGACAGAGAGACAGAGAGACAGAGAGACAGAGAGACAGAGAGACAGAGAGACAGAGAGACAGAGAGACAGAGAGATAGAGAGACAGAGAGACAGAAAGACAGACGGACAGAAAGACATAGAGACAGAGAGACAGAGAGACAGAGAGACAGAGAGACAGAGAGACAGAGAGACAGAGAGACAGAGAGACAGAGAGACAGAGAGACAGAGAGACAGAGAGACAGAGAGACAGAGAGACAGAGAGACAGAGAGACAGAGAGATAGAGAGACAGAGAGACAGAAAGACAGACGGACAGAAAGACATAGAAACAGAGAGACAGAGAGACAGAGAGACAGAGAGACAGAGAGACAGAGAGATAGAGAGACAGAGAGACAGAGAGACGAGAGACAGAAAGACAGACGGACAGAAAAACATAGAAACAGAGAGACAGAGAGACAGAGAGACAGAGAGACAGAGAGACAGAGAGATAGAGTGACAGAGAGACAGAGAGACAGAGAGACAGAGAGACAGAGAGACAGAGAGACAGAGAGATAGAAAGACAGAAAGACAGAGAGACAGAGAGATAGAGAGACAGAGAGACAGAGAGACAGAGAGACAGAAAGACAGACGGACAGAAAGACATAGAGACAGAGAGACAGAGAGACAGAGAGACAGAGAGACAGAGAGACAGAGAGACAGAGAGACAGACAGACAGAGAGACAGAGAGACAGAGAGACAGAGAGACAGAGAGACAGACGGACAGAAAGACATAGAAACAGAGAGACAGAGATACAGAGAGACAGAGAGACAGAGAGACAGAGAGACAGAGAGACAGAGAGACAGAGAGACAGAAAGACAGACGGACAGAAAGACATAGAGACAGAGAGACAGAGAGACAGAAAGACAGACGGACAGAAAGACATAGAGACAGAGAGACAGAGAGACAGAGAGACAGAGAGACAGAGAGACAGAGAGACAGAGAGACAGAGAGACAGAGAGACAGAGAGACAGAGAGACAGAGAGACAGAGAGACAGAGAGACAGAGAGACAGAGACACAGAGAGACAGAGAGACAGAGAAACAGAGAGACAGAGAGACAGAGAGACAGAGAGACAGAGAGACAGAAAGACAGAGAGACAGAGAGACAGAGAGACAGAGAGACAGAGAGACAGAGAGACAGAGAGACAGAGAGACAGAGAGACAGAGAGACAGAGAGACAGATAGACAGAGAGACAGAGAGACAGAGAGACAGAGGGACAGAGAGATAGAGAGACAGAGAGACAGAGAGACAGAGAGACAGAGAGACAGAGAGACAGAGAGACAGAGAGACAGAGAGACAGAGAGACAGAGAGACAGAAAGACAGACGGACAGAAAGACATAGAGACAGAGAGACAGAGAGACAGAGAGACAGAGAGACAGAGAGACAGAGAGACAGAGAGACAGAGAGACAGAGAGACAGAGAGACAGAGAGACAGAGAGACAGAGAGACAGAGAGACAGAGAGACAGAGAGACAGAGAGACAGAGAGACAGAGAGATAGAGAGACAGAGAGACAGAAAGACAGACGGACAGAAAGACATAGAAACAGAGAGACAGAGAGACAGAGAGACAGAGAGACAGAGAGACAGAGAGATAGAGAGACAGAGAGACAGAGAGACGAGAGACAGAAAGACAGACGGACAGAAAAACATAGAAACAGAGAGACAGAGAGACAGAGAGACAGAGAGACAGAGAGACAGAGAGATAGAGTGACAGAGAGACAGAGAGACAGAGAGACAGAGAGACAGAGAGACAGAGAGACAGAGAGATAGAAAGACAGAAAGACAGAGAGACAGAGAGATAGAGAGACAGAGAGACAGAGAGACAGAGAGACAGAAAGACAGACGGACAGAAAGACATAGAGACAGAGAGACAGAGAGACAGAGAGACAGAGAGACAGAGAGACAGAGAGACAGACAGACAGAGAGACAGAGAGACAGAGAGACAGAGAGACAGAGAGACAGACGGACAGAAAGACATAGAAACAGAGAGACAGAGAGACAGAGAGACAGAGAGACAGAGAGACAGAGAGACAGAGAGACAGAGAGACAGAAAGACAGACGGACAGAAAGACATAGAAACAGAGAGACAGAGAGACAGAGAGACAGAGAGACAGAGAGACAGAGAGACAGAGAGACAGAGAGACAGAGAGACAGAGAGACAGAGAGACAGAGAGACAGAGAGACAGAGAGACAGAGGGACAGAGAGATAGAGAGACAGAGAGACAGAGAGACAGAGAGACAGAGAGACAGAGAGACAGAGAGACAGAGAGACAGAGAGACAGAGAGACAGAGAGACAGAGAGACAGAGAGACAGAGAGACAGAGAGACAGAGAGATAGAGAGACAGAGAGACAGAAAGACAGACGGACAGAAAGACATAGAGACAGAGAGACAGAGAGACAGAGAGACAGAGAGACAGAGAGACAGAGAGACAGAGAGACAGAGAGACAGAGGGACAGAGAGATAGAGAGACAGAGAGACAGAGAGACAGAGAGACAGAGAGACAGATAGACAGAGAGACAGAGAGACAGAGAGACAGAGGGACAGAGAGATAGAGAGACAGAGAGACAGAGAGACAGAGAGACAGAGAGACAGAGAGACAGAGAGACAGAGAGACAGAGAGACAGAGAGACAGAGAGACAGAGAGACAGAGAGACAGAGAGACAGAGAGACAGAGAGATAGAGAGACATAGAGACAGAGAGACAGAGAGACAGAGAGACAGAGAGACAGAGAGACAGAGAGACAGAGAGACAGAGAGACAGAGAGACAGAGAGACAGAGAGACAGAGAGACAGAGAGACAGAGAGACAGAGAGACAGAGAGACAGAGAGACAGAGAGACAGAGAGACAGAGAGACAGAGAGACAGAGAGACAGAGAGACAGAGAGACAGAGAGACAGAGAGACAGAAAGACAGACGGACAGAAAGACATAGAAACAGAGAGACAGAGAGACAGAGAGACATAGAAACAGAGAGACAGAGAGACAGAGAGACAGAGAGACAGAGAGACAGAGAGACAGAGAGACAGAGAGACAGAGAGACAGAGAGACAGAGAGACAGAGAGACAGAGAGACAGAGAGACAGAGAGACAGAGGGACAGAGAGATAGAGAGACAGAGAGACAGAGAGACAGAGAGACAGAGAGACAGAGAGACAGAGAGACAGAGAGACAGAGAGACAGAGAGACAGAGAGACAGAGAGACAGAGAGACAGAGAGACAGAGAGACAGAGAGACAGAGAGACAGAGAGACAGAGAGACAGAGAGATAGAGAGACAGAGAGACAGAAAGACAGACGGACAGAAAGACAGAGAGACAGAGAGACAGAGAGACAGAGAGACAGAGAGACAGAGAGACAGAGAGACAGAGAGACAGAGAGACAGAGAGACAGAGAGACAGAGAGACAGAGAAACAGAGAGACAGAGAGATAGAGAGACAGAGAGACAGAAAGACAGAGAGACAGAGAGACAGAGAGACAGAGAGACAGAGAGATAGAGAGACAGAGAGACAGAGAGACAGAGAGATAGAGAGACAGAGAGACAGAGAGACAGAGAGACAGAAAGACAGACGGACAGAAAGACATAGAGACAGAGAGACAGAGAGACAGAGAGACAGAGAGACAGAGAGACAGAGAGACAGAGAGACAGAGAGACAGACAGACAGAGAGACAGAGAGACAGAGAGACAGAGAGACAGAGAGACAGAGAGACAGAGAGACAGAGAGACAGAGAGACAGAGAGATAGAGAGACAGAGAGACAGAAAGACAGACGGACAGAAAGACATAGAGACAGAGAGACAGAGAGACAGAGAGACAGAGAGACAGAGAGACAGAGAGACAGAGAGACAGAGAGACAGAGAGACAGAGAGACAGAGAGACAGAGAGACAGAGAGACAGAGAGACAGAGAGACAGAGAGACAGAGAGACAGAGAGATAGAGAGACAGAGAGACAGAAAGACAGACGGACAGAAAGACATAGAAACAGAGAGACAGAGAGACAGAGAGACAGAGAGACAGAGAGACAGAGAGATAGAGAGACAGAGAGACAGAGAGACGAGAGACAGAAAGACAGACGGACAGAAAAACATAGAAACAGAGAGACAGAGAGACAGAGAGACAGAGAGACAGAGAGACAGAGAGATAGAGTGACAGAGAGACAGAGAGACAGAGAGACAGAGAGACAGAGAGACAGAGAGACAGAGAGACAGAGAGATAGAGAGACAGAGAGACAGAGAGACAGAGAGATAGAGAGACATAGAAACAGAGAGACAGAGAGACAGAGAGACAGAGAGACAGAGCGACAGAGAGACAGAGAGACAGAGAGACAGAGAGACAGAGAGACAGAGAAACAGAGAGACAGAGAGACAGAGAGACACAGAGACAGAGAGACAGAGAGACAGAGAGACAGAGAGACAGAGAGACAGAGAGACAGAGAGACAGAGAGACAGAGAGACAGAGAGACAGAGAGACAGAAAGACATAGAAACAGAGAGACAGAGAGACAGAGAGACAGAGAGACAGAGAGACAGAGAGACAGAGAGACAGAGAGACAGAGAGACAGAGAGACAGAGAGACAGAGAGACAGAAAGACAGAGAGACAGAGACAGAGAGACAGAGAGACAGAGAGATAGAGAGACAGAGAGACAGAGAGACAGAGAGACAGAGAGACAGAGAGACAGATAGACAGAGAGACAGAGAGACAGAGAGACAGAGGGACAGAGAGATAGAGAGACAGAGAGACAGAGAGACAGAGAGACAGAGAGACAGAGAGACAGAGAGACAGAGAGACAGAGAGACAGAGAGACAGAGAGACAGAGAGACAGAGAGACAGAGAGACAGAGAGACAGAGAGACAGAGAGACAGAGAGACAGAGAGATAGAGAGACATAGAGACAGAGAGACAGAGAGACAGAGAGACAGAGAGACAGAGAGACAGAGAGACAGAGAGACAGAGAGACAGAGAGACAGAGAGACAGAGAGACAGAGAGACAGAGAGACAGAGAGACAGAGAGACAGAGAGACAGAGAGACAGAGAGACAGAAAGACAGACGGACAGAAAGACATAGAAACAGAGAGACAGAGAGACAGAGAGACAGAGAGACAGAGAGACAGAGAGACAGAGAGACAGAGAGACAGAGAGACAGAGAGACAGAGAGACAGAGAGACAGAGAGACAGAGAGACAGAGAGACAGAGAGACAGAGGGACAGAGAGATAGAGAGACAGAGAGACAGAGAGACAGAGAGACAGAGAGACAGAGAGACAGAGAGACAGAGAGACAGAGAGACAGAGAGACAGAGAGACAGAGAGACAGAGAGACAGAGAGACAGAGAGACAGAGAGACAGAGAGACAGAGAGACAGAGAGACAGAGAGATAGAGAGACAGAGAGACAGAAAGACAGACGGACAGAAAGACATAGAGACAGAGAGACAGAGAGACAGAGAGACAGAGAGACAGAGAGACAGAGAGACAGAGAGACAGAGAGACAGAGAGACAGAGAGACAGAGAGACAGAGAGACAGAGAGACAGAGAGACAGAGAGACAGAGAGACAGAGAGACAGAGAGATAGAGAGACAGAGAGACAGAAAGACAGACGGACAGAAAGACATAGAAACAGAGAGACAGAGAGACAGAGAGACAGAGAGACAGAGAGACAGAGAGATAGAGAGACAGAGAGACAGAGAGACGAGAGACAGAAAGACAGACGGACAGAAAAACATAGAAACAGAGAGACAGAGAGACAGAGAGACAGAGAGACAGAGAGACAGAGAGATAGAGTGACAGAGAGACAGAGAGACAGAGAGACAGAGAGACAGAGAGACAGAGAGACAGAGAGATAGAAAGACAGAAAGACAGAGAGACAGAGAGATAGAGAGACAGAGAGACAGAGAGACAGAGAGACAGAAAGACAGACGGACAGAAAGACATAGAGACAGAGAGACAGAGATACAGAGAGACAGAGAGACAGAGAGACAGAGAGACAGAGAGACAGAGAGACAGAGAGACAGAAAGACAGACGGACAGAAAGACATAGAGACAGAGAGACAGAGAGACAGAAAGACAGACGGACAGAAAGACATAGAGACAGAGAGACAGAGAGACAGAGAGACAGAGAGACAGAGAGACAGAGAGACAGAGAGACAGAGAGACAGAGAGACAGAGAGACAGAGAGACAGAGAGACAGAGAGACAGAGACACAGAGAGACAGAGAGACAGAGAAACAGAGAGACAGAGAGACAGAGAGACAGAGAGACAGAGAGACAGAAAGACAGAGAGACAGAGAGACAGAGAGACAGAGAGACAGAGAGACAGAGAGACAGAGAGACAGAGAGACAGAGAGACAGAGAGACAGAGAGACAGACAGACAGAGAGACAGAGAGACAGAGAGACAGAGGGACAGAGAGATAGAGAGACAGAGAGACAGAGAGACAGAGAGACAGAGAGACAGAGAGACAGAGAGACAGAGAGACAGAGAGACAGAGAGACAGAGAGACAGAGAGACAGAGAGACAGAGAGACAGAGAGACAGAAAGACAGACGGACAGAAAGACATAGAGACAGAGAGACAGAGAGACAGAGAGACAGAGAGACAGAGAGACAGAGAGACAGAGAGACAGAGAGACAGAGAGACAGAGAGACAGAGAGACAGATAGACAGAGAGACAGAGAGACAGAGAGACAGAGGGACAGAGAGATAGAGAGACAGAGAGACAGAGAGACAGAGAGACAGAGAGACAGAGAGACAGAGAGACAGAGAGACAGAGAGACAGAGAGACAGAGAGACAGAGAGACAGAGAGACAGAGAGACAGAGAGACAGAGAGACAGAGAGACAGAGAGACAGAGAGACAGAGAGACAGAGAGACAGAGAGACAGAGAGACAGAGAGACAGAGAGACAGAGAGACAGAGAGACAGAGAGACAGAGAGACAGAGAGACAGAGAGACAGAGAGACAGAGAGACAGAGAGACAGAGAGATAGAGAGACAGAGAGACAGAAAGACAGACGGACAGAAAGACATAGAAACAGAGAGACAGAGAGACAGAGAGACAGAGAGACAGAGAGACAGAGAGATAGAGAGACAGAGAGACAGAGAGACGAGAGACAGAAAGACAGACGGACAGAAAAACATAGAAACAGAGAGACAGAGAGACAGAGAGACAGAGAGACAGAGAGACAGAGAGATAGAGTGACAGAGAGACAGAGAGACAGAGAGACAGAGAGACAGAGAGACAGAGAGATAGAGAGACAGAGAGACAGAGAGACGAGAGACAGAAAGACAGACGGACAGAAAAACATAGAAACAGAGAGACAGAGAGACAGAGAGACAGAGAGACAGAGAGACAGAGAGATAGAGTGACAGAGAGACAGAGAGACAGAGAGACAGAGAGACAGAGAGACAGAGAGATAGAAAGACAGAAAGACAGAGAGACAGAGAGATAGAGAGACAGAGAGACAGAGAGACAGAGAGACAGAAAGACAGACGGACAGAAAGACATAGAGACAGAGAGACAGAGAGACAGAGAGACAGAGAGACAGAGAGACAGAGAGACAGACAGACAGAGAGACAGAGAGACAGAGAGACAGAGAGACAGAGAGACAGACGGACAGAAAGACATAGAAACAGAGAGACAGAGATACAGAGAGACAGAGAGACAGAGAGACAGAGAGACAGAGAGACAGAGAGACAGAGAGACAGAAAGACAGACGGACAGAAAGACATAGAGACAGAGAGACAGAGAGACAGAAAGACAGACGGACAGAAAGACATAGAGACAGAGAGACAGAGAGACAGAGAGACAGAGAGACAGAGAGACAGAGAGACAGAGAGACAGAGAGACAGAGAGACAGAGAGACAGAGAGACAGAGAGACAGAGAGACAGAGAGACAGAGAGACAGAGAGACAGAGAGACAGAGAGACAGAGAGACAGAGGGACAGAGAGATAGAGAGACAGAGAGACAGAGAGACAGAGAGACAGAGAGACAGAGAGACAGAGAGACAGAGAGACAGAGAGACAGAGAGACAGAGAGACAGAGAGACAGAGAGACAGAGAGACAGAAAGACAGACGGACAGAAAGACATAGAAACAGAGAGACAGAGAGACAGAGAGACAGAGAGACAGAGAGACAGAGAGACAGAAAGACATAGAGACAGAGAGACAGAGAGACAGAGAGACAGAGAGACAGAGAGACAGAGAGACAGAGAGACAGAGAGACAGAGAGACAGAGAGACAGAGAGACAGAGAGACAGAGAGACAGAGAGACAGAGAGACAGAGAGACAGAGAGACAGAGAGACAGAGGGACAGAGAGATAGAGAGACAGAGAGACAGAGAGACAGAGAGACAGAGAGACAGAGAGACAGAGAGACAGAGAGACAGAGAGACAGAGAGACAGAGAGACAGAGAGACAGAGAGACAGAGAGACAGAGAGACAGAGAGACAGAAAGACAGACGGACAGAAAGACATAGAAACAGAGAGACAGAGAGACAGAGAGACAGAGAGACAGAGAGACAGAGAGACAGAGAGACAGAGAGACAGAGAGACAGAGAGACAGAGAGACAGAGAGACAGAGAGACAGAGAGACAGAGAGACAGAAAGACAGACGGACAGAAAGACAGACGGACAGAAAGACATAGAAACAGAGAGACAGAGAGACAGAGAGACAGAGAGACAGAGAGACAGAGAGACAGAGAGACAGAGAGACAGAGAGACAGAGAGACAGAGAGACAGAGAGACAGAGAGACAGAGAGACAGAGGGACAGAGAGATAGAGAGACAGAGAGACAGAGAGACAGAGAGACAGAGAGACAGAGAGACAGAGAGACAGAGAGACAGAGAGACAGAGAGACAGAGGGACAGAGAGATAGAGAGACAGAGAGACAGAGAGACAGAGAGACAGAGAGACAGAGAGACAGAGAGACAGAGAGACAGAGAGACAGAGAGACAGAGAGACAGAGAGACAGAGAGACAGAAAGACAGACGGACAGAAAGACAGACGGACAGAAAGACATAGAAACAGAGAGACAGAGAGACAGAGAGACAGAGAGACAGAGAGACAGAGAGACAGAGAGACAGAGAGACAGAGAGACAGAGAGACAGAGAGACAGAGAGACAGAGAGACAGAGAGACAGAGAGATAGAGAGACAGAGAGACAGAAAGACAGACGGACAGAAAGACATAGAGACAGAGAGACAGAGAGACAGAGAGACAGAGAGACAGAGAGACAGAGAGACAGAGAGACAGAGAGACAGAGAGACAGAGAGACAGAGAGACAGAGAGACAGAGAGACAGAGAGACAGAGAGACAGAGAGACAGAGAGACAGAGAGACAGAGAGACAGAGAGACAGAGAGATAGAGAGACAGAGAGACAGAAAGACAGACGGACAGAAAGACATAGAAACAGAGAGACAGAGAGACAGAGAGACAGAGAGACAGAGAGACAGAGAGACAGAGAGATAGAGAGACAGAGAGACAGAGAGACGAGAGACAGAAAGACAGACGGACAGAAAAACATAGAAACAGAGAGACAGAGAGACAGAGAGACAGAGAGACAGAGAGACAGAGAGATAGAGTGACAGAGAGACAGAGAGACAGAGAGACAGAGAGACAGAGAGACAGAGAGACAGAGAGATAGAGAGACAGAGAGACAGAGAGACAGAGAGATAGAGAGACATAGAAACAGAGAGACAGAGAGACAGAGAGACAGAGAGACAGAGAGACAGAGAGACAGAGAGACAGAGAGACAGAGAGACAGAGAAACAGAGAGACAGAGAGACAGAGAGACACAGAGACAGAGAGACAGAGAGACAGAGAGACAGAGAGACAGAGAGACAGAGAGACAGAGAGACAGAGAGACAGAGAGACAGAGAGACAGAAAGACATAGAAACAGAGAGACAGAGAGACAGAGAGACAGAGAGACAGAGAGACAGAGAGACAGAGAGACAGAGAGACAGAGAGACAGAGAGACAGAGAGACAGAGAGACAGAGAGACAGAAAGACAGAGAGACAGAGAGACAGAGAGACAGAGAGACAGAGAGACAGAGAGACAGAGAGACAGAGAGACAGAGAGACAGAGAGACAGAGAGACAGAGAGACAGAGAGACAGATAGACAGAGAGACAGAGAGACAGAGAGACAGAGGGACAGAGAGATAGAGAGACAGAGAGACAGAGAGACAGAGAGACAGAGAGACAGAGAGACAGAGAGACAGAGAGACAGAGAGACAGAGAGACAGAGAGACAGAGAGACAGAGAGACAGAGAGACAGAGAGACAGAGAGATAGAGAGACATAGAGACAGAGAGACAGAGAGACAGAGAGACAGAGAGACAGAGAGACAGAGAGACAGAGAGACAGAGAGACAGAGAGACAGAGAGACAGAGAGACAGAGAGACAGAGAGACAGAGAGACAGAGAGACAGAGAGACAGAGAGACAGAGAGACAGAGAGACAGAAAGACAGACGGACAGAAAGACATAGAAACAGAGAGACAGAGAGACAGAGAGACAGAGAGACAGAGAGACAGAGAGACAGAGAGACAGAGAGACAGAGAGACAGAGAGACAGAGAGACAGAGAGACAGAGAGACAGAGAGACAGAGGGACAGAGAGATAGAGAGACAGAGAGACAGAGAGACAGAGAGACAGAGAGACAGAGAGACAGAGAGACAGAGAGACAGAGAGACAGAGAGACAGAGAGACAGAGAGACAGAGAGACAGAGAGACAGAGAGATAGAGAGACAGAGAGACAGAAAGACAGACGGACAGAAAGACATAGAGACAGAGAGACAGAGAGACAGAGAGACAGAGAGACAGAGAGACAGAGAGACAGAGAGACAGAGAGACAGAGGGACAGAGAGATAGAGAGACAGAGAGACAGAGAGACAGAGAGACAGAGAGACAGATAGACAGAGAGACAGAGAGACAGAGAGACAGAGGGACAGAGAGATAGAGAGACAGAGAGACAGAGAGACAGAGAGACAGAGAGACAGAGAGACAGAGAGACAGAGAGACAGAGAGACAGAGAGACAGAGAGACAGAGAGACAGAGAGACAGAGAGACAGAGAGACAGAGAGACAGAGAGATAGAGAGACATAGAGACAGAGAGACAGAGAGACAGAGAGACAGAGAGACAGAGAGACAGAGAGACAGAGAGACAGAGAGACAGAGAGACAGAGAGACAGAGAGACAGAGAGACAGAGAGACAGAGAGACAGAGAGACAGAGAGACAGAGAGACAGAGAGACAGAGAGACAGAGAGACAGAGAGACAGAGAGACAGAGAGACAGAGAGATAGAGAGACAGAGAGACAGAGAGACAGAGAGACAGAGAAACAGAGAGACAGAGAGACAGAGAGACACAGAGACAGAGAGACAGAGAGACAGAGAGACAGAGAGACAGAGAGACAGAGAGACAGAGAGACAGAGAGACAGAGAGACAGAGAGACAGAAAGACATAGAAACAGAGAGACAGAGAGACAGAGAGACAGAGAGACAGAGAGACAGAGAGACAGAGAGACAGAGAGACAGAGAGACAGAGAGACAGAGAGACAGAGAGACAGAAAGACAGAGAGACAGAGAGACAGAGAGACAGAGAGACAGAGAGACAGAGAGACAGAGAGACAGAGAGACAGAGAGACAGAGAGACAGAGAGACAGAGAGACAGAGAGACAGATAGACAGAGAGACAGAGAGACAGAGAGACAGAGGGACAGAGAGATAGAGAGACAGAGAGACAGAGAGACAGAGAGACAGAGAGACAGAGAGACAGAGAGACAGAGAGACAGAGAGACAGAGAGACAGAGAGACAGAGAGACAGAGAGACAGAGAGACAGAGAGATAGAGAGACATAGAGACAGAGAGACAGAGAGACAGAGAGACAGAGAGACAGAGAGACAGAGAGACAGAGAGACAGAGAGACAGAGAGACAGAGAGACAGAGAGACAGAGAGACAGAGAGACAGAGAGACAGAGAGACAGAGAGACAGAGAGACAGAAAGACAGACGGACAGAAAGACATAGAAACAGAGAGACAGAGAGACAGAGAGACAGAGAGACAGAGAGACAGAGAGACAGAGAGACAGAGAAACAGAGAGACAGAGAGACAGAGAGACAGAGAGACAGAGAGACAGAGAGACAGAGAGACAGAGGGACAGAGAGATAGAGAGACAGAGAGACAGAGAGACAGAGAGACAGAGAGACAGAGAGACAGAGAGACAGAGAGACAGAGAGACAGAGAGACAGAGAGACAGAGAGACAGAGAGACAGAGAGACAGAGAGACAGAGAGATAGAGAGACAGAGAGACAGAAAGACAGACGGACAGAAAGACATAGAGACAGAGAGACAGAGAGACAGAGAGACAGAGAGACAGAGAGACAGAGAGACAGAGAGACAGAGAGACAGAGGGACAGAGAGATAGAGAGACAGAGAGACAGAGAGACAGAGAGACAGAGAGACAGAGAGACAGAGAGACAGAGAGACAGAGGGACAGAGAGATAGAGAGACAGAGAGACAGAGAGACAGAGAGACAGAGAGACAGAGAGACAGAGAGACAGAGAGACAGAGAGACAGAGAGACAGAGAGACAGAGAGACAGAGAGACAGAGAGACAGAGAGACAGAGAGATAGAGAGACATAGAGACAGAGAGACAGAGAGACAGAGAGACAGAGAGACAGAGAGACAGAGAGACAGAGAGACAGAGAGACAGAGAGACAGAGAGACAGAGAGACAGAGAGACAGAGAGACAGAGAGACAGAGAGACAGAGAGACAGAGAGACAGAGAGACAGAGAGACAGAGAGACAGAGAGACAGAGAGACAGAGAGACAGAGAGACAGAGAGACAGAGAGACAGAAAGACAGACGGACAGAAAGACATAGAAACAGAGAGACAGAGAGACAGAGAGACAGAGAGACAAAGAGACAGAGAGACAGAGAGACAGAGAGACAGAGAGACAGAGAGACAGAGAGACAGAGAGACAGAGAGACAGAGAGACAGAGAGACAGAGAGACAGAGAGACAGAGAGACAGAGGGACAGAGAGATAGAGAGACAGAGAGACAGAGAGACAGAGAGACAGAGAGACAGAGAGACAGAGAGACAGAGAGACAGAGAGACAGAGAGACAGAGAGACAGAGAGACAGAGAGACAGAGAGACAGAGAGACAGAGAGACAGAGAGATAGAGAGACAGAGAGACAGAAAGACAGACGGACAGAAAGACATAGAGACAGAGAGACAGAGAGACAGAGAGACAGAGAGACAGAGAGACAGAGAGACAGAGAGACAGAGAGACAGAGAGACAGAGAGACAGAGAGACAGAGAGACAGAGAGACAGAGAGACAGAGAGACAGAGAGACAGAGAGACAGAGGGACAGAGAGATAGAGAGACAGAGAGACAGAGAGACAGAGAGACAGAGAGACAGAGAGACAGAGAGACAGAGAGACAGAGAGACAGAGAGACAGAGAGACAGAGAGACAGAAAGACAGACGGACAGAAAGACATAGAAACAGAGAGACAGAGAGACAGAGAGACAGAGAGACAAAGAGACAGAGAGACAGAGAGACAGAGAGACAGAGAGACAGAGAGACAGAGAGACAGAGAGACAGAGAGACAGAGAGACAGAGAGACAGAGAGACAGAGAGACAGAGAGACAGAGGGACAGAGAGATAGAGAGACAGAGAGACAGAGAGACAGAGAGACAGAGAGACAGAGAGACAGAGAGACAGAGAGACAGAGAGACAGAGAGACAGAGAGACAGAGAGACAGAGAGACAGAGAGACAGAGAGACAGAGAGACAGAGAGACAGAGAGACAGAGAGATAGAGAGACAGAGAGACAGAAAGACAGACGGACAGAAAGACATAGAGACAGAGAGACAGAGAGACAGAGAGACAGAGAGACAGAGAGACAGAGAGACAGAGAGACAGAGAGACAGAGAGACAGAGAGACAGAGAGACAGAGAGACAGAGAGACAGAGAGACAGAGAGACAGAGAGACAGAGAGACAGAGAGACAGAGAGACAGAGGGACAGAGAGATAGAGAGACAGAGAGACAGAGAGACAGAGAGACAGAGAGACAGAGAGACAGAGAGACAGAGAGACAGAGAGACAGAGAGACAGAGAGACAGAGAGACAGAGAGACAGAGAGACAGAGAGATAGAGAGACAGAGAGACAGAAAGACAGACGGACAGAAAGACATAGAGACAGAGAGACAGAGAGACAGAGAGACAGAGAGACAGAGAGACAGAGAGACAGAGAGACAGAGAGACAGAGGGACAGAGAGATAGAGAGACAGAGAGACAGAGAGACAGAGAGACAGAGAGACAGATAGACAGAGAGACAGAGAGACAGAGAGACAGAGGGACAGAGAGATAGAGAGACAGAGAGACAGAGAGACAGAGAGACAGAGAGACAGAGAGACAGAGAGACAGAGAGACAGAGAGACAGAGAGACAGAGAGACAGAGAGACAGAGAGACAGAGAGACAGAGAGACAGAGAGACAGAGAGATAGAGAGACATAGAGACAGAGAGACAGAGAGACAGAGAGACAGAGAGACAGAGAGACAGAGAGACAGAGAGACAGAGAGACAGAGAGACAGAGAGACAGAGAGACAGAGAGACAGAGAGACAGAGAGACAGAGAGACAGAGAGACAGAGAGACAGAGAGACAGAGAGACAGAGAGACAGAGAGACAGAGAGACAGAGAGACAGAGAGACAGAGAGACAGAAAGACAGACGGACAGAAAGACATAGAAACAGAGAGACAGAGAGACAGAGAGACAGAGAGACAAAGAGACAGAGAGACAGAGAGACAGAGAGACAGAGAGACAGAGAGACAGAGAGACAGAGAGACAGAGAGACAGAGAGACAGAGAGACAGAGAGACAGAGAGACAGAGAGACAGAGGGACAGAGAGATAGAGAGACAGAGAGACAGAGAGACAGAGAGACAGAGAGACAGAGAGACAGAGAGACAGAGAGACAGAGAGACAGAGAGACAGAGAGACAGAGAGACAGAGAGACAGAGAGACAGAGAGACAGAGAGACAGAGAGACAGAGAGACAGAGAGATAGAGAGACAGAGAGACAGAAAGACAGACGGACAGAAAGACATAGAGACAGAGAGACAGAGAGACAGAGAGACAGAGAGACAGAGAGACAGAGAGACAGAGAGACAGAGAGACAGAGAGACAGAGAGACAGAGAGACAGAGAGACAGAGAGACAGAGAGACAGAGAGACAGAGAGACAGAGAGACAGAGGGACAGAGAGATAGAGAGACAGAGAGACAGAGAGACAGAGAGACAGAGAGACAGAGAGACAGAGAGACAGAGAGACAGAGAGACAGAGAGACAGAGAGACAGAGAGACAGAAAGACAGACGGACAGAAAGACATAGAAACAGAGAGACAGAGAGACAGAGAGACAGAGAGACAAAGAGACAGAGAGACAGAGAGACAGAGAGACAGAGAGACAGAGAGACAGAGAGACAGAGAGACAGAGAGACAGAGAGACAGAGAGACAGAGAGACAGAGAGACAGAGAGACAGAGGGACAGAGAGATAGAGAGACAGAGAGACAGAGAGACAGAGAGACAGAGAGACAGAGAGACAGAGAGACAGAGAGACAGAGAGACAGAGAGACAGAGAGACAGAGAGACAGAGAGACAGAGAGACAGAGAGACAGAGAGACAGAGAGACAGAGAGATAGAGAGACAGAGAGACAGAAAGACAGACGGACAGAAAGACATAGAGACAGAGAGACAGAGAGACAGAGAGACAGAGAGACAGAGAGACAGAGAGACAGAGAGACAGAGAGACAGAGAGACAGAGAGACAGAGAGACAGAGAGACAGAGAGACAGAGAGACAGAGAGACAGAGAGACAGAGAGACAGAGAGACAGAGAGACAGAGAGACAGAGGGACAGAGAGATAGAGAGACAGAGAGACAGAGAGACAGAGAGACAGAGAGACAGAGAGACAGAGAGACAGAGAGACAGAGAGACAGAGAGACAGAGAGACAGAGAGACAGAGAGACAGAGAGACAGAGAGATAGAGAGACAGAGAGACAGAAAGACAGACGGACAGAAAGACATAGAGACAGAGAGACAGAGAGACAGAGAGACAGAGAGACAGAGAGACAGAGAGACAGAGAGACAGAGAGACAGAGGGACAGAGAGATAGAGAGACAGAGAGACAGAGAGACAGAGAGACAGAGAGACAGATAGACAGAGAGACAGAGAGACAGAGAGACAGAGGGACAGAGAGATAGAGAGACAGAGAGACAGAGAGACAGAGAGACAGAGAGACAGAGAGACAGAGAGACAGAGAGACAGAGAGACAGAGAGACAGAGAGACAGAGAGACAGAGAGACAGAGAGACAGAGAGACAGAGAGACAGAGAGATAGAGAGACATAGAGACAGAGAGACAGAGAGACAGAGAGACAGAGAGACAGAGAGACAGAGAGACAGAGAGACAGAGAGACAGAGAGACAGAGAGACAGAGAGACAGAGAGACAGAGAGACAGAGAGACAGAGAGACAGAGAGACAGAGAGACAGAGAGACAGAGAGACAGAGAGACAGAGAGACAGAGAGACAGAGAGACAGAGAGACAGAAAGACAGACGGACAGAAAGACATAGAAACAGAGAGACAGAGAGACAGAGAGACAGAGAGACAGAGAGACAGAGAGACAGAGAGACAGAGAGACAGAGAGACAGAGAGACAGAGAGACAGAGAGACAGAGAGACAGAGAGACAGAGAGACAGAGAGACAGAGGGACAGAGAGATAGAGAGACAGAGAGACAGAGAGACAGAGAGACAGAGAGACAGAGAGACAGAGAGACAGAGAGACAGAGAGACAGAGAGACAGAGAGACAGAGAGACAGAGAGACAGAGAGACAGAGAGACAGAGAGACAGAGAGACAGAGAGATAGAGAGACAGAGAGACAGAAAGACAGACGGACAGAAAGACATAGAGACAGAGAGACAGAGAGACAGAGAGACAGAGAGACAGAGAGACAGAGAGACAGAGAGACAGAGAGACAGAGAGACAGAGAGACAGAGAGACAGAGAGACAGAGAGACAGAGAGACAGAGAGACAGAGAGACAGAGAGACAGAGAGACAGAGAGACAGAGAGATAGAGAGACAGAGAGACAGAAAGACAGAGAGACAGAGAGACAGAGAGACAGAGAGACAGAGAGATAGAGAGACAGAGAGACAGAGAGACAGAGAGATAGAGAGACAGAGAGACAGAGAGACAGAGAGACAGAAAGACAGACGGACAGAAAGACATAGAGACAGAGAGACAGAGAGACAGAGAGACAGAGAGACAGAGAGACAGAGAGACAGAGAGACAGACAGACAGAGAGACAGGGAGACAGAGAGACAGAGAGACAGAGAGACAGAGAGACAGAGAGACAGAGAGACAGAGAGACAGAGAGATAGAGAGACAGAGAGACAGAAAGACAGACGGACAGAAAGACATAGAGACAGAGAGACAGAGAGACAGAGAGACAGAGAGACAGAGAGACAGAGAGACAGAGAGACAGAGAGACAGAGAGACAGAGAGACAGAGAGACAGAGAGACAGAGAGACAGAGAGACAGAGAGACAGAGAGACAGAGAGACAGAGAGACAGAGAGACAGAGAGACAGAGAGACAGAGAGACAGAGAGACAGAGAGACAGAGAGACAGAGAGATAGAGAGACAGAGAGACAGAAAGACAGACGGACAGAAAGACATAGAAACAGAGAGACAGAGAGACAGAGAGACAGAGAGACAGAGAGACAGAGAGACAGAGAGATAGAGAGACAGAGAGACAGAGAGACGAGAGACAGAAAGACAGACGGACAGAAAAACATAGAAACAGAGAGACAGAGAGACAGAGAGACAGAGAGACAGAGAGACAGAGAGATAGAGTGACAGAGAGACAGAGAGACAGAGAGACAGAGAGACAGAGAGACAGAGAGACAGAGAGACAGAGAGATAGAGAGACAGAGAGACAGAGAGACAGAGAGATAGAGAGACATAGAAACAGAGAGACAGAGAGACAGAGAGACAGAGAGACAGAGAGACAGAGAGACAGAGAGACAGAGAGACACAGAGACAGAGAGACAGAGAGACAGAGAGACAGAGAGACAGAGAGACAGAGAGACAGAGAGACAGAGAGACAGAGAGACAGAGAGACAGAGAGACAGAAAGACATAGAAACAGAGAGACAGAGAGACAGAGAGACAGAGAGACAGAGAGACAGAGAGACAGAGAGACAGAGAGACAGAGAGACAGAGAGACAGAGAGACAGAGAGACAGAGAGACAGAAAGACAGAGAGACAGAGAGACAGAGAGACAGAGAGACAGAGAGATAGAGAGACAGAGAGACAGAGAGACAGAGAGACAGAGAGACAGAGAGACAGATAGACAGAGAGACAGAGAGACAGAGAGACAGAGGGACAGAGAGATAGAGAGACAGAGAGACAGAGAGACAGAGAGACAGAGAGACAGAGAGACAGAGAGACAGAGAGACAGAGAGACAGAGAGACAGAGAGACAGAGAGACAGAGAGACAGAGAGACAGAGAGACAGAGAGACAGAGAGACAGAGAGATAGAGAGACATAGAGACAGAGAGACAGAGAGACAGAGAGACAGAGAGACAGAGAGACAGAGAGACAGAGAGACAGAGAGACAGAGAGACAGAGAGACAGAGAGACAGAGAGACAGAGAGACAGAGAGACAGAGAGACAGAGAGACAGAGAGACAGAAAGACAGACGGACAGAAAGACATAGAAACAGAGAGACAGAGAGACAGAGAGACAGAGAGACAGAGAGACAGAGAGACAGAGAGACAGAGAGACAGAGAGACAGAGAGACAGAGAGACAGAGAGACAGAGAGACAGAGAGACAGAGGGACAGAGAGATAGAGAGACAGAGAGACAGAGAGACAGAGAGACAGAGAGACAGAGAGACAGAGAGACAGAGAGACAGAGAGACAGAGAGACAGAGAGACAGAGAGACAGAGAGACAGAGAGACAGAGAGACAGAGAGACAGAGAGACAGAGAGACAGAGAGACAGAGAGACAGAGAGATAGAGAGACAGAGAGACAGAAAGACAGACGGACAGAAAGACATAGAGACAGAGAGACAGAGAGACAGAGAGACAGAGAGACAGAGAGACAGAGAGACAGAGAGACAGAGAGACAGAGAGACAGAGAGACAGAGAGACAGAGAGACAGAGAGACAGAGAGACAGAGAGACAGAGAGATAGAGAGACAGAGAGACAGAAAGACAGACGGACAGAAAGACATAGAAACAGAGAGACAGAGAGACAGAGAGACAGAGAGACAGAGAGACAGAGAGATAGAGAGACAGAGAGACAGAGAGACGAGAGACAGAAAGACAGACGGACAGAAAAACATAGAAACAGAGAGACAGAGAGACAGAGAGACAGAGAGACAGAGAGACAGAGAGATAGAGTGACAGAGAGACAGAGAGACAGAGAGACAGAGAGACAGAGAGACAGAGAGACAGAGAGATAGAAAGACAGAAAGACAGAGAGACAGAGAGATAGAGAGACAGAGAGACAGAGAGACAGAGAGACAGAAAGACAGACGGACAGAAAGACATAGAGACAGAGAGACAGAGAGACAGAGAGACAGAGAGACAGAGAGACAGAGAGACAGACAGACAGAGAGACAGAGAGACAGAGAGACAGAGAGACAGAGAGACAGACGGACAGAAAGACATAGAAACAGAGAGACAGAGATACAGAGAGACAGAGAGACAGAGAGACAGAGAGACAGAGAGACAGAGAGACAGAGAGACAGAAAGACAGACGGACAGAAAGACATAGAGACAGAGAGACAGAGAGACAGAAAGACAGACGGACAGAAAGACATAGAGACAGAGAGACAGAGAGACAGAGAGACAGAGAGACAGAGAGACAGAGAGACAGAGAGACAGAGAGACAGAGAGACAGAGAGACAGAGAGACAGAGAGACAGAGAGACAGAGAGACAGAGACACAGAGAGACAGAGAGACAGAGAAACAGAGAGACAGAGAGACAGAGAGACAGAGAGACAGAGAGACAGAAAGACAGAGAGACAGAGAGACAGAGAGACAGAGAGACAGAGAGACAGAGAGACAGAGAGACAGAGAGACAGAGAGACAGAGAGACAGAGAGACAGATAGACAGAGAGACAGAGAGACAGAGAGACAGAGGGACAGAGAGATAGAGAGACAGAGAGACAGAGAGACAGAGAGACAGAGAGACAGAGAGACAGAGAGACAGAGAGACAGAGAGACAGAGAGACAGAGAGACAGAGAGACAGAGAGACAGAAAGACAGACGGACAGAAAGACATAGAGACAGAGAGACAGAGAGACAGAGAGACAGAGAGACAGAGAGACAGAGAGACAGAGAGACAGAGAGACAGAGAGACAGAGAGACAGAGAGACAGAGAGACAGAGAGACAGAGAGACAGAGAGACAGAGAGACAGAGAGACAGAGAGACAGAGAGACAGAGAGATAGAGAGACAGAGAGACTGAAAGACAGACGGACAGAAAGACATAGAAACAGAGAGACAGAGAGACAGAGAGACAGAGAGACAGAGAGACAGAGAGATAGAGAGACAGAGAGACAGAGAGACGAGAGACAGAAAGACAGACGGACAGAAAAACATAGAAACAGAGAGACAGAGAGACAGAGAGACAGAGAGACAGAGAGACAGAGAGATAGAGTGACAGAGAGACAGAGAGACAGAGAGACAGAGAGACAGAGAGACAGAGAGACAGAGAGATAGAAAGACAGAAAGACAGAGAGACAGAGAGATAGAGAGACAGAGAGACAGAGAGACAGAGAGACAGAAAGACAGACGAACAGAAAGACATAGAGACAGAGAGACAGAGAGACAGAGAGACAGAGAGACAGAGAGACAGAGAGACAGACAGACAGAGAGACAGAGAGACAGAGAGACAGAGAGACAGAGAGACAGACGGACAGAAAGACATAGAAACAGAGAGACAGAGAGACAGAGAGACAGAGAGACAGAGAGACAGAAAGACAGAGAGACAGAGAGACAGAGAGACAGAGAGACAGAGAGACAGAGAGACAGAGAGACAGAGAGACAGAGAGACAGAGAGACAGAGAGACAGATAGACAGAGAGACAGAGAGACAGAGAGACAGAGGGACAGAGAGATAGAGAGACAGAGAGACAGAGAGACAGAGAGACAGAGAGACAGAGAGACAGAGAGACAGAGAGACAGAGAGACAGAGAGACAGAGAGACAGAGAGACAGAGAGACAGAGAGACAGAGAGACAGAGAGACAGAGAGACAGAGAGACAGAAAGACAGACGGACAGAAAGACATAGAGACAGAGAGACAGAGAGACAGAGAGACAGAGAGACAGAGAGACAGAGAGACAGACAGACAGAGAGACAGAGAGACAGAGAGACAGAGAGACAGATTGACAGACGGACAGAAAGACAGAGGGACAGAGAGATAGAGAGACAGAGAGACAGAGAGACAGAGAGACAGAGAGACAGAGAGACAGAGAGACAGAGAGACAGAGAGACAGACGGACAGAAAGACATAGAAACAGAGAGACAGAGATACAGAGAGACAGAGAGACAGAGAGACAGAGAGACAGAGAGACAGAGAGACAGAGAGACAGAGGGACAGAGAGATAGAGAGACAGAGAGACAGAGAGACAGAGAGACAGAGAGACAGAGAGACAGAGAGACAGAGAGACAGAGAGACAGAGAGACAGACGGACAGAAAGACATAGAAACAGAGAGACAGAGATACAGAGAGACAGAGAGACAGAGAGACAGAGAGACAGAGAGACAGAGAGACAGAAAGACAGACGGACAGAAAGACATAGAGACAGAGAGACAGAGAGACAGAGAGACAGAGAGACAGAGAGACAGAGAGACAGAGAGACAGAGAGACAGAGAGACAGAGAGACAGAGAGACAGAGAGACAGAGACACAGAGAGACAGAGAGACAGAGAAACAGAGAGACAGAGAGACAGAGAGACAGAGAGACAGAGAGACAGAGAGACAGAGAGACAGAGAGACAGAGAGACAGAGAGACAGAGAGACAGAGAGACAGAGAGACAGAGAGACAGAGAGACAGAAAGACATAGAGACAGAGAGACAGAGAGACAGAGAGACAGAGAGACAGAGAGACAGAGAGACAGAGAGACAGAGAGACAGAAAGACAGAGAGACAGAGAGACAGAGAGACAGAAAGACAGAGAGACAGAGAGACAGAGAGACAGAGAGACAGAGAGACAGAGAGACAGAGAGACAGAGAGACAGAGAGACAGAGAGACAGAGAGACAGATAGACAGAGAGACAGAGAGACAGAGAGACAGAGGGACAGAGAGATAGAGAGACAGAGAGACAGAGAGATAGAGAGACAGAGAGACAGAGAGACAGAGAGACAGAGAAACAGAGAGACAGAGAGACAGAGAGACAGAGAGACAGAGAGACAGAGAGACAGAGAGACAGAGAGACAGAGAGACAGAGAGACAGAGAGATAGAGAGACATAGAGACAGAGAGACAGAGAGACAGAGAGACAGAGAGACAGAGAGACAGAGAGACAGAGAGACAGATAGACAGAGAGACAGAGAGACAGAGAGACAGAGGGACAGAGAGATAGAGAGACAGAGAGATAGAGAGACAGAGAGACAGAGAGACAGAGAGACAGAGAGACAGAGAGACAGAGAGACAGAGAGACAGAGAGACAGAGAGACAGAGAGACAGAGAGACAGAGAGACAGAGAGACAGAGAGACAGAGAGACAGAGAGACAGAGAGATAGAGAGACATAGAGACAGAGAGACAGAGAGACAGAGAGACAGAGAGACAGAGAGACAGAGAAACAGAGAGACAGAGAGACAGAGAGACAGAGAGACAGAGAGACAGAGAGACAGAGAGACAGAGAGACAGAGAGACAGAGAGACAGAGAGACAGAGAGACAGAGAGACAGAAAGACAGACGGACAGAAAGACATAGAAACAGAGAGACAGAGAGACAGAGAGACAGAGAGACAGAGAGACAGAGAGACAGAGAGACAGAGAGACAGAGAGACAGAGAGACAGAGAGACAGAGAGACAGAGGGACAGAGAGATAGAGAGACAGAGAGACAGAGAGACAGAGAGACAGAGAGACAGAGAGACAGAGAGACAGAGAGACAGAGAGACAGAGAGACAGAGAGACAGAGAGACAGAGAGACAGAGAGACAGAGAGACAGAGAGACAGAGAGACAGAGAGACAGAGAGATAGAGAGACAGAGAGACAGAAAGACAGACAGACAGAAAGACATAGAGACAGAGAGACAGAGAGACAGAGAGACAGAGAGACAGAGAGACAGAGAGACAGAGAGACAGAGAGACAGAGAGACAGAGAGACAGAGAGACAGAGAGACAGAGAGACAGAGAGACAGAGAGACAGAGAGACAGAGAGACAGAGAGACAGAGAGACAGAGATACAGAGAGACAGAGAGACAGAGAGACAGAGAGACAGAGAGACAGAGAGATAGAGAGACAGAGAGACAGAAAGACAGACAGACAGAAAGACATAGAGACAGAGAGACAGAGAGACAGAGAGACAGAGAGACAGAGAGACAGAGAGACAGAGAGACAGAGAGACAGAGAGACAGAGAGACAGAGAGACAGAGAGACAGAGAGACAGAGAGACAGAGAGACAGAGAGACAGAGAGATAGAGAGACAGAGAGACAGAAAGACAGACGGACAGAAAGACATAGAAACAGAGAGACAGAGAGACAGAGAGACAGAGAGACAGAGAGACAGAGAGACAGAGAGACAGAGAGACAGAGAGACAGAGAGACAGAGAAACAGAGAGGCAGAGAGACAGAGAGACAGAGAGACAGAGAGACAGAGAGACAGAGAGACAGAGAGACAGAGAGACAGAGAGACAGAGAGACAGAGAGACAGAGAGACAGAGAGACAGAGAGACAGAGAGACAGAGAGACAGAGAGACAGAGAGACAGATAGACAGAGAGACAGAGAGACAGAGAGACAGAGGGACATAGAGACAGAGAGACAGAGAGACAGAGAGACAGAGAGACAGAGAGACAGAGAGACAGAGAGACAGATTGACAGACGGACAGAAAGACAGAGGGACAGAGAGATAGAGAGACAGAGAGACAGAGAGACAGAGAGACAGAGAGACAGAGAGACAGAGAGACAGAGAGACAGAGAGACAGACGGACAGAAAGACATAGAAACAGAGAGACAGAGATACAGAGAGACAGAGAGACAGAGAGACAGAGAGACAGAGAGACAGAGAGACAGAAAGACAGACGGACAGAAAGACATAGAGACAGAGAGACAGAGAGACAGAAAGACAGACGGACAGAAAGACATAGAGACAGAGAGACAGAGAGACAGAGAGACATAGAGACAGAGAGACAGAGAGACAGAGAGACAGAGAGACAGAGAGACAGAGAGACAGAGAGACAGAGAGACAGAGAGACAGAGAGACAGAGAGACAGAGAGACAGAGAGACAGAGAGACAGAGAGACAGAGAGACAGAGAGACAGAGAGACAGAGAGACAGAGAGACAGAGACACAGAGAGACAGAGAGACAGAGAAACAGAGAGACAGAGAGACAGAGAGACAGAGAGACAGAGAGACAGAGAGACAGAGAGACAGAGAGACAGAGAGACAGAGAGACAGAGAGACAGAGAGACAGAGAGACAGAGAGACAGAAAGACATAGAGACAGAGAGACAGAGAGACAGAGAGACAGAGAGACAGAGAGACAGAGAGACAGAGAGACAGAGAGACAGAAAGACAGAGAGACAGAGAGACAGAGAGACAGAAAGACAGAGAGACAGAGAGACAGAGAGACAGAGAGACAGAGAGACAGAGAGACAGAGAGACAGAGAGACAGAGAGACAGAGAGACAGAGAGACAGATAGACAGAGAGACAGAGAGACAGAGAGACAGAGGGACAGAGAGATAGAGAGACAGAGAGACAGAGAGATAGAGAGACAGAGAGACAGAGAGACAGAGAGACAGAGAAACAGAGAGACAGAGAGACAGAGAGACAGAGAGACAGAGAGACAGAGAGACAGAGAGACAGAGAGACAGAGAGACAGAGAGACAGAGAGATAGAGAGACATAGAGACAGAGAGACAGAGAGACAGAGAGACAGAGAGACAGAGAGACAGAGAGACAGAGAGACAGATAGACAGAGAGACAGAGAGACAGAGAGACAGAGGGACAGAGAGATAGAGAGACAGAGAGACAGAGAGACAGAGAGACAGAGAGACAGAGAGACAGAGAGACAGAGAGACAGAGAGACAGAGAGACAGAGAGACAGAGAGACAGAGAGACAGAGAGACAGAGAGACAGAGAGACAGAGAGACAGAGAGACAGAGAGACAGAGAGATAGAGAGACAGAGAGACAGAAAGACAGACGGACAGAAAGACATAGAAACAGAGAGACAGAGAGACAGAGAGACAGAGAGACAGAGAGACAGAGAGACAGAGAGACAGAGAGACAGAGAAACAGAGAGGCAGAGAGACAGAGAGACAGAGAGACAGAGAGACAGAGAGACAGAGAGACAGAGAGACAGAGAGACAGAGAGACAGAGAGACAGAGAGACAGAGAGACAGAGAGACAGAGAGACAGAGAGACAGAGAGACAGAGAGACAGAGAGACAGAGAGACAGAGAGACAGATAGACAGAGAGACAGAGAGACAGAGAGACAGAGGGACATAGAGACAGAGAGACAGAGAGACAGAGAGACAGAGAGACAGAGAGACAGAGAGACAGAGAGACAGATTGACAGACGGACAGAAAGACAGAGGGACAGAGAGATAGAGAGACAGAGAGACAGAGAGACAGAGAGACAGAGAGACAGAGAGACAGAGAGACAGAGAGACAGAGAGACAGACGGACAGAAAGACATAGAAACAGAGAGACAGAGATACAGAGAGACAGAGAGACAGAGAGACAGAGAGACAGAGAGACAGAGAGACAGAAAGACAGACGGACAGAAAGACATAGAGACAGAGAGACAGAGAGACAGAAAGACAGACGGACAGAAAGACATAGAGACAGAGAGACAGAGAGACAGAGAGACATAGAGACAGAGAGACAGAGAGACAGAGAGACAGAGAGACAGAGAGACAGAGAGACAGAGAGACAGAGAGACAGAGAGACAGAGAGACAGAGAGACAGAGAGACAGAGAGACAGAGAGACAGAGAGACAGAGAGACAGAGAGACAGAGAGACAGAGAGACAGAGACACAGAGAGACAGAGAGACAGAGAAACAGAGAGACAGAGAGACAGAGAGACAGAGAGACAGAGAGACAGAGAGACAGAGAGACAGAGAGACAGAGAGACAGAGAGACAGAGAGACAGAGAGACAGAGAGACAGAAAGACATAGAGACAGAGAGACAGAGAGACAGAGAGACAGAGAGACAGAGAGACAGAGAGACAGAGAGACAGAGAGACAGAAAGACAGAGAGACAGAGAGACAGAGAGACAGAAAGACAGAGAGACAGAGAGACAGAGAGACAGAGAGACAGAGAGACAGAGAGACAGAGAGACAGAGAGACAGATAGACAGAGAGACAGAGAGACAGAGAGACAGAGGGACAGAGAGATAGAGAGACAGAGAGACAGAGAGATAGAGAGACAGAGAGACAGAGAGACAGAGAGACAGAGAAACAGAGAGACAGAGAGACAGAGAGACAGAGAGACAGAGAGACAGAGAGACAGAGAGACAGAGAGACAGAGAGACAGAGAGACAGAGAGATAGAGAGACATAGAGACAGAGAGACAGAGAGACAGAGAGACAGAGAGACAGAGAGACAGAGAGACAGAGAGACAGATAGACAGAGAGACAGAGAGACAGAGAGACAGAGGGACAGAGAGATAGAGAGACAGAGAGACAGAGAGACAGAGAGACAGAGAGACAGAGAGACAGAGAGACAGAGAGACAGAGAGACAGAGAGACAGAGAGACAGAGAGACAGAGAGACAGAGAGACAGAGAGACAGAGAGACAGAGAGACAGAGAGACAGAGAGACAGAGAGACAGAGAGACAGAGAGACAGAGAGACAGAGAGACAGAGAGATAGAGAGACAGAGAGACAGAAAGACAGACGGACAGAAAGACATAGAAACAGAGAGACAGAGAGACAGAGAGACAGAGAGACAGAGAGACAGAAAGACAGAGAGACAGAGAGATAGAGAGACAGAGAAACAGAGAGGCAGAGAGACAGAGAGACAGAGAGACAGAGAGACAGAGAGACAGAGAGACAGAGAGACAGAGAGACAGAGAGACAGAGAGACAGAGAGACAGAGAGACAGAGAGACAGAGAGACAGAGAGACAGAGAGACAGAGAGACAGAGAGATAGAGAGACAGAGAGACAGAAAGACAGACAGACAGAAAGACATAGAGACAGAGAGACAGAGAGACAGAGAGACAGAGAGACAGAGAGACAGAGAGACAGAGAGACAGAGAGACAGAGAGACAGAGAGACAGAGAGACAGAGAGACAGAGAGACAGAGAGACAGAGAGACAGAGAGACAGAGAGACAGAGAGACAGAGAGACAGAGAGACAGAGAGATAGAGAGACAGAGAGACAGAAAGACAGACAGACAGAAAGACATAGAGACAGAGAGACAGAGAGACAGAGAGACAGAGAGACAGAGAGACAGAGAGACAGAGAGACAGAGAGACAGAGAGACAGAGAGACAGAGAGACAGAGAGACAGAGAGACAGAGAGACAGAGAGACAGAGAGACAGAGAGACAGAGAGACAGAGAGACAGAGAGACAGAGAGACAGAGAGATAGAGAGACAGAGAGACAGAAAGACAGACAGACAGAAAGACATAGAGACAGAGAGACAGAGAGATAGAGAGACAGAGAGACAGAAAGACAGACGGACAGAAAGACATAGAAACAGAGAGACAGAGAGACAGAGAGACAGAGAGACAGAGAGACAGAGAGACAGAGAGACAGAGAGACAGAGAAACAGAGAGGCAGAGAGGCAGAGAGACAGAGAGACAGAAAGACAGAGAGACAGAGAGACAGAGAGACAGAGAGACAGAGAGACAGAGAGACAGAGAGACAGAGAGACAGAGAGACAGAGAGACAGAGAGACAGAGGGACAGAGAGATAGAGAGACAGAGAGACAGAGAGACAGAGAGACAGAGAGACAGAGAGACAGAGAGACAGAGAGACAGAGAGACAGAGAGACAGAGAGACAGAGAGACAGAGAGACAGAGAGACAGAGAGACAGAGAGACAGAGAGACAGAGAGACAGAGAGACAGAGAGATAGAGAGACAGAGAGACAGACAGACAGAAAGACATAGAGACAGAGAGACAGAGAGACAGAGAGACAGAGAGACAGAGAGACAGAGAGACAGAGAGACAGAGAGACAGAGAGACAGAGAGACAGAGAGACAGAGAGACAGAGAGACAGAGAGACAGAGAGACAGAGAGACAGAGAGACAGAGAGACAGAGAGACAGAGAGACAGAGAGACAGAGAGACAGAGAGACAGAGAGACAGAGAGACAGAGAGACAGAGAGACAGAGAGACAGAGAGACAGAGAGACAGAGAGACAGAGAGACAGAGAGACAGAAAGACAGAGAGATAGAGAGACAGAGAGACAGAAAGACAGACAGACAGAAAGACATAGAGACAGAGAGACAGAGAGACAGAGAGACAGAGAGACAGAGAGACAGAGAGACAGAGAGACAGAGAGACAGAGAGACAGAGAGACAGAGAGACAGAGAGACAGAGAGACAGAGAGACAGAGAGACAGAGAGACAGAGAGACAGAGAGACAGAGAGATAGAGAGACAGAGAGACAGAAAGACAGACAGACAGAAAGACATAGAGACAGAGAGACAGAGAGACAGAGAGACAGAGAGACAGAGAGACAGAGAGACAGAGAGACAGAGAGACAGAGAGACAGAGAGACAGAGAGACAGAGAGACAGAGAGACAGAGAGACAGAGAGACAGAGAGACAGAGAGACAGAGAGACAGAGAGATAGAGAGACAGAGAGACAGAAAGACAGACGGACAGAAAGACATAGAAACAGAGAGACAGAGAGACAGAGAGACAGAGAGACAGAGAGACAGAGAGACAGAGAGACAGAGAGACAGAGAGACAGAGAAACAGAGAGGCAGAGAGGCAGAGAGACAGAGAGACAGAAAGACAGAGAGACAGAGAGACAGAGAGACAAAGAGACAGAGAGATTTTTTCCACACTTTCAGCAACCTGTAGCCCAATCCTAATGCTTTTCTACTACCGCCTTGACGCAGTTCTTCCCTACGACCACATTTTCAACAACAAAAATTTTCGCCGCCTTGTTTATTTTTCTCTATCCTGGTGTGGAACTCCAACCGGAATCGCTCTTTACAAAGCAGGGCAATTTGATCAACAACAGGCTAAACAGCTTCTCTACGAGGTGAAAAGTTGTCTAATCTGAATAAAACCACAGCATTAATAGAAAATTGGCCTTGATTTTGACCTCTTGTGGGAAGAGAGAACAGTCGCCTACGTAATGACTGACAACAACTATTATTTATTGTTTTTGTGGTTGGGAGGAGTTGTTGGCATCGCACTGGGAATCTCTTTTCTGATTTTCATTCCGTTTTACACAGTATACTTGGTGAAGTCTCAGTCGAAAAGGATTTCTAAAAGAACGGCGGAATTACACTACTCACTTATTATTACGCTGGTCACTCATGTGAGTACACACGCACACATGCACACACGCACACACGCATACACGCACACACGCACACACGCACACACGCACACACGCACACACGCACACACGCACACACGCACACACGCACACACGCACACACGCACACACGCACACACGCACACACGCACACACGCACACACGCACACACGCACACACGCACACACGCACACACGCACACACGCACACACGCACACACGCACACACGCACACACGCACACACGCACACACGCACACACGCACACACGCACACACGCACACACGCACACACGCGCGCGCGCCCCAGTCATAATCTAGTTTTAGGCCACCGTTCATTTCCTTTTCACCTTAGTTCCCTGTTTTTTTATCGTGATCTACTCATGGAAACAGAAACTTCCCAATCAGTGTGAGTCACAAAATGATTGTGCCATATTTGCGGTTGACACCCGTAGCATATCGGCGAAACGGAAAATACCACCTCTATTCCGCCCTTTCCAGTTTTATGCACTGTTTGTGTAACTGTGGCATCCCTTACATCATCTGCGAGTGTTCTAACAATGCTACTCGCCAATCGACTATATCGAAAACATATTTTTACGTTTATACGAGGAGAATTCCTTTTGAATAGGCAGACCAGTCGTGGGTTTAAAATGGGTCACACTAACGTGCTTTCTTCAGAAGCTTCGGTTTCCGGTCTACAGAAGACTTCGGAAAACTAGATCGTTTTGATCAAAGAACTTTGTTTCGCTCTGTAGATAAACAAGATCAAACTAGATTGTTTGGTCTTTGTTTGATCAATTGCTGTTGGGAAAGACTGACTTGTTCCATTATTTTGCTGTTGTATAAAGAAATCACTTTGTATAATGATGTAGTTTATAGTTTTTATGCAACAGGCAAAAAGGGATTACATTACCTGTTTCGGTGCGAAAAGTGCTTGTTTTGACTGTTGTCGTGGGTGTAATTGGGAATGGATCGGGGATGATCCGGTGGCGCTGTCGTCGTTGGAACCGCCTCTTTGGGAGAAGAACGAATGGAACACCTATTGGATCAAGTACGATTGTGAGTTTGGTTTCACGTGCACACGTGCACACGTGCTCGCTTACACTCACACTCACACTCACACTCACACTCACACTCACACTCACACTCACACTCACACTCACACTCACACTCACACTCACACTCACACTCACACTCACACTCACACTCACACTCACACTCACACTCACACTCACACTCACACTCACACTCACACTCACACTCACACTCACACTCACACTCACACTCACACTCACACTCACACTCACACTCACACTCACACTCACACTCACACTCACACTCACACTCACACTCACACTCACACTCACACTCACACTCACACTCACACTCACACTCACACTCACACTCACCTCTTATACCTCATTCAGATGCCATCCTCTGGCCCTTCGAACCACAGTCTCTATGGCTCTCCTTTGGGGTCTCATCGCCATGCCCGCCCTAGCTCCCGCCTTCCTCTCACCCGACGATGATGACAACTCCACTTCTGCCTCTTTTGTCTCTGTTCAGCAGGAGTTTTTATTGCCTCCTGCTCGCATCCAGCCGGCAGAAATGACCTCCTCCGTCTATTTTCTGGGAAACTTCTTCCTCGGCCAGCTGCCTTGTATTTTCGCCGATCGAATCGGTCGCCGACCCGTTGTCATCGTCACAGTGTTCCTCAATGGCCTCGCCGGTGTGCTGGCAGCAGTGGCACCCTCCTTTTCCCTGCTTCTTTTTGCGAGATTCCTCCAAGGAGCGAATTTCAGTGTGAGTCTCTCTGTCTCTCTGTCTCTCTGTCTCTCTGTCTCTCTGTCTCTCTGTCTCTCTGTCTCTCTGTCTCTCTGTCTCTCTGTCTCTCTGTCTCTCTGTCTCTCTGTCTCTCTGTCTCTCTGTCTCTCTGTCTCTCTGTCTCTCTGTCTCTCTGTCTCTCTGTCTCTCTGTCTCTCTTTCTCTCTGTCTCTCTGTCTCTCTGTCTCTCTGTCTCTCTGTCTCTCTGTCTCTCTGTCTCTGTCTCTGTCTCTCTCTCTCTCTCTCTCTCTCTCTCTCTCTCTCTCTCTCTCTATTTCTCTATTGACCGCTTTCAGGCCCTAACCATGGTCAACTGGGTCCTCTGCTGTGAATCTATCTCAGCACGCTCTCACGCTACAGCAGCAGTCATTTTTGGAGTCATTTGGGTCTTAGGTAAGCCTTAAAGCCTTACATCTCCTAAAATCAAGAATTCTAGGTTATTGCGTGGTTGCCCCTCTAGCCCTACTTTCTGCCACCTGGCGCCAGCTACAATTCCTCGTTTCCGCACCATCTCTCGTTTTCGCCGTTTTTCTTATGTGGTGGGTTTTTTGTTTGCAATCGTCGAAGAAGAATTTCACAAATTCGTTGTGGGACCCATCTCGTTCCAGGACCCTCCCCGAGAGCCCCGCCTTCCTCGCAAGCCAGGGCCGTACACCAGAGTTACGCTCTTGGATCACAACCGCCAATAAATACTCTATCAAAAAACCAATCGAAGGAAATATTGACTCCGTTGTTGGTTAGTAAAGGAAAATATAACTAAATCTACAAAATTTCAGATGCCAGCAAGAGCTGTGAATGTGAAGCTACCCTTTGGGAGTGTGTTCGAACTATTTGGAGAACGAAAACCACCATGACCTATCTTATGGCACAAATACTTATATGGTAATGGACTCTAAACAACTAACAAAAAAACACAAAATTTAAAAGATAAATATAATTTCTTAAATGAAAAGGTAATTTTATAGAAGCAAAAGTTTACAGCCACCTAGGTGGGTCGAACCCCTGACCGTTGGATTAAAAGTCCAACGCTCTACCACTGAGCTAAGGAGGGCCAATTATCATTGCCATACGGGACCGTTTTCTCATCGAGCGCGCCTATTGGAGATTCGAGCATGGGAACTTTGTTCGTTCACGTTTTTTTAATACAGTGTTGTATAAGTGCATTTTGAAAACCCCCTAAGTTATGTGAAACACCGATAATCGCCTAAATAACCCTTTTCGTGTTTTATTTTCCTGGCAGTTGAGCTGCACCAGTCTGCCTTGAGATCCAGCGATGTCTTTACCGCCTGCCGCCGCCACCCGTACCAAATCGGGGGCTCCACTAAGTGGGGTTACTTAAGCAGCCGTGTTAATAACTTCTGCACCAAGTGTGCAGTGTTGTGTTCCCAAGTGCTAATTGAAAGCTTTTTTTAGGGTCGTTGACTTCATGATGTACAGCGCCATGGCCTTGACAGCAACGGAGGTTTCGTCCGATCCTTACTGGTCTTATGTTCTATCTGGACTTGTGGAAATACCATGCTATGTTGCAATTCCGTTTTGCTTGGACTGGTTTGGTCGAAAACCATCAGTTATTGGAGTTCATTTCATATCTGCGTTGGTATTCGCAGCCCTGATTCTTTTTCCACCAGGTAGAGAGAGAGAGAGACAGACAGACTGAGAGACAGAGACATTTTCAGGCTCCTTTTGTTGGATAATTCTTTGGCTCCTTGCCAAATTCGGAATGGCTTCCGTCTTCATGTGTTGCTTCGTCTACGGAGCTGAAATTTTCCCTGTCGACACAAGAAATATTTGTCTCGGTTTGTGTGCAACTGTTGCCAATCTGGGAGCCTTCGCTTCCCCTCATTTGGATATTTTGGTAAGTTAACAAGAATTTTCAAAAAATTCGTACTTTAGGATGAAACATTTACTGGAGGCACTTTTGCTGTTTTCGTTTTCCTTTGCTTAGCAGCCGCTGCAGCCACCACCGTGCTACCCGAGACAAAAGTATCAGAAGAAGAGAATACTAAAATGTGATTGCTCAAAGTAAATTATTGAATAGGTCTGTCTCTGTCTATGTCTCCATCTCTGTATCCGTCTCTATCTGTCTCTGTCTCTCTGCCTCTCTGTCTATATCTTTGTCTATATCTCTGTATATGTCTCTATCTCTGTCTATGTCTCTGTCTCTCTGCCTTTCTGTCTGCCTCTCTGTCTCTGTCTATGTCTATATCTCTGTCTCTATCTTTGTCTCTGTCTATATCTCTGTATATGTCTCTATCTCTATCTCCCATCTCTATCTCTATCTCTATCTCCCATCACTATCTCTATCTGTCTCTGTCTCTCTGCCTCTCTGTCTGCCTCTCTATCTCTGCCAATATCACTGTATATGTCTCTATCTCTGTCTTTGTCTCTGTCACTCTGTCTGCTTCTCTATCTCTCTGTCTGCCTCTCTATCTCTCTGTCTCTATCTCTGTCTATATCTCTGTCTTTGTCTTCGTTTAAGTTACTGTCTGTATATCTATTTATGTCCCTGCCCATCTCTCTCTCTCTCTCTCTCTCTCTCTCTCTCTCTCTCTCTCTCTTCACGTTTCCCTTGCGTTTTATCTCCGACACGTTCCGCCACCCTTCCCCCCACCTCCGATTCGCCTCATTTCTTCACCTCACCTCCTACTAGGCGGTCCTCCCATTCAAAATGACCCTCTCTTTTCTAAAAACCGCTTCTGTAAGTTTGAATATAGAGTTATACAGTAATCTTTCTTTCGCTTCAGGACCTATTTCCTCCCCTCGCTCTGTCCGTCTTCTTTCTCTTTTCTCTGATCGTCTGTAGCAAGAGGAAGGGAAAAAAGAAGGCTGCCAGCCAAACTTCAACGGCCACTACCACGAGTTTGAAGGCTAAAAAGGTTCGTTAAGGTACCCCAGATGTCTCTAATGTGTCTTCTGAAGCCTGTTCCTTCGACTTCTGTCCCTACGAAATCGTTGAAATCGACCCCGGCGGCCCCTGTGAAGCCCAGTTCTGCCACAAAGACGCCGGAAAAGTCTTCGAAGGAAAAGTCATCGAAAAAGGAGGAAGAAGAGAAGAAATCGAAGGAGAAGGAGATAGAAGATACCCAGTTTACCCAAGGAGAAGACACTCTTACCCAAGGAGGAGGAGAGACTCAGCCCTACCCTTCGGTGAAGGAGCCATCGACGGAGGAGAAGCACAAAAAGAGGGAGAAGTTGGAGGAGGAGAAGAGGAAAAAGATTGCGGAGGGATTCTATCAAACGAGGTCGGATGAGGACGACACGCTGGAGAAAGTGGAGAGTCTGAGGGAGGAACAGACGATGAGACAGGGAGGCAAGTCTTCGAAGATGCTGAAGAAGACCCAGTCGAATGAGTGAAATGTTGGGGAAAGATAGAGGAAGAATGAAATATTACGAAAAGGGGTGTTATTTGAAGTGGTTTAGCAGTACTGCATTCGTTTAATAAATACCCGATTTATACATAGCAAACATCTCATTAAAGCATGAAAAAGTGAAGTGAAATTATGCGGAGGCCTTGTAGATGTGGTGGTAGGAGGGCAGGATCTTGCGGTACGCTTCGAGTAGTTCCGTGACGTCCTGAAACGAAAAACATGATGGATTTTTGCAGAAAGAACAAGCGGACGCAGCCATCACTGTGGTCTCGCCACGAAATTCCTGGTAACAATAAAATGCCGAAAAATTGAAAGTAATGGGTATTTTCCAACCTCAAAGCACGCATTTTCACTCCGGCTCGTGGAACATCGTTCAAGGGGGCTCGCCGCCCAATGGAAACCGTGGGCGCTTTGAAAACGACCGGCTGCTAAACATCGGACAGCAATTGAAATTCCGACTCTAGCGATTTGCGCATAGTGCATATTTTTCTGTGTTTTAAAGTCGAGACAATAGCTGATATATTGAAATTTCGGATGCAATTTTTGGAATTCTCAAAATTCATCCTATAAAAAGAAATACACGTAAAACTTTATATCTCAACAAAGAAACTTTTGCGTTGTTCAGGAAAATTGCCTCCGAAAATTCAATTTATTAGCTACTTTTTCATGTTTTTAAAGATAATTTTCATCTAAAAATGGTGGAGAAGTGGGGTAGGGAAAAATTTATGCATCTGGGAAGTCGGGTCTCGTAGCGAAGGCAGTGGGTCCCGCGTCGCAAAAAGTACAAAATGGCCTAAAATCAAATTTTTAATGTAAATCCTGTGTGCACATTGCAAATAAGCATGCGGAGAATGCCATGCAAACCTTGCGCAGACTTTGTTAAACACCGGGTGCACTGAAAACGCCAACTTTGGCGAGCTGTGTTTTGGAACCCAAGTGAACTACGTTTAAAAAAAATGCAGCATAACTTACATCTGGATCCAAACTCGCAATCCTCCTGTTGTTCTCAGCGCCCCATATCGCGGTACGGTCGGCTACTGAACCCTGGTCCATCAGCTGGCACTTTGCACCGACGAAGACGCCGTTTCCTTTAAAAAAAAAAATACAGCTATAGATGGCGAAAAAGCCGGCCTTAGGTTATCCCATGAGCCAAAGTATTCATTTTAGTCGAAAACGCGCCAAAAACTCACCGATTTTGACTCCCTGGCCGACTTCACTTCTCACTGAGAAGTGGTTCTTATTCCCGATCGAATCCGCGCGCACGACTAAAAAAAGTTTTTTTTTAAAATCAAATTGTGAAATTTGACTAACCTGAATGGACTTCAATGTTGTTTCCGTCGCCGATCGTCATCACATGTCCCTCCTCTGATGACCTGAAATAGGACGGATGAGGTATTGACTAAAAATATTGAGTTTTTGCTAACATCAACAGCTGAACTTCGGCACTTTCGTTACGGGACCCGTTAAAAGAAAAAGTTCCCTGTTAATGTCTACAGCCGAATACATACCTGGGCAACCTACCGCGGGGGTCAATTTTGCGAGGCCCCCTTCAATTGTTGAAATCGTCGAAAATTTGCGACGGGTCTCCTTTTCTAAGAAAAACTGCCGAAAACTTAAAATTGCGACGCCCCTACCGCCCCATATTGGGGAGCTTGCCCATGTATGGCCGAATATTGGCCGGGACCCGTCAATATGACAGATTTTGCTGACAAAAATGATGCCCAAAACTCACACATTCTCGATCAGAGTGCACTCGTCGATGTTGTTGTTGTCGCCGATGACGATGGGTCCCTTGGTGGCGCGGATCGTGGCGAAGGGGTGGATAATGCTCCCGGCTCCCACCGTGACGTCGCCTTCGATCGTCGCACCGCGGCAGATCAACGCCGACGGGTGCATTTTCAGACTGGAAATCAAGAATTACACAAGAAAACTGTGTTTTCAGGTATTGGGCTAGAGCCTCCTAACGAAAAACGTAATTTTAAGGTGTAAAAAGAACTTGCTTTGGCATATTGACGGCCGGAGCTCGCACACTTTTCCCGTCCATTTCGGCGGTAGGGCCTGAAAATGTAAGCGATACCAATATTAAATGAATTCTCAAAACGTGCACAAACAAAAGCATATGCACAAAATTACTTAAAAACTCAAAATAAACTTTAAAACTAAAATTTTAAAAAAAAATACCGTAAGAATTCGTGTTTTCAAAAATGTTGTACGCAGTTTACAAAAGTTTTTCACTACACGCGGATCTGCTGGGCAAAATGCCAAGAGCATTTGTAGACCTTTATTTCTCTGTTTATTTTTGAAATACTGAGTCATTTTTGTTCTATTGTTGATTTAAAAGTCAACTTATATGTAATACAATTTATATCAATGATTAAAATAATTGTCAGACCAAATTTCGACCAGTTTTTCTAAACGGAGTGACCAAAGTTTGTTTTAAACGTTTTTGACATACAGTGCGTTCAATAAGTATAAGTTCACCCCATTTTTTCAAATTTTTAGAAAATTGGTTAACGCTGGCAACATGAGACCTTGACCAGTCGATTCCTCGTACAAAAGAACCCCTGGGCGACAAACATGAAAATTTTAAATTAGCATATCGCTTAATTATTCAAATAAGTTGAAAATTTGCCGTTCAATAAGTTTAAGTTCACTTGCCAAAACACATCAAAATTAGCAAATTTGGCTTCCACCAACAATCTCTTGGGATTCAAATGAACATGTCACTTCCACTTCAACATGCCCCAGGGATCCCACCTCTCCCAAGACGAGCAATCTCGAATTCTGGCCTACAAAGACTGCGGCAAGTCGAATCGTCAAATCGCTACCCTTCTGGCGCGTTCCCTCTGTGTTGTTAACCGTTTTGTCAAGAATCCCGCTGGTTATGGGCCTAAACATCGTTCTGGAAGACCGAGGAAGATTTCCCAGCGCAATGATCGTGCGATTCAACGAGCTGCCTCCAACAAGATTACTTCGCTGATGAAAATCAACGCCGATCTCAATCTTGGAGTCACGAAAACAACCATTTGGAATTCGCTGAAGAGGAGTGGTCACGTGGTTCGTCGGAAGATGAAGATCGCCCCTCGTCTGCTTCCTCGTCATCGAGCTGCCCGGCTTGCGTTTGCGCAAGCACAACTTGCACAGAGGACCGATTGGAATCAGGCAATTTTTTCCTTTTTGAAAATGTTAAAATGTCTGTACAGGTTGTATGGAGCGATGAGAAGAAATGGAATTTGGATGGCCCCGATGGCGATAGGGGCTATTGGCATGACCTTCGCAAGGAACCTCTCTCTTTTGGGAAGCGCGGATTCGGAGGAGGCAGTCTGATGGTTTGGGCGGCCTTCTGCGCTGATTCGACAGTCGCCCTTGCGTTTGTGACTTCGAGGATGAACAGCAACGACTACCAGACGGTTCTCCACGCACACTTGGTTCCATTTCTGAACTCCGCCAACCAGCCGTATCGTCTGATGGCCGACAATGCTCCGATCCACAACAGCAACTCCACCAAACAGTGGCTGCAAAACAACAACGTCTCAACTTTGGTCTGGCCAGCTCTGTCTCCAGACCTCAATCCGCTAGAAAATCTCTTCGGAATTCTCGCCAGGAGTGTCTACGCTTATGGAAAGCAGTACGATAATGTGAACTCCTTGAAGGCGGCCATTATCCGTGAATGGCAGAATTTGGACGTTCGTACTTTCAAGAATCTTGTGGATTCTGTCCCTAACCGTCTTCTCCAAGTTGTCCAAAGGAGCGGCGGTGCTACTGATTACTGAGAATCGGATTTTCTAACTGTTTTCCTAATAAAATGTGTTAAAACGAAAGTGAACTTAAACTTATTGAACGGCAAATTTTCAACTTATTTGAATAATTAAGCGATATGCTAATTTAAAATTTTCAGGTTTGTCGCCCAGGGGTTCTTTTGTACGAGGAATCGACTGGTCAAGGTCTCATGTTGCCAGCGTTAACCAATTTTCCAAAAATTTGAAAAAATGGGGTGAACTTATACTTATTGAACGCACTGTAGTTAAATCGCAAATGCCGATTTTGCGCACATTTGATGAAATTTCTATGTAAAACGCTGCCGTTTATCGTGTTTTTCTTCATTTTCGTTTGTGCCAGCTGCCGATCCTTCGAAATTCCTGATTTTCAGGCCCCTGCCGCACTTTTTTTGGTCATTTTATGGTATTTTCCCGCTAAATCATCAAATACTCGATTATTTTTCTACAGAATTCTGATTTAATCGTCAGATATGGTGGGTTTTCGTGTCGTGCTAACCGTCTAACCTGCTTTCCGCTGTGTTGCCGTTTTAGTTTTGCTTGGCTTTTTGCAATTTTTGTTGATTTCTAACCATTTTAATTCATTTTCAGGCGATGCTCTTCGGTTTTGGCCAGTCGGCCGACATTACCATCAAGCTCGACAATGAGGATTCCAGAAAGGTTTGTATTTATACGTTTCGAAACTATTTTCTGTCGATTTTTTCTCTATTTTCCCACTGTAGGTTGCGAAGATCCGCGGCGAGGACGGTCAGATGGAGACGCATTTTCTTTTCTACGACGGCGAGACCGTGTCCGGAACGGTGAATGTGAATCTGAAGAAGGCGAACCAGAAGCTGGAGCACCAGGGCATCCGCATCGAGTTCATTGGACAAATTGGTCAGTTTTTCGGATTTTATGGGTTAAAAATCAAGCCACCGACTAAAATGAACCCCACTCTTGATGTTATCGGCATGATACAATTTGAGAAACTTCTGGAAGTGGTAGGTATCATTAACCAATTAAAAAAATTGAGCCAGCTGGCTGGTTTTAATTCACCGTCAAGCTTGTGTTTGGGGGTGTATAACTGAGTTTCATTGACTTTTCATCGACATTTCAAAGAGGTATCATTGACCAATGACGTCGGGGGGGGGGGGGGCTGTATACGTACGCCACCGAAATGGTGTCTCAAATGATTCCGTTAGACCCCTAAACGCACCATTCATTGTATAAAATTTGTGTGGAGTTCATGACAAAAACCATAGTTCTCACGGGCCGGGCCGAGCCGACTTGAAAAAAATCCTCGGCCCGGCCCAGTCCCTTGGACCACCCAGTCAAACTGTCACCCACACGACCAAGGTTCGATCCCGGTCGGGATACTTTATTTTTGCTAACTTAAAATTTGTTTTAATGTGTAATAGAAGTATAATGAAAGTGTTTTCGGGCTTTAAAAAAATTGACGTAAGCTAAAATAACGATTTAAAGAATTTTCAATTTGACAAGTTTACAAACCGGGCCGACACTTTTCTCGACCCGGCTCGGCCCGCGGGCCGGCCCGTCATTTGAGAACTATGACGGAAACCATAACGTTTCAGTCAGGATAAAAACGGTAAAAATTTAAATCTCACAAGAATCATGCTAGATTTGATACTCAGGGGGAGGGAGGACTCAGGCGAGACTAAAATATGTCAATACACTATGCAATATTTACTCCCGAATTATGTCATGCTCTATTTGAATTATTCATTTCACAACTAAAGTGGGTGTAGGGGGCTCAACTGAATTGTGTGTGCGTGGGGGGCATCTTTTCACTTCCCCACGCCTGCGGTTTGATAACCGTTTGTCTCGGAAAGTTCTTGAAAATTGGGAATAATCGATTAAAATTGAGCCAGCTGGCTGGTTTTAATACACCGTCAAGCTTGTGTTGGGGGGGGGGGTATATCTGAGTTTTCTCCATCTTCCTCAATTTTCAATCAAATATTGGTTGTTCAGAGGTGTACTACGACCGCGGAAACCAGCACGACTTCATTTCGTTGACGAACGACCTGGCGAGGGCCGGCGAGTTGACCACTCAGAGCACGTCCTACCGCTTCGCCTTCAACACGGTGGAGAAGCCGTACGAGTCCTACATGGGCACCAATGTCAAACTCAGGTGGGGATTTTAAAGGACTGAGAGGCGTTTGTGTTATTGAAAGCTTAAAGGACTGGAATCACTTGATTCCTGTCCTTTGAAGGCCTTTAGCTGCGTGAGACTACAGTCCTTTAAAGTCCCGCTGTCAGGTACTTCCTCCGCGTCACTATCGTCCGTCGTCTGTCCGACATCACCCGTGATTTGGATCTGATCGTACACACGCTGAGCGCCTACCCGGAGACCAACTCCAACATCAAAATGGAGGTCGGAATCGAGGACTGTCTCCACATCGAGTTCGAGTATAATAAGAACAAGTAGGTTTAAAATATCTTTTCATGGCAAATGCTGGCGGTTGCGCGACGATTTGACAGCCGTTTGGCAATTGTCCAAGATGTAAATTTTGGGCCAGCTAAGTGGTATGGTTTCAATATCTCCGTAGCTCGCCGAATGAGGCGCTGTGTCAGTACGACCGGTGTTTAACGAATCCCACCTTGGAAAAGTTCGTACACAATTTTCATGCTTTTTTCTGCATAGTTATACGTGAGCTTACAATTTTCACGATTAATTATTTGATTTTTGGCGGGCCCTAATGACTTCGCTACGAGACCGACTTCTCAGGAACACAATTTTTCCCTACCTCTTTTGCAATAAATATGGTATTTCGTGGCTTGTCTACCGTAATTCGTGCCAGCCGGGTGTCAATAGAGACTAAAATTACGTCATTACCCATTGCACCCTCCCTTTGTAATAAAAGTTTAAAAATGAAATTATCCAAATTTCCCGGCCTGTGTGAATACCGCCCATAGCTGGACAGACACCATTTAGGGGCTGGATGCGTAAGCCCCCCAAATGGAGCCTCGCGGGCAACGTAAGCACCCTTTAGTTTTTTGGTAGCATTTTAAACCAAACATCGAATTACGTAGGTACCCCAAGCACATCACGTCCAGGTATGATACCGCCTAAAGATTGAATATTGCAAAAAAATACGCTGACTAATATCTTTGCACGACCAGCCGTTAAAAATTTAACAAAGTTTGAGCATAGCATTCCGTATTGCCCATGTTTATCTTAATCTTACCCAATCCCCTTCCAGATATCACCTGAAGGATGTTATCGTGGGGAAGATCTACTTCCTGCTCGTGCGCATCAAAATCAAGTACATGGAGATTGCGATAATCAAGACGGAAACCGTCGGCTCCGGCCCCAACATGTTCAAGGAGAATGAGACCGTGGCCAAGTTCGAGATCATGGACGGAGCGCCCGTCAGAGGTGGGTTTTAAAAATAAGTTTGCCGTAGTTTAGTCTTAAATTAGTTTCATTTGAGTTTTTGTTGTCACAAGGATGTGCATCATTTTTAACCTTATGTTATACTTTTCATTTTCAGGCGAATCCATTCCCATCCGCCTGTTCCTGGGCGGCTACGACCTCACGCCGACGATGCGTGACATCGGCAAGAAGTTCTCCGTGAAGTACCTACTGAATCTCGTTCTGGTTGACGAAGAGGACAGGAGATACTTCAAGCAACAGGTATTTTGAAATGATCTAGAACTATCCAAGGTCACGCTCATCTGCCGTACCATTCACACATGAACAAGATACCTGTGGGGTTCGTTTTGCGCAACCCCCCACAATACAAATGAAACGTGTGGCGCGAGTCCGCCAAATAGGAAATTAGGTTCGGCGCGACCCCCTCTACCGAATCTACGGGTGCTTGTTCATCTATGGTATCTTTCTTACACGCACAGTTGGCGTCAGCATAGGGCCCTACACGGCCCCTGGGTCAACAGAACGGGAAGCGCGGGAAAAAGGAAATTTGAATTGCTTAACCATTTTCAAATTTTCCAGCTTCCCGCGCTTGCCAAATTGTTGACCCCCGGGACCATGTAGGGCGGCCATCTGCTGCCGCGAGGGCCGGCCCCCGTGTCACCCCTGCCCTCATAAGATATGATAATATCAATGGTTCCATTAGAACCAGCAATATGCATTTGGTCCACTAGTGGGGGCAACCTAAGGTCTCCTTTAGGAGCCCGTCTAAGGTATTTTCAGTAGACTCTCGCTGGTTTGACAACCTTTGGCCCCTTGAAAGAGGTAAACTGGCAAGACTGTTTTGACATTTTTTTTGCCAACCAGCGTAGTTTTCACGAGAACGGCCGAAGCGGGCTGGGCAAAAAAAAAAATGTCGGCCCGGCCCGTTTCGGCCAGGTTTGTAAGCTATTTCAGTACAATTTTAAAACCCGGCAAACTCATTTATTATATTTATATTGCTTATTTGCAGTAATTTTAACTTGACAAAAGTTAAGTGCCCCGACCGAGATCGAAGTTTGGTCGCATGGGTGACATTTTGATTAGGTGGCGTTTGAAGTAAAGTTTTATTACGGAATTTTAATTTAAATTTTTTTGAGTCAAAAGTATTTTTACTAGAATGGAGAAAAACACCCCCAGATGCCTCCCATCAGTGGCTTAAAAGCTTCAGTCAGTAATCTGATAAGCACTGGAAGTGACGCCATTACTGTGCAACAGCCGAAATTCTCTCCAAACTGCGCCCGGGGTTGTTTATTTAAACGCCTCTCCCTCTACCGCCGACTGTTTACCACGCGATTGATCATCCAGCTTAACCCCTCCCGCTCTCTCCAAAGGGACCACCCATATTTGCAGGAAGTGACGTTGTGGCGGAAGGCGGAGGCCCCCATCCGCAGCAACGCACCCGCTGTGGCCGCTGTGGCCCCCGCCGTCGACGCCGTGGAACCTTCGGCCGCCACCACTTCGGCCTGATCCCCTCCTCCCCATACTCTTTTCTCTAACCGTCTTGCCCCTCTCTTTCAGTGAGACACCCCCGTCACTTTGATCACAGCACTGTATAATAGCCCTCTCTTTGTTCATACTCCTTTCCTGTGATATGTTTGGTATTTTATAATTATAGAGAGAGTGTGTAAGTAAATTATTATTGTTTAGAGCAGGTGGTCTTTTAAGGTCCAGTGAAGTCTCTCATGGGCGTGCTGTGGTATTTTAACCCTGGAATACTTACATTTTCTCTGTTTCTCTCTTCCCTCTCTCTCTCTCTCTCTCTCTCACCATATCTCCCCCTCCCCCTCTCTCTGTTTCTCCCACGTTCTCTCTTTCTCTCACGCGTTCATCAGTTTCTCTCTCTCTCTCTCTCTTTCTCTCTCTCTCTCTTTCTATAACTCACTATAGCTTTTTCTCACTCACTTGCTATGTCTCTCTCACTGCTCTCTTTCTCTCTCTCTCTCTCTCTCTCTCTCTCTCTCTCTCTCTCTCCCACGCTCTCTTTTTCTCTCTATCGCTCACCATGTCTCTTTTTCTCTCACTCACTCCGTATCTCTCTCTTTCTCTACTCTCTCACTATGTCTCCCTGTCTATCTCTCTGCCCGTTCTCTCTCTCTATCTCTCTCTATCACTCTCAACAATCTTCTCTCACCCTATCACTTCTAGCTGAAAATGACTCACTATAAGGCTATTCGCTAGCCATGATTCACGAATTAGTAATGCGAGACGCGTCGTTCTATGTAATCCCCGCATTACGCACGGGTTGCCATGAGGTTATTTGCTTTTGAAGACGTTGAAGGCGAGTTTTTCACGACTTCCATGTAAGTCGAGTTTTATCCACCCTAGTCGAAATTCGGAGTTTTGTCTATTTCTAGCAGCTAGTCCTTGGGCGATATTACACGGTATTTGATTGGTAACTCGGAAAACTTCAAAACAGAAATGCATTTGGACAAAGGGTCCCGCTATGAAAAGCGCGAGTGATTAAAGTGCCCATGTTTTTTTTTTTGGTTTATGGAGTTCCTTCAAACGCCAAGGGGAAAGGCCGTGATCAGCAGATAGCTGTAAAATGAGCCGTGACCTTACAGGCTAGGTCGGAAACGTGCCGAGTAGCGAAAGGGATCGCGCGCAGCGAACTATCCCCTTAATTAGCATTCGCTATCGATCGAGTTGCTTACTTTGAAGAGGGAACCCCGCGCGACCGTTTTTGTACGGCATGCGTTAGATTCCTTAATTTTTAACGCTTTTTTGCCGTTTATGTTCTTTGTGAAATGAAAAAAAGCTTTTCAGTGACTCATACAAGAATTCCAACCAGGATATCATTTTTCTTTCCTTTCAACAGTGAAATAAACATTACGGGATTTTGTCAACATATCTGTCTCCATTTTTTAGAGCTTTAAGTTTAGCTCTATCTCAATGGTGTCTGCGATTGGAAACTTTAAAAAAAACTTTTCATTATCGCCTAAAAAACTGGAATTTACTCCAAAAAAAATTCTCTTAACTCCGCCTTGACAATTTAATTTTCGATATTTTTTCTTTGCGGTAATTTTTCTTTCTTAGAGGTTAAAAATAATGTGTTGCTGCCAACCGGGTGGCAGGAAATGCCCGTAAATGACATCACTTTAGTCTTTCCCGCCACCCAGCTGGCGCGAATTTCTGCCACCCAGCTGACAGTAAAGGCATTTTTAATCCTTATTTTGTATTGCAATTTTACAAAATCTATTTTTGTAAACGTATTATTTTATTAGAATGTACCAGTTTACATAACCCAGTTCATAGTGCCGAAGAAGGAATTCCGCGTGCCAAAACGGACCGGGCCTATTTTTTCCCTTCCACGGGCCTTACAATCGCCCAGTTAAGTTGTCATTAAACCATTATTTTAGTTTACAATGTATTTTTAATTTTGTGCCCCGGCCGGTATCGAGCTTAGAGTTAACCTCTGCCTCACTTTGCAGTATTTCTCTCTCTCTCTCTCTCTCTCTCTCTCTCTCTCTCTCTCTCAGCGGAAGTCTCTTTCCACACTCTCTCTTTTCAAACGCCTCGTCGGGCGCGCGCCGCCGCGTGTGTTCGCCTAAAAGTGTGCCTCCCTCCCTCCGTATTTGACTTCGCTTCGAACACAGCCGTTGACACTGTTTACGCAGTGTCGATAAGGTGTGCTCTCCTTCATGTTTCGCGATAAGCCCGACATTCCCCGAAGAATTTTTGCCAAAAACTCGGCCACCGGCGGCCATCGATCCTACCCATCACAAGAAAAATTACTCATTTGCTTATTTAAATCAATAAATCGCATAATTTTCTTCCCTGTCTGCCACCCGGCTGGTAGACAAATAAATCGTTTAAATCTCTTTAAATGAATTTTTTTGCCGCCAAACGGGTGGTAGGAATTCTTTTACAATGACATCACTTCCTTTCTCCCTGCCACCCAGCTGGCGGGAATTTCTGTCACCTAGATGGCAGAAAAAAGTCATTTTTTATCTATGTCCGATTTCAACCCTTGTTTTGCACAGAATCTCCGTAAAATCGTTAAATAAAAGTATTTTCAGGATGGCAGCCAAGCCGCCGGTGCCGCCGAAGCGGTACTTCAGCCACCACCACACACCACCTCCAGAAGATGGCAGTGGAGATCACATCACCTTTGTTGGTATGTTTTTCTCAATTTTTGATTAATTTTTAGCTTAATGTTGTGACGAGCCTGTGCAAAAATAAACTATTACAAAGTTGAGTCATTTGAAATGTATCGCGACGGAGAATTGATTCACGATTTATGGTTTTCACGATTCATACCGGCTGGGTCCAAAATCTTGTGTCCACCGAAGAAAAAAAGTCTTACAAAAACCGGAGAGATTTGCTTTCGTGACAAACTTTCGTTTTTCTGCAATAATTGAACAAAAGGTCCCGCGAAATCTAAAACCTGTGAGCATACTTGGACATGTGTGCCATGGCTGGAAAGGCAGCGTTTGGGGGCTCAATGCGTAACCCCCCAAATGGTGCTTCGGTGGGAACGTAAGCCCCCTTTCATTTTTTGTCACCATTTTCAACGCAACACCAAAGTACGTAGGTTCCGCAAGTAGGTCACGTTTCCTACACATTTCCTGGGGGAGGGGGGATTTTGGGGCATCCCTCCCTTTGTGGGACTTTACTTATTGAACCCTCCCCGTACCGTGTCCAGGTATGTCTGCGAGAGTATTATTTTGAGCAAAATGCATCTATTGCAAAAATTTTGAGCAATCCATGTCTGGGGCATACCTGGGCAACCCACCGCGAGGGTCAATTTTGCCACAGCGCCCTTTATCGCGACGGGCCTCTTACTTTAACGAAATCTGCCGAGAAAAAATGACTGCGCCTCTGCCGCCGCTTATAACGAACCCAGACAGGTAGTCTGGGGAAAGGTGCGGAGGTCTTACGGGCCGAACCTCTAACAATCCCCTCACAACGCAGGGGTTTATTTTAAGAAAGTCTCCTCTGTTAGAAAAACTTTTCCAAATTTACGGTGCCCCTTACAAAAATTGAATAAACGTCAAATTGCGGCACCCCGCACCGCCGCAGCTCAAAGTTGGGCTGACACCAATGTATGCCGTCATTGCAAAACCCCGGCATACCTGGGCAACCCACCGCGCGGGTCCATTTTGCGACAGACCACTCAATTACAGAAATATTCAAAAATATTCGACGGACCCCTTCTTTAACGAAATTTCCCGAAAACTTAAAATTGCAACGCCCCTATCGCCGCTTATGGCGGAGCTTGACAATGTATGAACCCTGGGAATGTGTTGTTGGAGACGGCCTCACACCTTCGCCAAATATTTAGGGCGAAAGATTGTTCACGCTAACATAAATTCATTTACGTACCTACGTAACATTACTTTAAGTTTATCTACACTCAACCTCTCTTTTCCAGCCTCTCCTGTCGTTGCCCAGCCGGTGGTCGGAGACATCAAAAAGTTCGACATCCAAGGCCTGAAGCTGCCCGCGCTGGCCGTGGTCCAAGTGAAGGTCCGTCAGCTGACCGTTAGTCGCAATATCGCCGGTAAGTCTCAGTTTCATTCTTTCTCTTATCCTCTCCTAGGCGACTTTGGCTTTTCGATCAGACGAGTTCAGTACCCCACGGGGGTGCGCGGAGAACTGCGCACGGTGGTTTTCGTGGAACCGACGAACATCACGGGAGGCCTTCCGCGACCGGATGACATCAAGAACAAACTGCTGCCGGGAGATGAACTTCTGGAGATCAATGGAAAGGCCGTCGGCCAGATGTCGAGGGATGAACTTCATGATGCAGTGCGAAGTGCAGGAGCCTCCGTAGGTAAGATCTAAACACGGGCTAGCCCGTTATTTATTCTTACGAGTCTGGATGAAAAGGAAGAAAAGGGCGGGTTTCTCACGGGCCAGACCATTTTGAAAATTTTGGGCCACCCGTTTACCCTGAGCCACCCAGTCAGATTTCCGACCATGGTTCGATCCCGGTCGGTGAAAATACTTTTTGTACAGGTAATATTGGCTAGTATGTTAATAGCACACACTATTAAGTTATTAAAACAGTTTATAAAATTATTGTACCCTTTTATTTTAAAAAAATTTTGTTTTTCATAAACTGGCAAAGTTAAGGGTGGATATGGCGGACACTCACGAGGTGTGGTGTAAAGTTTTTGCAGGGATGGAATTCGCTCAGCCATTTTCCTGGAGTGGGAGTCTTAAATTGCGTCCTATCCAAGCCGTCCCTTTTTGGTAATAAACTTCAACTTCGGGGTGGTCAGCGGTTTTTTGTGCCAGCTGGGTGTCAGTAGGGCCCAAAATGTACTCGTCTTTTGTAATAAAATTTTGAAAAGGCAAATCTGATTCTTCGCTGTCCGGATGGTCACAACACCGTCATTGTGGCCCTCTCCATTTGTTTTCATTATGCCCATGCTCCAAGCTCCTGCGCGGGAGCATGGGCTCAGGTTTTCTCTTTGAAACGAAATTTATTACCCTAGCTCACTCTGGACGGGCCAAAGCCGGGCAGGACTAGCTTGCCATTCAAGATTTGAGCATTCTGATACTCGAACACCATCTTCTTCAATATAAATTTCCCTTTTCAGACCTCCTTGTGAAGACCGCTCCCGAGCTGGCCGAGTTCTGTGACCGACAAAGCTCCGGAGTGCGCGACCGGGGAGACACCATCCTCCTGAGCAACGTTAACACCTCCGTTGTCGAGGTAGGGGTTCTCTCTCTCTCTTTCGCTCTCTCTCTCTCTCTCTCTCTCTCTCTCCCTCTCCCTCTCTCTCATCTCTCTATCAACCCTTTTTTCAGGACATTCCCGAAGACTCTCGTTACTGGCTGATCCACAAAGGAGGCTACGCCCTCGTCCGCCTGGAGGGCTTCGAACCCGACGGAAGGGTCCGCGTTTCCGTGGCTGGACAGCGCATGGTCGTCGACTCCACCGACGTGGACCGCTCCAATCCCGGTCGCTTCGACAGGGCCGCCGACCTAGCCGCCCTCCCTTTTCTCAATGAAACCAGCACCATTCATCTTCTTAGGCAACGGTGGGTTTTCTGTTGAATAGTGTAATAAATATACGGTATACTGTATCTTTTCATTCGGTAGTATGTAGTTTTCTGTTTCAGATTAGGAAGTAACTTGCTGTACACGAACGCGGGAGGCGAGTCCGTCGTGTGTCTCCTCAACGTGAATGATGGACCGACTGTGGGCGATGACGGACTGGTCAGCATTTTCAAGGGATCCAGGAGGGGGCACATGCCGGCACACATTTATGGAACTGCTCAGCAGTTGTATAGGTTGGTTTCTGTCTTTTATGGTTCCCTATTCAGCCCCCAAGCGGCCTTAGATTTCTGGGATGACATGCTCCATGGTTTTCAAAGCGGCCAGAGGTTCCCTGAGTTTTACCAAAGCGGCTTGAGGTCCCCTGGATTTTCTTAAAGCGGCCAGAGGTTCCCTGAATTTTACCAAAGCGGCTTGAGGTCCCCTGGATTTTGTTAAAGCGGCCTGAGGTTTCCTGGATTTTGTCAAAGCGGCCTGAGGTCCCCTGGTATTTGTCAAAGCGGCCTGAGGTCCCCTGGAATTTGTCAAAGCGGCCTGAGGGTCCCTTGGTTCCGTTCAAATGTTCTTGTGTTTCTGAAAAAGCTTGCAGCTCTGTTATTCACCAATTTTCAGGCAAATTCAAATGACGGGTCAGGACCAGGCCATCGTGCTCACCGGATCCGCTGGTAGTGGAAAGTCGGTTCAGCTGCGAAGCCTCGTCCGCTACCTCTCTCAAGTAGCCGGCTGGACCAGGCACCTCACGTGTAAGTTTTTCTTAGGCATTGCGTTTTCAGTGTTACATTTTCAGATGACCGCCTGGCTCTGCTTTTCGGAGTGCTGGAGGCATTTGGCAACAGCGCCACACCGTTGAACCACAGCTCAACTCGTTTTGCGGGTCTCTTTTCTCTCGGATTCGATAAGGCCGCGTCTTTGAGGTGAGCTAGCTCACGTACATACACGTACACACATGCACACACAATCACACTCACAATCGAACTCTCTCTCTCTCTCTCACTTTCACTCACACTCACTTACAAAACTATAAATTTTCAGAGCCATTCGGGTACAAACGGGTCTCCTCGAGGCTGATCGGGTAATGCGTCGCGATCACGGAGAACACCTCTTCCACGTGTTCTACTACCTCTTCGAAGGAGCGGAGCCGGCGCTGAGAGAGAGACTTCAGCTTCACTCCCTTCCTGAAACAACGATCGCTGGATTTAAGAAGGGAGGAGAGCGGGAAAACGCCGCGCTGGTAGGTTTTTGGCTTTTGCACAGATTTTCTGGCACTCGTTTTCCTTCCATTAGGCAAATTATCAAAAAACGGCTCAAACTGGCTAGTTTCTCTAAAGAGTGGTTTGAGGCCGTCTGGATTTGCAAAAGTGCCTAGATCCAGACCTAGGGAGACCCTGACAGTTGACGTATCCAACTTTTGGGGCATATCTCTTGACCTTCCGAACTGAATTTGCAAAAAAGAGCCCCCCTTAACTTTTGCATTTTTGGTGCCTCTACCCCCATAACCTTGTAACCAGCCGATTGTGACCGTAGGGTCTATATTCTACTTGGTTGAATTCACTCTACAATGACCGGCCAAGGGGGGGGTCCATTGTAGTTCGGTTCTACTGCACCCTCTCCCTCTTGGTCTGATTTTGACAAATAGTGTAATATTCGTTGATTTTTATGTAAAATCAATCGATTTTGAGGTATCGATTGATGCTTTGGACCGCCGGCACCCCTGGATATGGCCTCCCTGCCTAGATTCCGTACAGGGAGGCCATAGCCAGACTATTATGATCTACCGAACTTGCCACTGTGATTTCTCTATATCTACTCTTTTTCTCCGTTATATACCCCATGTCTTTCAGGCCTGGACTCAACTCCTGTCCGCCCTCACTCAACTCGGCTTCTCCTCCGACCAGCTCTCCGGCATCTGCTCTCTGCTAGGCGCCCTCCTCCACCTGCACGCGGCCGGTGCCACTCCTGGCAGTGCCCAAAAGTCCCACTTCCTCCGCGCCGCCAACGCCCAAGTGGCCGCCAATCTGCTGGGGATCCCCGTCGACGCCCTGGCCAACGCCATCTTCCGAGCCAAACTCCCCAACGCCACCGGGGGAAACGCCTTTGCCAACACTGCCAAGTGAGAGAATTTACGATTTTCTTTCTAGAAATGGTTGTTTTAGCCGCCTTTCCTTCACCTCTCGTGGGCCAGATGGACCGGAAGCACTGATTTCCTTCGGCGCTGCCTTATACAACGAGCTTTTCACGGAAATCGTCGAACGAATGAACAAAGTCTTCGCTTCCAACTCGGCCTTCTCCTGGCTATCGGTATTAGACTTCCAGAAGAAAGTGATGGGATAATTGCAGATTTTGGACATTCCTGGCTCCACCTTCCATGCTGATTGGACGGAGAAGAGGGTATCTCTCGGACTGAGCGACCTGATCTACAATTATGTGAATGAAAGGGTGGCGGAGTTGTTCTACGACTGTAGTTTTACGGAACCGCAAGAGGTGAGGAGAGAGATAGAGAGAGAGAGCCAGAGACACAGATGATTAGAGTCAAAGACAATGGGAAAGTGATCAAAGATGCAGATGAGTATGGTCAGAGACATGTAGCAGCATGGCCAGGGACGCATATGGTTTGAGACGAGGTTAGAGATAGCGTTCATGACCAGAGACACAGACAAACAGAAGTTAGTTATGGTTCTAGACACAGGCATATACTGGCCAGAGACGCAAAGTCATATACACAGACAGATATTTATCAAAGACACAGGGAGGTAGTGATCAAAGTCACAGATGAGTATTTTAGAATTGTAGAGGCATACAAAACGTGGTCAGAGGCAGATAAATATGTGTCCGGGACGTAGAGGGTTAGTAGTCAAAGATGCAGATAATATACGTGTTATAGAGCATGGCGTCGCGGTCGGGGACTCCGGGGCTTCCAGATTCTGGCACTTTCGTTTTGTGTCAGATAGAGCACGAATACATATTTTGGCAAAATGTCAAAGGAAAACACCCTCTGATTTAGCCAAAAATGTAATTATGATATAGACGAGAGAGAGAGAAGGAAAGAAAGCAACTCCTCAATTTCTAGGTCTATTCCCGCGAGAACGTCGACGTAAACGTGCAACAGCCGGTTCACAAACCCCATGACGTCACACGCCTTATGGACCAGAAGCAGCAGTTGGTAAGATCTCCTGGAAATTGCTTTCGCAACGGTGACATTTCAGTTGACCTCCACTGACATCGACGAGAGGGCCGAGGAACGAAGAGGTCTTTTCGCCATTTTGGAAGAGGAGGCGCTCTTCCCTGGAGCTTCGGATGAGAGTCTCGTCCAGAGGATCTTTGTACATCTGGGAGATGACACTAGGTGGGTAGTTTTAAGAGCGGACTGAGGGTGCTGAGTATATGAACCCGATAAATAACATTTTTAGGCTTCTGAACCACGGCGACACGGCCACGAGCATGGTGGTCTCCCATGGTATGGGTGTGTACCAGGCCAAGTACAATGTGGACGGCTGGGTGAAACAGGCTCAGCCGTGCGAGGGAGCGAACCTCGTGCGACCCCTGCTCTCGGCGACCAACTGCAACCTCGTCAATGCCGTTTTCCCCACAACCGCCTTGCCTCTGGAGACGTCGAGGTTGAGGAGGGCCACCCAGGTGGCGCAGATGGAGCTCATGTCGAAGAGGACGTCTTCCGGACTCTTTGGAAATATGCAGGGACAACTGGTGAGAAATCTTTCAAGGGAAACAGTTTTTTGCCCGGAAGTAAGGAGCCTAAAAGTTGCAACTGCTGCTGAAGTGTCACAAGCCTCTGACTGTGATCTGAACTGAGTTCGGTTCTGACTACAGTCGTGAGATCTAGTAAACGAATGCGACCAAAATTCTGCGGAATTCGTAGTCTAGAAGCAACCATAGGTGGACTTGATCTGCTTGTGGTACCTTCGAAATTCGGCGTCTGGTTGTATATGTTGCAGCAGAGGCACCATTGGGGGGGGGGGGTTACGTATCGAACCCCCAAACGCTCCCTGTCCAGCCATGGAAGCGACATCAGAATATTGCCATGAAGTGACAGCCTGGAAATTACAGAATTGAGACTAAAGGTGTTTGATTGTGGCTACTTTCTTAGGCACTTTGACAATCTTAGGCCCATCAGATATGGTAATATTTTGAGAGCGGGCAGGCCCCCTGCCATCGGGTTGGTGGCAGCCTAAGACCGCCTTTAGGAGCCCGTCGAAAGTCTATTTAATCGCACCGTTTGGCATTCTTAGGTCGCTTGAACAAGATAAACTGGTTATAATGTCTTGAAACTTTGCAGTGATTTGATTATGAAGATCTTTTTGGCAACAAATGCGCGCTTGTAAACAGCAAGCGCTTGTTGCTAACAAGCAGTCCAGGAAGTGGAGTAAAGGAATTTGATAGCATATAGATAGCATACCTCACTGATAGTTCACCGCTTCGGCAACTGTAGGCCGCCTAGAAGTTGTAATCTGAGGTCACTTTGATTGTTTTAGACCGACTCGGCAACGTAAGACCATACCTGGACAAGCTACGGAGGTGGTCTAAAAAAAGTAAGGCCCCGCAAGTGGGAGGTGCGTCCAAAAATTGAGAACCCCTCTTTTACAAGGCCCCCAGCACCAAGGCCCTGCAAGCATCACCTGTCCAGGGTATGCGTCGGACTGCTTGATTGGGGTAAACCGACAATGATACCGCCCTGGCTTGAAAGCGAATCGCCACTATGAGCTGACTTTCAGCGACTGCGATCGTCTGAACTAGTGGCGAAAAAGGTTTACGTAAAAGGCCGCTTCCAATGTGTTAGCCTAATTACTCTAAAGAGAGGGGGTGTTCTCAGTGAACCTCGCCGGCAACTCTCCCACGCGACGCATTTTTCGCATGCGTACATCGTTAGCGTGTCGAAATTACGTGCCGACTGTTTGGCGACCCGATTATCTGTGCCTTCCGAAGTTTGTCTCCCCGGGGGCGTCAATATAGCGTCGTTTCCAGTTCTTCCCTTTCGCTCTCGTTCTTGTCACCAGAGGAGGCTGGAAACTCTCGTTTACCGGAGCTTTCAGGCAAGCTCAGGCCGCCTGGAAGAGGTAAACTAAGGCCGCTCTGGTCTCGTCTAGTACTTATTTGATATGATAACCTCAGGCCGCTGCCAAGTAGAAATCGTCAAATCACATGAAATCACTGTAAATCTTCGTCATTTTCAGGAGCACCTCATCAAATCTGTGAAGCGGGCTGCCCGTGTGCACTTTGTCCACTGCGTTCTGCCGACTGTCACCATGAGGACCACGGAAATCGTGGATGTGCCATTCGTCAGATGTCAACTACGCACAGTGCAACTCATCGAAGCTGTAAGGGCTAATAACAGAGGTCAGTGTGTCATGTTTTGGGTAAATAAGGGGCTGCCCAATAGCTTTTTGGGATTTTTCGCACCCCGATGCGTAAATATTGATCGAGAGTGCGATTTCCTAGCTGTTTAGGGGTGAATTTGCTATGGTGACAGTTTGGATTTTGTATTTTAACTAAATTACGATTAGAGCGCGTTTCTTCTCTAGATACTTTTGTTTGTTTACTCTTCATCAGTCTCCAATTAATCCTGTCTACATTTCGGCTTTTCAGGCTACCCGGAACGTCTCAGTTTCCGTGACTTCCGCCGTCGCTTCTCCTGTCTGGCCGGCAAATCAGCAGAATCTCTGGACGCCTTGGACGACCGCGCAGCGGCCGAAAACATCCTAGTCAACTGTGATATCCACCAGCACCGATATCGGTTGGGAATCAGTCAGGTTGGAAGGAAAAGAGCTAGTTTTTGAAAGAGAAATATAAATTTAGCTTCTACTGGCCACGGATCTTCTTGTGGAACTGGAGGACAAGAGACAGCTCTCGCTCGGAGGACTGATCGAGGAATTGCAGAGGGCCTGTAGACGGCATTTGGCCAATAAATGGCTGCAGAAGAGACGGATGCAGGATGCGGCTATCAGATGCATTCAGGTGAGGACGGACGGACCGGAGATGGAGAAAACAGCGACTGACATAAAAGTTATGCGAGAGCGATGTGGATACGTTGTTATGAGACTCAATTTGTGGTTTCGTTTGAGGACCTAACGCTGCCGGCATTGAAGGGATCAAAATATGTATAGCCGTCGCCACACGGAAATCGGCGAGAAAAAGCCGCTTTTTCTTTACGTCTTCGCTTTTTGCACGCTATTTTCGCATGTGTATCGCACAAATGCTGTACTAAGGCTGTTTGTGGCAAGATTCCAATTTGGCGACAGCTATATTCGAGGAACGAAGCTCAGATAAGTTGAGAGCAACGTCCAAAGAAAGCCCAGAGGGAGGAAAATACTGGTTTCCAGTGAAGGTTCTGGAAGAGTCTACAACGGGGACGAAAGATCTATAGTTGCCGCCAAACGGGCATCATGCCAATTTGTGCCTTTATTCTCTGTTGATGTTCAATTAGATTACGATTATATGCTAATCTATCATCAACAGAGAATACTGGGACAAAATTGGCATGATGCCCCTTTAGCGATAGCTATATTGTCGCAAAAAAGCGGACCTTGATGGTATTGGAACGAATGGAACATTCTAGAGCATGAGTGGCCGTGGCCCCAATAGTGAATCAAGAAAGGTGATAGATCTTCTGTGTAAAAGAAGCATTCATAGGTTATCCCCATTTTCGAACTGACATGTAAAGTTACGGGTAAGTAATGGTCAGACATTGCAAAGGATAGGTCATATTGTTCTGACATTCATCTATAGTTGCTGCCAAAACCATTTCATGGGAATTTATCACACACCGTTTGGATGTTTGGACGAAACAGTTCTAAAGAGTTTTGCGTAACACAAAACGAAACCACATCGATAGCTGGATTCCGCGACATACAAAGTATTCTAGAAGAATGAATACAAGGAGATCAACAAATTCCCTTAGATTTTCGAACCGATAGTACGTGATATTTTCAGCGCAACGGCGTCGCCTACACCAAGACTCGCGAATGGCCGTGGTGGAAGCTGTACACGCGTGTGGCTCCCCTGGTCCAGGCCAATCGCTCGGACACGGATGTCTCTAGCTGGAGAAGAAGGGTGGAGGAGCTGATGCAACAGGTCACCGACCTGAGAAGTGCAAAGGCTACGGCCGAAAGGAAAGTGGACGAACTGGAACAGACGCTCTCGGAACACGCGAATACGGCCAATGTGCTGACGAATGCACTGGACAGAGAGGCGGAGAATAGGGTTCATTTGGAGAGGAGGATTCAAGTGTTGGCGGAACAAGGTGGGTAGAGAGAGAGAGAGAGAGAGAGAGAGAGAGAGAAAGGTTCATCAGACAGAGTTCTTTCAGGCAGTGGAAGTGTCAGCCGCGTCTCCTCCACGGCCAACATAGCTGGAATCGAAGACAAAGAAAAGGTTTTCAGGGAGTACTGTATCCCAAACTTGATATGTTGCAGCTGGAACTCAAAAACCAAGTGGCTCAGCTGAGATCGGCCGAAGAGGAAGCCAAGGTGAAAGCTCAACGAGCAGTGGCGCAGCTTCAAGATGTGGAGGAGCAGCAGACAACGCTTAGGGCAAGGAATGATGTGCTGGAGAAGAAGCAGAATAGGTAAGAGTTTGAGAAGACAAGCGGCCTGAGGTTTACAGAAGCGGCACTTTTGATTGGTGGAGGGCGGCCTGAGGCTGTCGGATGAAGCTTTGTAGTGAAAACTAGCGCCCTCGTTGGGGCTAGAAACATTATGGTTAATGTAAGCTAAAATAGTGCGTGCTCATAATCTAGTCCATTGTGTGTTTAAACATTAGCGGCGATAGGTTACAGAGCACGAATTCCTGCGAGTAGATTTACGAGGGAACCTATTTTGGTCAGTATGGTCAATTGAAACGAGGAACACATTTTTGGATAGTCCTAGGCATCCCATTTATGAATCCGTTTTCAAAATCTGCTGAGCGCACCTGGGCGCCGAAATATTTCAACTTTTGTTTTTGGAGGATTAGCATTGCAACCTGACTTTGAATATATCACATCGGCTGATGAAAGCTAAAAATGTCTCGGTGGTATAACGGTTAGCACACGGGGCTCTTAATTTTGTAGTGATGGTTCGAGTCTAAAGTTTTCCAACCTTTTGCATTTCACTTTTTCATGCTTTTTTAGAACCCTCTTTGCGACAACAGTTGTTTCATGTTTGGGATGCAAAATTTATAAAAAAAAATTTCAAACTGATGACAATATTTATTCACAAACTTTTCCACTAGTTCTCTAGTGAAAGGTGTGATTGTATGAAATGCAAAAGGTTGGAAAACTTTAGACTCGAACCATCACTACAAAATTAAGAGCCCCGTGTGCTAACCACTATAACACCGAATAACATTTTTAGGTTTCATCAGCCGATAGGATAAATTCGAAATCAGGTTGCAATGCTAATTGTTCAACAACAAAAGTTGAAATATTTCGGCTCCCAGGTCCGCTCATCGTCAGCAGATTTTGCAGAACAGATTCGTAAAGCCTAGGGCTATCCAAAAATGTGCTTCTCGTTTCAATTGGCCGCACTAACCAAACTAGGTTCGTCAGTCAACAAAGTTCTGTCATTTAACTAACCTGATGGGATAACATCGGAATATGGAGTCTTTTGGTCAATTCAGCGACTGGTATCGGCCTGCGGCGTCTTATGGAATCTTCTTGAGGACGACAACTACAAAAAATCGTCTTGGCGTCGTCAGTAGTGGGCCGGTTTCAAGAGGTCTCTGTTTTGATCCGTTGTCGATGTCTACGGCCGGTTCCTGACTAAATAAAGTTATTGGAAAATTGAACGGGAAACCTGACGCCAATTAGAAGTAAATTCCTTGCTTGGGCAGTAGTTGAACATGTCATCAGAAAGAGAAGCTGCAGCTGCAGTCGGTCTCGACAGTTTGAAGACTTCGACTAGGAGGTAGTTTCTCTGATAAAATTCTGGAGGGGGTTGGTTGGCGCTTCGTAGTACATCAGTGGCGCGATCTCTGAAAAGAACACAAAGTCAAATATCTCTACTTCACTATAGAAACCTCCCCGCATCTCCTCGAGGTAGGTTTCATACCGGAGCTAAAATCTGTTGGGGGGGGGGGATCGTTGCGGTACTCGGCTCGTTTTCCATACTTTGAAAGCTTGGCAGCTCGTGTATGGGCTAAGATAGGTGCTTGCCGCCAAAATTTCGGGCTGTATCACACGCACACATACACACACGCCCCAAAAAAATCCTCGGCCCGTCATTTGAGACTGAGGATACAAAGCGGTTATAAACTCCGAATTACCTTATCGAGCGGCCTATTGTTGCCTAATGGTTAGGGGCCGCTCCAAGCCACACATTCCATGCTATTTGTCATGTATGAACGTTTAATATTCTGTTTCGGTTTGTGTCGATCGAAATGCTGAAAAAAGAGACTTTTCTTCCAGACCGACCGCCTTTTGAAATTTCTTTTTGAAAGCCTTTTGAAATTTCTTTTTTTGCCAGAAGCGTTCTTAAACATTTCTAATCTTTCGAAAGGAAACGCCAGTTTGTTGGAAATAGCGGCTTTGTGACGTTGCCCAGTGCGGCCTATGGGTGCCTAAAGCGGCTGCATTATTTAAAGGCGTGAGCCAAAAGTTGCACTATATCCTGGACGCGGGCCGGAACGGGCAAGGTCGGGCTGAAAAAAGTGTAGGCCCGGCCCATTTCGACCCGGTTTGTAAACTTGTCAAATTAATATTTCTTTAAATTGTTATTTCAGCTTGCATACTTTTTAAAATCTTCCAAACTCTTTCATAATACTGCTATGATATATTTAAACAATTTCTAAGTTAGCAAAAATTAAGTGCCCCGACCGGGATCGAACCTTGGTGGGTGGCAGTTCGACTAGGTGGTCCGAGTAGACGGGCCGAAGCGGGCCGGGCCGAGGATTTTCTTTTCAAGTCGGCCCGGTCCGTTAGAACTATGCTGTCATCGTCATTTAACTGTGGTCCTTCGTGGGCGGTCTACTGTAATTCGTACCAGCCGGGTGTCAATAGGGATGACGTCATTATTTTCTCATTTCGAACCTTCCCTTTGTAGTATAAGTTTTAAAAAAAAAGAGGTATATCCCGTGGCTGATAGGCGGGTCTGCGCGGTGTTGGAGTTTGTGTGTGTTTCCCATGGCGGTCTGAGGTTAAATCACTTTCAAGGTGGAATCTATGAAACCAGAGGCTGCCGCGATTCCTAAATTGTTTAAGGGATTTTATGAATCTTTGTCTAAACGGCGATAGAACTATACCAGAAATTAGCATCCTTATCGCAATTTCTGTGTCATTTGCATAAACCTACTAAAGAATTTGGACACGTTTCTTCTTCCTTTGTCATCCCAGTCGTTTCCAGATTCGATGCCGACATGCAAGTGCTCCAGGAACAAGTGAAGGAGGAGCGCTCGAAGAGGGAACGTCTGGAGAGCGAGAGAAACGACCTCAAAGCGACTGTCACGAGGAAGGCAGCCGATCTGCAGGTGAGACTTCTCTCTCTCTTTCTCTCCTCTCTCTCTCTCTCTCTCTCTCTCTCTCTCTCTCTCTCAAATCCCTCTTTTCAGGCAGCCAAGTCGGAATCCACCGAAATGCGAGCCGTGGTCTCTCGTCTGAGGCGCGAGAACGAGGAAAGAGAGGCCCAAGCGGGCAATGAGCAGTTGGTCCAGCTCCAGAAGATTCGCAGGGAGTTGGAGCAGAAGGTCCACGCACAGGTTAGTCCGATTAGACCTTTAAAAGATACAAAATGGCTTTAGGAGACGGAGTTGAATGAACTGGCCGATCAGAACCACGTGATGCAGCAGACTGTGACTCGGCTGGAAATGTCGAATGAGCGGATGAAGACGGACCTCACGAGGGAGACGGCGAGCAGGGAGAATGAGTTGGACGAGATGCGCAATCAGTACCAGAGAAGGGTAGGTTTTAGAGTGTTTCGTGGTGGGACCCTGAACGGCGGCTTAGACCTTTAAAAGCTACAGTTTTGTTACCGCAAATGAAAAGTTCGGGGTGGGACGTTTGCCATACCCAACCTTAACGTTTTGGAGCAAAAATGGAACAGACCCCCTACATTTCCGTATTTTCTCGACTAATTCTTCTTTTTCATGTGATAATCTGACCGTAATCTTCAAAGGTTGGACATAGTGTGCCCAAAACGTACAATGTTATATATACCAGAAGCCAAAGCCCCGCTGCGCGGGTCTTCGCCTTCTGGGTTCGGCGGCCTTCGGCCGCCTCATTCTGTGATCGCGGCCTGCGGCCGCTTAGGTACGCAGTCTTAAGCTGCTAATGTAGGCAACCTTCGGCCGCTCATGTGTACAGCCTGCGGCCGCTTTGTTCTACCCATTTCAATGAAATGTTCCCCATGGTCGTGTTGGGGAAAATGAAGAGGTGTACCTCTCCGCATAAAACGTTGCCCTGCTAACGGACAGAATGACAACCCTCTAATGTTATAAAGGATACTTCGCTGTGGTTTGAGACCTTTGACATGGCCTTTTCCATTTCAATGCTTGAAGGATTTCAAGTGACAAAGAAAACAGATTTTACAATCAGCCAAATACTCGAAACTGCAGCCGGGAGGAAACCGGGTTCCCTCCACGAAAAAGCAGCTGGCGCATTGTCGAAACCTGCGAGTGTTTGAATGCGCACACTCATGGGATTGGCATTGAATGCCAGCATTTGTCCAAATTCAAGTTTTGCAACAAAAAATGTGGCATCAGCTACCATATGTGGGCATGGCTTCCCCCGGAGTGAGGGGCTTTTGGGAATTCAGTTGTGGTAAAAGGATGTTTTGGTCTAAGAAGCCGGAATTTTTTCTGTTCGGTAGTGGATGGGCTATTTTTTCGGGTTTTGGATGGATGAAACCATCGGAATTTCAAATCGGCCGTGGATCCTCGCAGGATCGGCGTGATGTACTGCCCACCTATGTCAACTACCAATTGGAAAGGCCGTGTTGAAGAATGATACTTCGTTTCGCCACGGTTGTAAAATCTCGTATAGTCCAGTCCTTTAAAATAAGTATTTAGCTTTATCGTGGTGGGACCCAGGGTGCTCATATTTCTGTTATACCGGTAAAATTCGAGTAGGCCACGTCGAATTGGCTGAAAATTTGTATATTGCCAAGACTTGAATATATTATTATGAAATTTACGGGGACAAATCAGTTTTTGGGTACCGGGTTACTGTCGCTGACCATTGCGTACTGTTACTTTCGAAGGTTACAAAAGTTTCTACCCGTATACCTTTAAAGTTCTGGAAATTTCGTTTTTTTTTGTGTTTGTGTAGGAACGAACTCTCTTGGCAATTGATCTCAGCTGGCGGATTTCCCTGGTTTTGTCCACCTTTTTATCTAGTTATTACCCACCCCTTTAAAAGTTTCTAGGAAACCTTTATGACAATCTTTCGGGCACTTAGCATGGCTTAGACCGTAAAATAATCGCATATTTTCAGATCCGCGGAATGGAGGAGCAGCTGTCCGACGCCAATGAAAAGTACCAGAACGTGTTGGCCGAGAACCGTGTGATCGTCGCCCGGGCCCGACAGAGGGATGTGCCCACGCCGACGTTAGTATCGCTCCAATTCTACCGTAACCCCCTGTTCGTTGCAGAGAGTATGCCAGTGGTCATCAGTACAAACGGGAGCTGAGGAAGGCTTTGGCCCTGTTGGCTGATACGCAGGCCGTGTTGGCTCACGAGAGGGAGGCCGCTCCGTCGCAGGCGATTCTGCGCCAACTTAGAAGTCAATTGGAGGATGCTGAAGCTGCCAAGACGAGTGTGATGAAGGGAAAACACAATCTGGAGAGCGAGATGAACGAACTCCGTGCATTGGTAAGAAGAAATTCTTTCTGTAAAATAAGGAAATATTACAGCTGGAGGCCACTCTGACGGCCAAGACGCAGTTGGAGGAGAGGTGTCTGAACCTTCTCCGAGACAAGAACGCCGGTTGTGCATTGATTGAGGAGAAGGACGAACAGCTGCAGGCGGTGCTCAGGAAGTACAAGGTGGCTCTGCAGCAGAACCACATCGATCACATTGCCATTGCGGACTACATCGAACAGGTATGATGAAATGAAATGACGGGCCTGGTCGAGAGATTTTTTTTGAGCGCCCCGGCCTATCCGTTTATGAAAATCAAAATTTTAAATTTTGTAATTTCGCCGATCGGGATCGAAAAATTTGCTTTATTTATGGGTTACCCATTACCCAATTATGACTTTCTGAAACTTTGAGATTAAAGGGCCCGTAAGGGGCCTTTTCTGATTGGAAATGGAACGTATGCTAATCGAGCCATTTCAATTAAAATAAATTTCCCCAACACCGCTCCAGACTACGGCCGTGCGCAAAATGCTTGTCAAGTCTTCATTAGCATGTGATTCTGAAAAGGCCCCTTACGAGCCCTTTTAGTTACAGTAGATTGTTGTTTTTGACATCATCTCGAATATTTTTGGTAAGGATTAAAAAGCTGACTTTCATCTTACAAGTTTTGGTTTTATTTGGATTCAAACCCGCGGTCTGATGTTGCCAAGTATAGTTCCACTTCTGTTGCTCGTTTAAAAGCCGTTTTTCGGCTTCAGGAGTGCTATGAAGCTCGTTTCTCGAACAGCACAAAATGGCGACCCCGAAATAAATTTTGTGGAACATTGTCACATACTCCATTGGAAAGCCCTTAAAATGTTTTCCGGGAAAGTGTTTTTGTTCAGTTTAAGAAAAAAAAATTTATTCGAACAGATAAGCGTTGAAAGACGAAATCACCCAAGGTATTCAAATGAAAAATTACCATTTTTGTAGCAGAAAAACAGAATTTTGTGCCTTTTTAAAGCTTGTCTGTTCAAACAGAAACGTTTACTGAAACTGAACAACAAAAACACTTTCCCGGACAACGTTTTAAGGGCTTTCCGTTATTTCCCAAAAAAAAAAAAAACAATGTCTCAAAAAGTTTCTTTCGGGGTCGTTATTTTGTGCTTTTTGACAAACGGCGTTTGTCTGTGTCTATGCTATTCAATTTCCAATTTCAACTGAATCGCTTTATAGCACTCCTAACGCTCAAAAATAGCTTTTAAAAAAGCAACAGAAGTGGAACTATACTTATGGGGTGTATATGGGGTCCCAGTATATGAGGTAATTTCTGATATCCCCCAGAGGATACATCAGAGACAGAAAGGAAAAGATATAGCAATGAGACCTTTTAAAACCTCTATATTTTTCCAGATTGCCGATCTGGAGAACGCGAAACGTAAGCTGGAGATCCAGGCGAACGAGTTGGAGACGGAGCTGGAGTGGACCAGACAACACACGGTCGAGAAGCACAAGCTGCTTCTGTGCGAACAGAAGCTAAAAGACAAGGAGAACATGCTCGAGTTGGAGACTGCTCACAAACTTCGCCTTGAGGTAGAATTTGCACTCTTTCCATTAAAATTTGCTCTTTTTCAGTCGATTGTGGTGAAACTGACGGACGAGGTGGAGGCGTTGACGGACCAGTCGGGAGAGGCCTTTTCGGCGAGGGAAAAGGAGCAGGAGAATTCTAAGAAGACGAGGAAGGACCTGGTGCATCTGCAGGAGACGATCGAGGAGATGAAGAAGAAGGAGATCGACTTCAGCTCGAAGACGAAGAGCGCGCGTTGCGAGACGGAGCAGCTGGAGGAACAGCTGAAGAGCAGCCAGGCAGAGCTGAAGCTGGCTCTGCGACGAATCGAGGCCCTTCAGGCCGCGCTCAGTGAAGGCCTGGATGCGGTCGATGAGCAGAGCGATGAGGAGGACCTCGGGACTGGGTAAGAGAGAGAGAGAGAGAGAGAGAGAGAGAGAGAGAGAGAGGAGGCGGACGGAGAGGCAAAGAGATAGAGATAATAAGAGAGACAGGCATAGAGAGGAGAGAGTTACTGTAAAATACGGATATATTTCAGGATGAGCATGCTGTAGATAGAAAGGAAGTAAAGCAGAAGAACCTTGGTTTTATATGTGTACCGTACACTTTAAATTATGCCCAGGGTGTGTGATAATTATTTATATGTAATCTTCCCTATTGCCAGTATTCAGCGCACTTTGCCCCCGTTTTCAAACTAACCCTCTCTGTGATTATGGTCACGGGCTTGTTTTAGCTCAATCATTTGAGTTTTAAATGAAGTTTTGGTTTTATTTTTGTTTTCTTGTGCATCTTTCTTATAATCAAAAACTACCTGAGCTACTTGTAATAAAAGTCATACTTTGGGCTCGGACTACCTCGGAATGTCATATCAAACCTTTTCTGTAACTTCTACTTGAAGACTGTAGGGAAGGGAGGAAAATGTGATAACCATTGTTTTGAAAGTCTGAGACCAAATGACGAAAAAACGCACAACGTTATCAAAAGCGTAAATTTGATACAAAAAGCAAACACAAAAAGCCAATATTGTTGCTGTGTTTCCTTTTAAAAAAATTTATTTGCAAAATTCCACTGTCGGAATGGTTGTTCTCTATTCCTCCTTTCCCCAACGCCTTCAAATAGAAATAGCAGAAAAGGTTTGATTTTTTTCTAACATGTAAAATTTACGTTTTCAGATGAATCCCAGAGATTTCATTAATTTTGAAAGTAGCTCTCTGTTTTCCTCTTTTGTTGCGAATAAAATAAGAACCAACATTTTGTACGATAATACGCAAGCCCTCATCAACGTTGCTTTTAAAATGGTGCATGTGCCAGAAGAAAATGTATGAATTTTTTAAAAATATAAATATATACTTATAAATATTCAGAGCGTGCAAATTCAATATGACAATAACAGATTTGACCATAATTGGAAGAAATGCAATGTGCCAACGGATGCAAAAATTAGATTGCGAGCACCTTCGATCTCTCTAAATGTGAGTTCGAATTTTGAATGTTTACAGAAACATCTTTACGAATATATAATTTTGAAGATATGGAGAGAGAGAGAGAGAGAAAGAGAGACAGAGATAGAGATGAGTGTGAGTGCGTGTGAGTGTATCAGTGTGAGTGTGAGAGACATTTGAAAAAAAAATGAACGAATTAGTCTAAAATTCAATTTTCAGAGTGCTCTAACCGAAGAGTTTTGCCAAATTGTTCTAAAAACTCTCAAAAATTTGCAATGGACTGTTGAAAAACTGACTCTCAATGAGGGGCGAAAAGCCATAACTTGTAATACCGACAGCTTCAACCAACTTCTAACGGTCATTTTGCAAAAGTAATTTCAAAATATGGGAAATTTAGGTTTTGAAAGTCACAAGTATCTTTGTAAGCGGGAATTTGGAATACGTTCCCCGGAAATATCTCACACCAACGGTAAAACAGGTATTGATTGATTTTCCACTCGTTCTATTTTTTCTATGAATATGCTAATTCGTGCCAACGTTAGCATATTTAAAAGAACAAATTATTAAAAGAAACTAAAATTATTCAGCTTCGATTTATGCATATCAAGTGCCAAATCAACGACGAAGACTTGCTTTCTTTGAAAGCACCTTACTTGAATATTCGCGAAACTGATGTCACACTTGAAGGAATTAACTTGTTTTTGAAAGTGAGTTACGAATTTTCATAGATGTTATATTTTTAAATATACATTAGAATTTTTAAAACAATTTTAGGAGTGGGTGAATGGAAATCGTGAAATAAAGTATCTGAATTTGGTGGGAAAAAAGGAGAGAACGGAATCGGTGGATGATTTGCTAGCTGGAATTCCGTATACGTTGCCAGCTTCTGGGTGCTACACTTTGGAAACCATTGACAAAAAACTGAGTATGCAACGGTTGTAGCTTTAACCGTATGGCATACTCAGTTTTTTGTCAATGGTTTCCAAAAAACTAGAGTCTACGTAGAGACTCTAGTTTCAACTTATTTTTGCATCATTGATGAATTTTTCGTTTTTGTTGTGTAAAAATTGTGTTTTTCATGTTGTTGTCGAGTTAACTTTGAAAATGCGTAAATAAAATGCAGGATAACCTTCGTTTTCATTACTATAGATTCAAGTTTCGCCTCAGAAACTTTCTCGCCAGCTGGCAGGAACAGCTGCGCCGGCTGTCAGGATAAGTCGATAAGCGCGCTCTAATCCGGGTGGTCCTTTAATTTTAGGATTTTCACTTTTTTTTGAAAACCGGTTTTTTTTAAACCGGTTTTCTTTTTAATTTTAATGTTGTTCAATTGATCAAGCTCTCTATTTTAAGTGGTTCTACAGTTTGAAATTATTTTTTACAAAGTAAACGTGGTTTTAAAGCTAATGTTGAGTGGAAATTAGAAAATGCAGTGGACAATTTTCCATGGATATATTTCGTTTTTCAGACGTTTGTCGATATTTCCCATCGTTTTTATCGATAAATAACACTTATTCAGTAGGGAAGCGATGTATTTGTTCATTCCTCCCCGGCTATGCTGGCACAACATGTTGTTCTGCTCCAAAGTGACGCAATCTGCCTCTGTTGTGAATATGAGGCGCCAAATCACGCCATTTGTGATTTCCACAAGCTCTTTTCTTAAAATTTTGAATTCTAGGGAAGATCGTGGTGTATTTCTTTCCGCTTTCATGGAAAGTTTGGCGAAAACGCGTAAACAGAGAGGTTTGTTCCCGATTCCCCTCCCTCAATTGTCAGCATTCAGAGTTGTCGGTCAAGTGCGCTTATTTAAATCGATTTCAGCGAGTTGGACCACTTATTTTGTTATTTCTACCACCGACTCGTGGAATTTCGACAAAAAGACCATTTTCCAAGCGTTTTCCTTATCTTTCCAGCTCGTGTGTTGGAATCAGAATCCCTTTTACGTGTCGACTCGTAATTTGACCCAAATGCATCTCCTCGTTCTCATTCCATTGCCATTTACGCGCAGTCATTTGTAAAACCACGCAGCGGGGATTATTTCTTTCGTTTTTGCGTGTTGGCGCCGACATTTTACCCGGCAATACCAATTCATTACGAAAAAAAGGCAATAATCGATGATTTTTCATGTTTTTGCCAAATTTTTTTGCAAAAAGTTTTATTGTTTCCTGTTTAACACCGTCTTTGAAAAGGCCGAGAAAAATAGGAACGTCAACAGCCGAATAATGGAACTTCGTGCCGGGACCCGTAATATTCAGATTTTTCTGTTGCAGTTTAGCTTACGGGATTCATCCTGGTTCCTCATAAGCAAAAACTGGTAGCCGCAGATTTTTGATTGAAGAAGTCGCCAAGTTCACGACTTTGTTTTTCGTTCTTGACGAAGAAAGTTCTGAAAATCGGCAAGTTTTCATGGGTTTGTCAAATTTTTCGTAAGAAATTTTATTTTTTTCCCTGTTCAACACCATGTCCCGAGCGCCAGCCTACGAACGCGATCAACCGAATAATGGGACGTCGTTTCGGACCCCCCATTTTATCTAACCACTTAGCTGGCTCTAAGATAACGCATTTCCTCGCCGTGTTCCCATTTTCTCGGTCACAAACTACCTTTTTTGTATCAATTTTGCGATTATCTCCCATTTTTCCCCGACCGCTTCTCTTCAAACACATTAATTCCGCCAGCCGACGACATTCCACCCGCAATTGCATCAGCTCCAGCCGCTTCTGAGCCAATATTACTGCGATGCGTCTCCGATTTGTTTAACCACACCGCCGCAGCCGCCGCTGCTGTGTGCACTTCGCCATCACTCACCTCTCCCGCCGCTCTATCGATTCCACTTTAGCTCAGGTGCCCCATTTCCTTAATGGGATTGTGGAATTTTATGGGTTTAAACCGCTGAAATCAATAAAAACAGCTTCCTTTTTGGTTTCCCCGCATTTTTTGAACAATTCTTAGAAAATCTGCTAAAATTTCGACAGCCCTTATGTTTTTGAGTCATTCTCTTGAATCCCTCCATTGTTGTCCAATTTCCGCCGAAAATCTCTCGAGGTCGCGACACTCGGGCGTTTGCGGCCGCCGGGATTACATCAGCGTTCTTATCGCATCGGCCTTCTCCCTATTGATCATTGCATAGTTATTCTCTCACTCTCTTTGCTTGCCAAACATCTTCACAAATAACTAATTTCCCCTTTTTGCAGAGTTCAGCATGGCTGACGCAAACGACGCTCTTATGGAGGGCGGTCAGGCCACGTTCGAGAAGGTTTGTTTGTCACGCTTTTGGTAAAACTAGCGTGTTTCATGAAAAAGTAAGCTTTTGTCTTTCCATCCATTTGCGCCATTTATCCCAGAAAACGAGAAACCAATTGCCCGCACACCAAAACTCGGGGGATCGAACTGGGGTAAATTCGGATTACCAGTCCGACCGACCTCTTAGCATGCATTGTCAAGCTCCGCCAAGAGCGGCAGTAGGGGCGTCGCAATTTTAAGATTTCGGCAAATTTGTTAAAGAAGGAGGCCCGTCGCATATTTTTGAATTTTTCGATAATTATGGGGACCGTCGCTCAATGGACCCCCGCGGCGGGTGCCCAAGTATGCCACTCGGCCATGAAAAACATACAAAATGTATAAGGGTTTCGAATCCTCTTTAATATGCACATGTTTTGCACAATTAGATCTACGTTTCGCAACAAACAGAACTTTAAAATGTTTACTTTGAAAAGTTCCATTAAAAAAAAGTTTGTTAAAAATACTCGGGCCAGCCCCTTTCTCAAATTTTCTCGGCCCGGCCCCCTGATCAGCCACACTTGACCCCCACCACACTGAATTAACAAACCATTTATTAAACAGTATATAATAAACATACAAATACAATAAAAAAGAGAATCAAGTGTACAATACATAACGGTTAGATCAGGTCGTAAACGATGGTCAGATTTTAACGAAAACATTTTTTTTAATATTTGGCAAGCTGCCGCCCAGATTGGGACTATGAAAGAGAACGGGAGAGAGATTTTCTTGGACTGAGAGAGTGAGAGAGATAAATAGATGGACTTTTGTTTTAATCAAGGGGCTGCCGCCCTTGGACCCCCGCTGGCGACTGAGAGAGGGCGCCGCGAGAGAGAGAGACTTTCTTATCATTTTTTGCTTTGATCAAGGGGGCTTCCGCCCCCTGTACCCCCACTTGGGACTGAGTGAGAGGAGAACGGTTATGGACAGGCTTCAAAGGTGCGACCGGTTGAAAGAAGCTTTTCCGATCATACTTGGTCAACCTCCGCGAGCAGCGGCGGTAGGGGTGTCGCAATTTGAGGTTTATCCAATTTTTGTAAAGGGAGGGGACCCGCCGCAAATTTCGTAAAGTTTTTCTAATTGAGGGGGCTGTCGCAAAATATACCCCTGCGGTGCGTTGACCAGGTGTGTTTCCTATCTTCTTCTCGCAACGACGGATCATCTTTTGTTGTTAGAAAGTTAGCCTCGTTTTTACGAATTAGGAAATGCGGTTATTTTCGAAAAAGTCATCTAACCAGGCACACATGAAAGTCAGCCTGTCCCCGTCGCGAATGAGCAGTTATATTTTTAGAAAACATTAAAGGCAGAGGCTCAGGAAAATGAAAAAGGACCTGTCCATGACGTAACGTAGGCGAGAGAGTGTCATTTTCAATGGTGAAATGCAGAGAGTTTTACGATTAGCATGGACAGGTCCCCCTCTTCATTTTACGTGGGCCTCTGCCTTTAAACCATGTTTTCTGACCATCGTGAACTCACTGAATAACTCGTGACATCGATCTGATGCTTGTGTTCGCGCACGATGCCGGCGCATTCCTTCGAAAGCGAGTCTTCTGAAATAGAATAATGGTAATACATAATCAAAAGCAAGTTTACGAGTTAAAATACACGAACTACATGAAATACAGATAACAACACGCCCAAAAGCCCCGAAACGTATGTTTCGCCAGAAAATTTCGAATAAAATGCAAATGCAAGAATGTTTTTGAAGATTTTGCCCCAAAAATTTGAAAGCGACCCTGGTACATCAATGGTAAAACTAATTGTTAAAATTACGAGCGAGAAAACTTATCGGAACCAAGAGGATACATATCAAAATCAATTAGACACCTTAAAGCGAAAAAGTAATATACTCCGGCAACAGATGGATTACGCGCGTCGTTTTCTCATGCAGATTAGGCAAATTTGGTCCTTTTCTGAAAATATACAACGGCTTACAACGTAACTAAACAAGGAGACAATCAAAAGAAGAAAAGAATACCGGAAATCCCCAAAAAATGGGTTTTTCGACCGGGAACACTCTCATCTAAAAAAAAAAAACCAGTTTCATGTAACATAAATGTGCATTTTATCTAATAACTAATAACAAAACACGAAAATATAGCAGAAAAACACAGAAAACAACAACAAAAAGTCAAAAAAAAAACTTTCAAAAAAGTCCGAATAATTTTCGGTGGGACGACACCTCTGCGTATTTTGGCACTATTTTAGCGCTCACGCGAAGCCGTCGAAATTAATCAGGGCTTAAACCATTCTTAAAGTCCTTAAAATCTTATGTTATTATGCTTAATCGAAAGAGAATAAAAAACTAGGTGGACCATAAATTAAGAAAGAATACGGAAAACGGCTATTTTTCGAACGGCGACGGGTTAAAAAATTCTAATAGGCTACCGTAACCCGACAGTTTCGTCGCCAGGAATTTAACGGACTTTTGTTTAAGTAAGATATGCACAAGCAGCAATGGGTCGCGTTGAAATGCCGAAAAGCACAACAAACAGGATTTTAACGGAAGAGAGCGGTATCCTTTGTTATACATTGTCCGCTATAAGCGGTGGTAGGGACGGCGCAATTTTAAGGTTTCGTCAAATTTTAGTCATAGCTCGGGAGACTGACAGTTGACGGACCCACCCGTAACTTTTGGGGCCAAAATTGGGGTAGCCCCCCTTAACTTTTGGCCTTACGAACTGAATTTTGCCATAATAGTGACTAACCCCCCTTAACTTCTATATTTTTGAAGGAAGGCTGACTGTACTCTCCCGAGGTATGATTTTAGTAAAGAAAGGTATCCGTCGAAAATTTTTTGTGAAACTTTTTATAATAGAACGGGTTGTCGAAAAATTGACGCCCGCGGTGGGTTGCCCAAGTATGCACTTGGTTCCAAAATACCAATTCTGTAGGGCGGGTTTGCGCTATTTTTCTCGATAAAATCACATGTCAAATTTTTCAGTTCCACAAAAATCGCGTAAGATTTTCTAAATGCGCGATATTTTATGTTGTCTTGCGATGTTTGTCGTTTTTGTATTGAAAAGAATATTTTCTGGAATAATGTTAGCATAGAAAAAACCTGGATTCCGGCCAGAAGGGGTTTACAAACCGGGCCTAGAAAAATGTCGGAATTGTTATTTTTTTTTAGCTAAAATTGAAATTTGAAAACTTCGCAAGCTCTTTTATCATACTTCTATTGTAAACTTGAACTAATTCCAAGTTAGCAAAAATAAAGTTCCCGGACCGGATCGAACTTTGGTTCCGTTGGTGATAGTTTGACTTTAGCTGTCGCCAAATTGGAATCCAGGAAAAAACAGCCTTAATGTAGCATTCGTGCGATACGCATAGGAAAAGAGCATGCAAAAGCGAAGACTCAGAGAAAAAGCGGCTTTTTCTCGCAGATTTCCGTTTGGCGACGGCTATATGTGTTCTGCGCCATATCTGTATTGCGGGGGTTGCGCAAACTGAACCCCGCATGTAGTTCATTTATGAATTATTCTCCTCGCGAACCTGATCGATTTGGTTGCGTACATTGCTTATTTTAACGGAACTGTGAATAACATCGAAATTTTGGCACGGAATTGCTGTGGCAGTGACCGAACGCCATTTCCATCAATCCCTCCTTTGTATTTTAATATAATTAATCTCCCATATTTCTAGGCCGGCGAGAAAGTCGTGTTCGAATTGGAGCCCAAGACTGTCGGATTGACAAAGGAACAGCTGGAGAAGTACCGCAATGACCCCTTCTGGAAGCCGGTCAGGACCATCCTATTCGCCATCTTCTGGCTGGCCTGGGTGGCCATGTTCGCCGCCGCTATCGCCATCGTCGTTCTCTCGCCCAAGTGCGCCGCCAAGGAGAAGGCCGAGTGGTGGCAGACCAAGTCCTCTTACCAGGTAATACTCTTATACTAAAAAAGTGGTTTATAAGCAAAAAAACCTTTTTAAACTCATTTTCGGTGTTCTTTCCCTGCTAAATCTCCAATTTCCAGCTACTCACCGCCACCTTCCACGACACGGATGGCGACGGCGTTGGAGACTTCAACGGAATCACTGAGAAGATGGATCTTCTGCGCAAGTTGGGAGTGACCACCGTCTACCCCACGCCCGTCATCGAAGTCAAAAAGGTAATTTGCCATTTTTCGCTTTATTGTTCCGTCGTTTCTGTGAAAACAAGAAAACAACCGTTAATAGTTTGCGAAATTTTGGGATTTTTCCGCAAATCTGAAAATTATAGGACGAATTCTTCAACTCTTACGACGTCATGGACCATCTGGCTGTGGAGAAGCGCTTTGGAACGGAGGAGGACTTCAAGAAACTCATCGAGGCCGCCCACGATCGCGGTCAGTGGGATTTTCTTTTAGTGCCTTGGCCTAGACGTAAAATTACGTACTTTCACTGGCGGGGTTCTCAAATGACGGGCCGGGCCGAGAGATTTTTTTGGGCGGCCCGGCCGGCCCGTTTTTGAAAATCAAATTTTTAATTTTTGTATAAATCGGGGCAATATTTTTTTTTAAACTGTTTTAAATACCGTAATAGTGTTTGTTACTAACATATAAGTCAATATTAGTCGTACAAAAAAGAATGTCACCGACCGGGATCGAACCCTGGTCGTGTGGGTGGCAATCTGACTGGGTGGTCCTGGGTAAACGGGCCGGGCCGACCAAAATTTTGAAAACTGCCCGGCCTGTGAGAACCCCGCGTTCGGGTGACTCTTGACTGTCGTGTCACTGACGCCCTTGATCCTAAAAACGAAACTGACGTACTTACGAGAAAAAAAAGTATTCTAAAAGAAAGTTGCATATAGTTGTTGCCAAACCTACTTCAACTCAGCTGGTCATTGTTTTGATGTTGTTCTGAAAATAATGCGTGCTTTATTGGATACTTGCGGGGGTTCTCACGGGCCGGGCCATTCGGAAATGTTTTTCCTGCCCCGCCCTAGGCGGCCCGTTTACCGTGGACCACTCAGTCAGATTTCCACCCACACGACCAGGGTTCGATCCCGGTCGGTGACATTCTTTTTTGTACAACTAATATTGACTAATGTGTTAGTAACAATCATTATTAGGTTATTGTTTAAAGCTGTTTGGAAGATTATTGTGCCGATTTATACAAAATGTGAAATTTTACTTTTTATACCCGGGCAGGGCCGCCCAAAAATCTCTCGGCCCGTCATTTGAGAACCCCGCTTGGGGGCCTAGGTTTTGGGGGGTTAATTTGTATACGAACCTTGTTAAAATGGGGAATCCCCCATTGCTTGGTTTTTGGCATCCCCATATTTTTGGGGGACCTTATGTTTTGAGCCTCCTCCGTTCGTGTCCAGGCATGTTAGATACTCAGGCCGTGCACACAACCAAATAGCGAAAAGTATAATTAAGCCACAATTTTCCAGCTTTTGTTTGTATTTCGATTGCTAAAGCTTAGTGGTCCCGTAGACCCCTGTCTTTCGCCACCACTAGACGAAAAAAAAATTTGATTTTTTCAGACATGTACGTGGTTATGGACCTGCCTCTCACTTCGATCTCTGTCGAGCACAAGTGGTTCACCAGTGGCGATGTCTCCTCCTTCATCACCTCCAAGACGGCCACGGCCAATTTCCACAACTACACTTTTGTCAAGAATACCACGTACGTTATTTCTTTTCCTGGTTCAAATGCGCATAAAGAACCTATCGGTGGGGTTGCGCGGCCCACTTGCGACGTGTGGAGCGAGTAACCCAAATGCGAACTTCTCCTCGACGCGACCCCCCTCCGTAAATAACGATCAATATTTTCCTATGATTGATAATAATATGAAAAATTTCAGCTATCTCGGCTATCCCTCTAAGGAGAACCCTGTGCTGAACTGGCAGGAGCCCAAGGTGCGCAACCTCATCATGGACGCTGTGAAGAAGTTCCTCTCGCTCGGAGTCGACGGATTCCACCTGGATCACATCAGCCAGCTCGCCATGAATCCCGATGGAACCACCGATGTAAGTTTGATCTCTCTCTCTCTCTCTCTCTCTCTCTCTCTCTCTCTCTCTCTCTCTCTCTTGCATTCACGTGTGCGCATAGGATTTTGCAATTGGTGCACGGAAAAAATTGGCAGTTTTTACTTCATCCTATTTTATTGATGGTGAGACCCAGCTGCACCGCTAAGCACACAAGAATTTCGCTTCACAAGAGCAAAAGAACGACGTATGTGCCAAAACCACTTCGTCAAAACGTGCCAATGATTTGATGTTGTTCCCACTAGATGAATGAGTGCAATATAGGATACTCAGGCCATGCAAGTAACCAAATACCATTTTCAACCGTACGCCCAATTCCACGCGTACGTACAAACAAACACTTTACTTTAACGTATGGTCGTGAAATTTCTATTACTGCCTGATTTTTAACAGCCGCTCTGTTTGAAAGAATCGTGAAAAAGTGTGTAATGTTCGGGGGGGGGGGGGTCGCCAAAACGAATCCCACTGGTTGTTTGTTCATGCGTGGAAGCACCCATGATTTCCTTTGAACGGCGTAACGTGTGAGGCGAAGAGTTAACTTTGTCATTTCTCAAAGTCGCGTATACTATTCGCCAAATCTACTTCGAAAGATTTGACTGCGTACACGGCCTGAGTATCGTATATTGCGCGCTTTACTCTTGGAACAACATCAAAGCATTGAGACGTTCTTCCGATGTAGTTTTGCCACGAACTATAACAAAACTAACTCTCTACGAACTATAACAAAACTAAAAAAGAACTATAACTCTCGCTCGCTCCAGGTTCCTCGTTTTAGAATCTCATTTGTGCGTATATACTTTTTTAAAGTCTATTTTTCTTATCCTCTGATTATCTGCTACATTCTTCGCCCTAATTGAATCTTCTTTTCCAGCGGACCAAGGCCATCGCCACTCTGAAGAACATCACCACCAGCATCAAGGAATTCGTCGCCTCGCAAGATGATCTCAAGGACAAGAAGATGTGAGTTTTCTATTCTTAACCGCAAAATAATTATCTTTTCAGCGTGCTCTTCTCTTCCCTCCGCGACATTGAGGACCTTCATCCCCAGGCTAAGGAGACCGGAGACCTGCACTACGTGATCGACAACTCATTCACCACTCTTTCCTCTGCTGAACACTGCAAATCGGGATTGGCCGCCTGCATTCACCAGCGGTTGACAAAGGCTCACGCCAGGAACCAGGTGAGATTGTGAATCTGGAATTCAACCAATTTGTTATATTTTTTAAAATCACCCTTCGTTTTTAGGTCGATGGCTACGTGCCCTATTGGCAGTTCTCCAACCCCGACACCAGCCGCCTGTCTTCGCGTTTCGACGAACCCACCGCCAATCTCCTCACTTTCATGCAGGTTTTCTATTGAACATTTTCATTTTTCTTACAAAACAAACTCTAGCTCACCCTGCCCGGAGCCATGTCGCTCTACTACGGCCAGGAAATCGGCCTCGTCGACAGCGAAAACGTCGGAAATTTCTCCCAGCGCGGAATCATGCAGTGGAAGCCGAAGGGAGACGACCACCACGGATTCCTCGCCCAGCCCGCCGGCATCGACAAGCTCTTCTTTGGAGAATCCGCCAACGCCGCCGATAATAACAACTTTGAGGTGAGCGGCGGGTGATTTTCACGAAAGGGGTTTTTTCTATGTTTTTGGTAAAATACCGAATTTTCCTTTTCAAAATTGGACGTTTTGGGATTTTCGATTCGAATCACCTCAATTTCTTTGTTTAAAAGGTTTATCTATTTGAACACAAAGAATGAAGGAACTTTTCGGATTTTTAAAACCGAAATGGTTCCATTCAAGACTGAAACCATGATTTTTAATGAGTGCATTCCGGGAAATAAGAAACTTTTTTGTTGCTTTAAAAGTTGACTCGGAAAATGTTTTTGCTCAGAGTCAGAAAATTTCTTGTTCGAACAGACACGCTTTGAAAATTCAAATGAAAAATTAACATTTTGTTAGCAGAAATAGCAAAATGTTAATTTTTCATTTGAATACCGAGGGTGAGTTTTCGTTTTTCAAAGCGTGTCTGTTCAAACAGGATTTTTTTATGAATCTGAGCAAAAACATTTTTTGAGTGAACTTTTCAAGGGCTTCCAATAGCATATGTGACGACATCTAAAAAATTTCTTTTTGGGTGGCAGTTTTGAGCATTTTGGTACACGACGCATGTGGGTGGTTTCAACAACTGAATCTGTTCCTAAGAAGTTTCTCAATCGAATAAATGTTCCCATGCCACTCCAAAAATGGCTTTCGAATAAGCAACAAAAAAAGAACTGTACTTATTTCCAGGGATGTATGTTTGACCGTTTTTTTTTTCATGATAAAATGTAAAATTTCCTTTATTCCCAAAAAATCGTGTTTTCTGTCTAAATGACATTTTGTAAATATTTCGCTGCTGTCAGTGTTAAACTAAAATTTTGGTGTTGGGGCTTTTCAGAACTAAAACGTCCAATTTCAGTCCCAATACGCCAACGAGAACTCGCCGCTGAAGGTCTACCAGAAGTTGGCTAAGCTGCGCCAGCGCGAGGAGGCCATGATTGTGGGAGAGACCGTGCACGACGTGATCAAGGGAGACACCATCCTCTACGGACGCTACGTTCACCACAACGGCACCGCCAATGGACCGGTTCGTTTTTAAGCAAAGAGAATGTATCTGTTAAACTTTGGGACATTAAGTTGAGTTTTCAGTGTTCTTATAGACAGCGCGCGTTTTTATACGACATTTCACAATGCCAACGGCCCTTCGATCGGCAATATACTTCCAGATCGTCACCTTTATTTTAATTTTCGACGACCAAAACCGTTTTACCTGGTTATGAGAATCATACGTGGGCATATCTTTGTCATCTTGGTCGCGGCGAGACCCCCTCTTTGAAAAAAAGGGTCTAGCGATAACCCCTCATACACAAAATTGTTCTAGGCGATACCCCACGCCGTCAAAGTCGGTCTGACGCCCATGTGTGGATACTGTTTTGCCGGAATCATTTTTTTTATCAACAACAGATTTTTTCATAACTTATGTAGCCCACGTCAAATGGAAATAACACCGCATCGAAAATATACCAAATATGCGCTTTTGATGTGGGAAAATGTTGAAAGTAGTTTGCACTTTTGCCTTCTCTTTGTTGAATTGAAATTTGTTGTCTCGCGCATATTTCGGGTAGGTATAGTGAGCTCAACCCAAGTTTAAGGAGGGTTGAGCCTCTAAAAACACGGTTAAATGGGGTTGGCGCTTTTTTCGTACAATTCAGCTCACAAGGCCAAGAGTTAAGGGGGGGGGGGTATTTCTTGTCCCAAACGAAAGTAAGTATGAAAATCGCTTTCTATCGGTGTACTTAAATGTTGATTTGCAGGCTTTCATCGTCGCTCTCAACTTCGGAGACTCGGCTAGCAGCATCAAGCTCACCGAACTCAAGGAGAAGGTCATCCCCGCCGAGAAGGACCTCGCCAAGGCTGAGGTACCTTTCACTCTTTTTTTAATGTTTTTTTTTTAATTATTTTTTTTAATAATTAATTAATTAACTGTTTTCAGATCGTCGCCGTGACCACCGGTGTGTCGGAGTACCGCGCTCGCCAGAAGCTCGACCTCAGCGCCGTTGCTCTCGACATCCCCGCCAAACAAGGAGTCCTTGTGAAGCTCTAAAAGATTACCGTTCCCCACAAATGTTTGCTATTATTGAGATCCTGTCAAATTTCGAAGAAATGAACGGTCCGTTGTTGCTCTGTCACTTCTTTGGGGTCGAACTTCGCGGCACCGATGCGGCAACTCAAATAAGGGATTAATGGCCGGGTCAAGTAGCGATTTTTGGCCCGCAAACATTTCTCTGGGGAACGGAAACATCTTTTCGGATTAGATTTAGCGGTGGATTCTAAAACTGCCTCGTGCCAATGTTTTGATGTTGTTCCATTGATAAGGAATATCTTCTGCAGCATGTTGGGCGTAGAGGAGGTGGTGGACCTAACCATCGCTGGCTACCAGTAAAGGATACGATGTTTTATTACTGGATCGGAGAGAAACACATTGGGAGCCTAGATTCTTCTTTTGCGCTTCTTTTATACGGTTCGGTAGCGTAGGCGAAGGAATCAGCTGAAGGCGGCTAACGGATGACACACGATCAAGCATGGCAAAATTTGGGGCCGGCCCGGGCCGAGAAAAATTTTGAAGCAGGTCGGGCCGGCCCGAAATTTTTTTTCTTTGATTTTTACATTGAAAAAAGGCATAAATTTTCGGTTGAGTCGGGCCGGGCCGTGAAAAATTTTGGAGCGGGCCGGGCCGGCCCGTTGCCATGCTTGCACACGATGGAGGAATTCCATCTCCTTCACAATATAACGCAAGATAAGTCCCTAACTTGAACTTTTCCTTTTCACAGTTTGAAATTTCATCCAAAACGAAGCGAGATATTCCACTTTGAATGCCCGAATTTGAACCCGATTTTTTGCATTGTCGCCGTGGTTGGGCAGGGTCTGTCTGACCGGGCACAGGCTCTGCTAAACAACGGACATACTTTCTGCCTGAATGCGGAATCCATCTATTTAAGAGAATTTACATGTATGTATGTTTAAAATGGGTTTTTCATATTTTTCTCTTTTTTTTTGGTACCAAATTTATCTCAGAAATATAGGTAAAAATACAGGTTTAAATAACCGTTTTCAAAAAGGCTCTGAATACGGTATTTGGCAATAGAGCGCGGATAGTCGCCACTTTTGTATAAACTTGTATATTTAAAATTAATTTGCGAGCGACTGCAAGGATGGAATTTTCTATATTCCTTCTTTAAAGGCAGAGGCTCAGGAAAATGAAAAAGGACCTGTCCATGACATAACGTAGGCGAGAGAGTGTCATTTTCAATGGTGAAATGCAGAGAGTTTTACGATTAGCATGGACAGGTCCCCCTCTTCATTTTACGTTAGCCTCTGCCTTTAAATAAAGCAAAAAATACAGGTGAAAAATCAAACAGACGGCCGCGTGGAGGTGATGGGAGGCAGCACGGGGCATGTGTTTCCGGTCCCGGCGTTCGTCGAATCCGGGACGACTTTGGCCATAGAATTCTACTCACACCCCGCCGCAAGCCTTGCGGCGACGGCACTGTCGGTAAGCGTGCTCCAATGCCAAGGGAACGCAATGGAAACTGGCTGCAGCAAACCTGAGAAAACTGCTGTATTTCCCAATGAGAACACCTAAAATAATGTCGTAATCGTTCCGTTCTTGCTGCAGCCAGTTCGTGCACGATGTTTAACTACCGTAAACAGAATGCGAAATCCTCTATTTCTGCATTATTTTTGTTGAAACGATGTACTATAGCGTAGCTTATTTTTCATTTTCTTGTTTTAAACATTCAAAATGAAAATTTAATGGTCAATTAACAAAATAATGAAATATTAAAAATGACGGCTTGCACCTTCAGGGTTGTCGTGGTGGGACCCGACCCCCCGTAAACGGCGTTTTTCGGAAATCTGGCTGCAGCGAACTTGCGAATTCTGGGGAGTTTTTTGAAGATTTCTTTTCATAAACTGATGAAGAGTGCTTCTATCTCTTGGAATGAGTTTTTTGGCGGTGTCGAAAGCTCAACGGCCTGAGAAAAACGGTATTTTGTGTTTTTCAATTATTTTCCGTGGATGAATTTTCGATCAAAAACTCATTCCAAAAGATGCAGTTGTGAGCTAAAAGTTGACAAAAAGATCCTTCGAAAAAATTGGCTGGAACGTCCAGGTTCGTTGCAGCCAGTTTGAGTTTCACGAGCCACCTGTTTGTCGCGAAAACGACATTTCCGGACCGGTTTCTTTCCATAATTAGGTGAAATGTACGGTTTTCTTATTATTTCAACATTAAAAGAGCAAATTTCGTGTTGAAATAAATAAAAATAGACAATTTTAATTATAATTCTTAAAAATCGAGGCGTTCGTGTTGGAGCACGAATTCCTCCACGCCGCCCTTTAACCCGCCGGCCTCAGCGGGCTGTGTACTGGGAGGTCGGAGTGTCGGGAATGAAGATAGGAGCGATTTATGCTGATGTTGACGAAGGACCTGCCCGAATCTACCACAAGTTGCTGTTCGGGTCCTACAACTGATGTCTGTGATCTGACGACAATGACTACAATTACTTGCCTTGACTTGGATGACTTGCCGCCCTAAATTGCCCGCCCTACCCGTTTGTATTTATCAAATAAAGTGAACCCGAAAGTCTTAATGTTTTGGAGAATTTTTTCTTGTATCAAATGTTTCTTTCATTACTGTCTTTCTGTTTTTCACTGGTTCCCAATCTTATATTTGGATTGGTTGGATTTAATGTTTGGAAACACAATTTGCTTGGTCAAATTTCTTATTTGAACATTTTGAATTTTAAAAATAGTTTTTGAAAACGCTTTTAAATTATAATTTGACAGTTTAGCATTTTTTACTTGATTAGCAAAAATTCAAAAATTGTCAAAATCGGAATCCTTAACTTTTCGTTTGTGGTTATCTTTTGTTAATTATGTACGGCTTCATTAGCATGCTTAAGTGTAATAATCCAAGTCATTTCTGAAAGAGGAGAGAGAGAGAGAGCGAGCGAAAGATTTGAAGAGTGAAGAAGAAGAAGAAATCTCTATATCTATCTCTTACTGTTTCTCTCTATCTCTCTATCTCTCTATCTCTCTATCTCTCTATCTCTCTAACTCTCTATCTCTCTATCTCTCTATCTCTCTATCTCTCTATCTCTCTCTTGTCTCCCCCTACTTCCTCAATTCCTCCCAGATCCCAGTCCTTGGAACAAAATCGACGCAGAGTGCAGTAGTGCAATTCAATCATCTTCTTCTCTTCCATAAAAGACGCTTTTCCTGAAACGAACACTGATTTCGTCCCTTTAAGATAGCGTTTTTCAAAAAGTTTAATTTCGAGGGCCACGAGGAGAACCGGAAATTACATCGCTAGAAGGAATCGTCAGGTGGTGCATAGCTTGCATTCCAGAGGGATGCCTTTGGCGGGGGAGGAGGCTTGCAATGAGAGCTGCTTTGTTGCTAAATGCCGATAAGATTGGACCGCACGTGGCAACCACAGGCCGCTTGGCTCCGGTAGCATTGGGAAACCGTAAAACCGAAGGCCGCTTTGATGGAAATGAATTTGGTAACCATTGCCCTATAGTGTGTTTCCGAAAAACGGCACCGGTTCGGTTAAAGGATGGTAGATTAGGTCCCGCCGCGATTGCCTTTTTTTCTGCGCACTCCTCTTTTACTGTGCTGTTTCACTTATTTCATTTCTATTTTCATCAATGTTTCAATTCGTGAGTGGTTAGAAAAGGGGAAAATTTTTGGGCCGCTCAAAAGTCGCCGAGCTTTGTTTGGAAACAGACTATAGCAGTAAGCAACTGAGCCGATTATGTTAACCGAAGGGTTTTTGAAGGGTCATTAAGCTGATTTTTGGAAAATCTTTTAGAACTGGGGGCAAAACCACAACCGCTTGCATCAGACCGCTTCGGGCAGCCTCAGAAAAGCCAGATTTCCAAATTTTCATTTGCGTATCTAGACCGAGCATCAGGTGGTGTATTCCTGAAATTCCACAGGGCTGCCTTTGGCGGGGGAGGCTTGAAACGCTGTGTCTTCGCCAATGCTACGTTGCCCAATTTCGCTCTTAGCTCTGTGCAAATGACACCAGACGCAAATTTGCGTACAAAAATCCTGTGTTATAGGATACGTACGCAAGACTACGCCAGGGTTATATTTGCGAATAGACCAAGAAGTAAAATTGGCTGATGGTGAGGGTATTGGTCTCTTTAGGCATCCTATGGCCGCTTTGACAGTGGAATGGAAATTGTTCAAAAACTGTTGCGCTTCTGGCAACCACAGGCCGCTTAGATTATACCGTGGCTAGAATCGTAACTAGAATCGTAGGCCGCCAAGGTTATAATCTGCTTGGAGGGCAATATGGATTGGGCAGCTTCTGGTAACCAAAGGCCGCTCTGAAAAAGCTTGTTGGGATACCGTAGGCGGCTTGGATTATGCCGCTTTTGGCACCCTTAGGTCACAAATACTTATTATTACGAACAAAGCCGCCACAGTTGAACCGCTGCTGGTAACCAAAGGCCGCAAATAAGTGCCCAACTGGAAGAACAACCCCAACGTTGAAGCTGCTTCTGAGAATCTGAAACCGCTTTTGTAGGATCGCGCATCGTAACCTCTGCCCTAAAGCTCGGGCCGCTTTTGGCAACCGTAGGCCGCTTAGATAATACAACTGCCGAAAGCACAGATATCTTCTTATAACCAAGCCCCTTCTGGCAACCGCAGGCCGCTTCGGTGGAATCTCAACTCACAATCCTGGCCTCTGGGTAAATATGCTTAATCTTTCAAAATAGGCGTCATTGGGCAACCACAGGCCTCCCGGATTGCCTATATGTATCCCTTTGTGCCTACTTTTTTGCCAACCGTAGGCCGCCCTATCTTAATCCCTTTTGTTTACATTTTAGCAACCGTAGATCGCTTTGATCACCTATATTTATCCCACTGCGGCTTCCTTGTGGCAACCGTAGGCCACCTATATAATTAATCTTCATTTTGGCAGCCGTAGGCCGCTTATATCTGCCTTGTGGCAACTGTAGGCCGCCTAGACAACATATCTTCATTTCTTAGCGGCAGCCTTCTGGCAACCGTAGGCCGCCCTATCTTCATTCCTTTGTACCGCTTTGTGACAACCGTAGGCCGCCTAGATAACCTATTTTCATCCCTTCGCGGCTGCCTTGTGGCAACAGTAGGCCGCCAAGATCGCCTATATGCATCCCTTTGTGTCTACTCTTTGGTAACCTTAGGCCGCCTAGACCACATATCATAATTCCTTCGCGGCTGTCTTTGGCAACCGTAGGGGTAGGCGCCCTACCTTCATTCCTTTGCGCCGCCTTGTGGCAACAGTAGGCCGCCTAGATCACCTCTCTTCATCCTCTCGTCATATCCCCTGCCACGAGACGTCCCGGCTCTCCCTCTTTCGAGAGTTGCCTCCTCGTGTCGTTGTTTGCTCTCCGAGGGCGCTTCTCACTCGCGCGCGAGTCCCCGTCTGGCAGCCAAGAACAGTAGGAAACCACGGGCAAAGAGTGCAGATTTGTGAAATCCGAGGCCGCCAAAAAACAGGGGAGTTCTCCAGGAATCTCGGCAGAACCCGCGGCTTTTTGTCTGCGTTTTGGGTGTTTTTCCGCAAGCATTCGGCAAAAATCAAGATGCGCGGGCGGGAAATGCGGTCAGCCGGCGCTTCGTTTGAATTGAATTTCCGGACGACGTGGCAAAGGACGGCGTCAAGGCTACTATTAGAGAGAGATACAGAGATTTTTGAAATTGGGAGAGAGACAGAGAGACAGAGAGACAGAGAGACAGAGAGACAGAGAGACAGAGAGACAGAGAGACAGAGAGACAGAGAGACAGAGAGACAGAGAGACAGAGAGACAGAGAGACAGAGAGACAGCGAGACAGAGAGAGAGAGAGAGACAGAGAGACAGAGAGACAGAGAGACAGAGAGACAGAGAGACAGAGAGACAGAGAGACAGCGAGACAGAGAGACAGAGAGACAGAGAGACAGAGTGACAGAGAGACAGAGAGACAGAGAGACAGAGAGACAGAGAGACAGAGAGACAGAGAGACAGAGAGACAGCGAGACAGAGAGAGAGAGAGAGAGAGAGAGAGAGAGAGAGAGAGAGAGACAGCGAGACAGAGAGACAGAGAGACAGAGAGACAGCGAGACAGAGAGACAGAGAGACAGAGAGACAGAGAGACAGAGAGACAGAGAGACAGAGAGACAGAGAGACAGAGAGACAGAGAGACAGAGAGACAGAGAGACAGAGAGACAGAGAGACAGAGAGACAGAGAGACAGAGAGACAGAGAGACAGAGAGACAGAGAGACAGAGAGACAGAGAGACAGCGAGACAGAGAGAGAGAGAGAGAGACAGAGAGACAGAGAGACAGAGAGACAGAGAGACAGAGAGACAGAGAGACAGCGAGACAGAGAGACAGAGAGACAGAGAGACAGAGTGACAGAGAGACAGAGAGACAGAGAGACAGAGAGACAGAGAGACAGAGAGACAGAGAGACAGAGAGACAGCGAGACAGAGAGAGAGAGAGAGAGAGAGAGAGAGAGAGAGAGAGAGAGACAGCGAGACAGAGAGACAGAGAGACAGAGAGACAGCGAGACAGAGAGACAGAGAGACAGAGAGACAGAGAGACAGAGAGACAGAGAGACAGAGAGACAGAGAGACAGAGAGACAGAGAGACAGAGAGACAGAGAGACAGAGAGACAGAGAGACAGAGAGACAGAGAGACTCACTTTTAATATCCTTCGTACCTCTCTCTCTCTCTCTCTCTCTCTGTGTGTCTCTGTATCTCTCTCTGTCTCTCTTTCTCTCCCTCTCTCCGTCTAGGAATATATCAGTTACGTATGACAGCTACGTAATTTCTAGTCATTTTTGTCATTTTATACTCCACTACATAATAAGGATAGCCCGATTCAACGTCAAGAATGCGTGGGTAATTGCCATGAGGCGAAAGATGACACATCACAATTATCTGAAGAAAGCTGCCGTCTCTCTGCAAATATCCGTCAATTCGCTGGCGACTGAAAAGAGGAGGTTTGTTTTTAGAGAGAGAGAGAGAGAGAGAGAGAGAGAGAGAGAGAGAGAGATCCGACTGACTCATTACATTCGCCTCTCCGCGTCATTTCCTCATTACACAAATGTCTCTCAAATCCAAATGATTTCCCTCTTTTTTTCTTTTCCCACTCTTTATCCCTCTTTTTTCTCCTTCTCCTTCTAAAATGTCCCTTAGGGTCCCCTTTCCCCTCAAATATTTACGCGTCCCCGTCTTTCGGGAGCGTCGTCGAGCGGGAGCATATGGGATTTGTGGGCGGCGACTGACGGAGCCCGCGGCCACTCGGCGGCTGCTTTTATTGATCGCAGCTGCATCCATGCTCCCCCCAGAATGTCAGGTACTGTATCCCCTTATTCCTACAGTACAGTAACCCGAGAAATGGCCGCAGGGCGGCCGCAGCCCGCCCCCGCGGCCCCCGATCAGGTCAAATATGCAATCAATCGCATTTGATCAAATGATCTGAGGAATTTCGAAAGAAAAGGCCTGAAAAAATAGGATTTTCGGGATTTTTCGTACTCTTTTGGCTACTTTTAAGCCTATTTTTATTTAAATCAAGCAAATGTTTTGGGAAGTTAAAGTATTTGAGACAAAATAATGTATAAAATTCTTTCAAACACTTTTTTAGTTCTGTAAAGGTTCAAAAATTTTATCCAAAATACATTTAGACCTTTAAAAAAGACTGGTTCATTCCGTATTTAACAACATTTTACATTTTACAAAACCAATTTTCAATATTTCAAAATAAAAATTTAGCAAAAAAACGAAAAGAACTAATAAAATATTCGCTTAAAGGTTTTTATAAAATCTTTATGTGTGCAAATTTTAAACCTGTTAAGTAATAGTAAATGCGCCCCAACGCTGATTTGTTTGTGAGAAAGTTAATTTTTTTTGGTTAAAAAAAAGTTACACGAAATGTGTAACATTATCCTGTTTATGCGTATGTATGCTCTATTGCTAACATTTTTTGAATGATTTTTCTTTTAAATTTTGTAAAACAAAAAAATAAGCTTGTTAAAAATCGTTGAATGCGCGAAAAAACAAAAACACTACAATTTTTTGGTTCTGTAAAAGTGCTCCAACTCTATTTGTTTTAAATCGTACTTAAAAACAGTAATTGCGCTCCAGTCCGAATTCTTTACCTTTCAGCTTCTATTTTGATATAGAAACCTTATTTTACGGGGGATTAAGCAGATTTCCGGCTTGAGAAGCCAAAATTTCAGAAAATTCGAGAAATATTGGTTTTTTATAATGTATATTTGTAATGAAATCCTATTTTTCTTTCGCTTTTCAAGAAAAAAACCGAATAAAACTTGCATTTTATGTAAAAATTTAGCAATTTTTCGATAATTTGACAGTTAATCGATACTCATCCTTTAAAAAATCGTTTCGTTTTTTTTTTTAAAATCGCTAATCGGTATGGTTTTTCTCAGAAATTAACCCGAAAAGTGCGCGTAATCGGACGTCCTCTCGGCCGTATGTGTGCTCAGCGGCTCGGCCAATTATGCGGCTACCGGGATCAGTTGCTGCCAGCCGGCTGGCTGCAGGGACTGCTGCCAGCCGTCGGGCTGCTACCAGCCGGCTCCTGGCGCCCGCAAGAGAGCGAGATATCACAACGACGAGAGCCACCCTCGCTTTTGTTGTTGTTTGGGTGGTCGGCCACCCAGAGAGAAGGGAGAAGCGGCTGCCAGAACACCCGAAAATGTCGCGCGGACCACCCATGAGACATTTAGGAGGGATTTTTTATATAGACAGTTTTTATTTTGAAAAATTATTTAAAAAGAAAAAAAAGAAAAATATGACAATTTACGTATTAATTCGTGAAAACAGCCATGTTTTAATCATCTATTTTTACTTAAAAAATAGTGAATTTTTGTCTTTTTTGCTAGTATATAGCATGTTTTAAAGAAATCTTCATTTTTAAAATTCATGGATCAAAAACTTTTTGTGCTTTTGAGGTTTCCACAGGAAATTTACGAATAAAACCATGTTTTAAACTAAAATTTTAAAAATGTTTTAGTCGTCCTTTTCGGTTTGGTTGAAAGTAAACGCGCTCCAATGCTAATTAATTGCTAAGTGGTGAAATTCATTAAAAACAATGCTGAATTTATTTCACAAAAAACGCCAGGTTAGAAACAAAATTTTTTTCCCCTTAAAAACCAAAAATTGTCATTTTGTAATTTCGTGCGTAAACGCGCTGCAATTCTAATTAATTACAAATGTGCGCCAAAACTTGAAACTGCTGTTTTAAATGAAATTTAATGCATTCTCAACATAAAATTATGACCTACCGGGGAAAATTTACTTTTTCTATTCAAACATTTTGTGAATAAACGTACTACAATTAAGCAGTTTTTAAACCCGTTTCTAACAATGAAAAATTCTACATAGGAATTTTTTTCATGTTTGAAATTTTATAATATGGACCTAATTACGTTAAAAAGTGCGGTACAAATACAAAAAAAACCTTTAAAACCAGAATTCTAAAAGATATCGATTGCTTTTCTCCACGAACGCCCACGAGGAACTCTTATTTTACGTGTGACGCCACTGGGTAAATATTTTCCCTCTTACAAGGTTCCAAGAAACGAAAGCGGCGCCCGCCGTTTAGCGGCCACTTGAAAGGGCTTTTGCAGCCGATACCGGGGGAAATTCCTTGACCGAAAATCGATAATTGGCTGAAAAATATTTTTAAAACGGTTAAAATTGCAAATATTTCAAAGAATAATTGATTTTCAGTGCTAGCGAGCATGATGTCCTCCGGGGAGGAGGAAGACCCGCAGGCAGAACAAGAGGCCGACACACACACCGACCTCTGGCAGGCCACATTACAGGTTTGTTAATTGATTTAAAAAAAAAATTTTTTTTAAAAAAAATCTATTTTGTTTGCAAAACAAGAAAATATCAGAAAGGGGTAATTTATCATTTTTACAAAGTAACCGTGCTCTGTTGGGATTTTTTTTCCATAATAAGTCTAATCTCTAATGCTATTAATACACATATTCGAACTTTCAATTCATTTTTATTGACTTTTTTAACAAGACTTCCAAGCAAAAAAATTATTTTTTTAATTGGTTTTTAAAAATTCATTTTATTAAAATTTCATTTTTTTTCTAACTAAACGCGCTCTAATACCACTACTATTTCTGCTAAAAGATACATAATCGTGCTCTAAGGCTAATACAGGTGGAACTGTAATTTCAATTAAAAATTGTTATTTTTTGTTATTTTGTTGTTCATTTAAATTTAAAGTCTAAATCCAATTTTTAAACGCGGTGTAAACGCGCCCCAGTGCTAATGCAACAAAGTAACCTTTTTTTAAATGATATCTTTTTTGAAAACAGTGATTTTCATTAACGAAAATTTTGTTATTACAACATTTTTATTTAGTAAAAAATGGGATATCCCCCAATTCACCCGAATTTTGTTTGTTTTTGCCCTTTGCGCCGCTAAAAGCGTACACAAAGGGCCGTTGTAATGACACAACTGCGCTCATTTGCATACGGCGGCAAAATGAGGTCAACGGGCGAAAAAAAGAGCGATTGAGCCGTTTTCGGCAGGAAATTGAACAAGAACTATCTATTTTGCAGTCTGAAAACGCAATTATTGATTTATATTTTCTTTTTTACGTTTCACACGGGGAATACCTTGTTTCCGTGGTAGGAACAAGCGTTTTATGCAATTTCCTTTAAAATATATTATTAAAAAACCAATTTATAAACAGAATAAATAAAAATATCGAACACAGTTAATTTAAACCTCTTTTTCAAAGTAACCGCGCTCTATTTCGAACAGTTGATGTAATCACGCTCGATTGCTAAATCTGTAACATTCCTAAGAATTACAAAATTAGTTTTTTTTCTTCCTTTATTCTTTTTTTTTACGATTCACCCTGAAAACCCCTCATTTTCGCTGTGGGACCAAGCGTTCCCGGCAATTTTCCTTTGTACTCTTTGAGAAAATGAACGCAATTAAGCGGGAAAATCAATGGTGAAGCAATTAAAGGTCTAAATGAACGAGGCGGCAATGAAAACATGCTCTAATCGTAAACACAAAAGTAGTAAACTAACTGCAAAAATTTCAAAAGTGTTAATGTAAACGCGCTCTAATGCTAAGTAGACATAACTTGACATTTAGTGGTTTAAAGGTCTAAATACGGTATTTTGAAGCTACAATCGATAGTTTTATATATTTTTCATAGTTTTAGCTCTTTTAAATCTCAAATTTCGATTATCTCGATGTGACAGAGAACCCGCGACGCGAGAACGCGACCCCCACCCTCAGCTGTCGTTCCGCAGGGGCAAACGACAGCTGTCTGGCCAGGAAGGTGGTTCTGCAATGATTTAGGACGACAGTTTGGCATTCCGATGTAAAAGAGCAGGGAAATGGACAGTTTTGGTTGGAAAAGGGCACACATTATTGAAGAAATGAAGTAAAATCTCTCTTTCTGTCACTGTCTCTCAGTGTCTCTGTCTCTATGACTCTATCTCTCTCTCCTTTATCTCCCCCTCTTTTGTTCTTTCTGCAGAATTTTGTTTTTTCTTTCTCACTGAATTTTGTACCTCAAAGCGCATAAAAACTCCAAAATATGCCTTTATGGAAATACCAGTCCCAATATGGAACGCAAAGTACAGACCGAAGTAAAAATTACCCAGTTTTACACCCGAGTTACCAAGAAATGAACCCAGCTTCGCTAGAAAACCACCATAAGGGTGGTGCCCAACGCGCCTTATATAGCCCCACCTCTAGGAGTTGCCGATTTGGTACGGGTCCGCGCCGCAGACTAGTCTTCTTCGCAGACTACGCCACTTTTTCAAGATTTCGTAAATTCTTTCCCCTTGAGGTTGGAAAAACAACGCGGAAAAATCAGATTCTTGTGATGGAAATGTTAAAATCCCACTAAATTTTGGAAATTGCGTAAGTAAAGGTGTGCAGGTGATATTCTTTCCGAATAATTGAGCTAATTTCGCTTGAAACCTTCTTTGGCTAGATCGAATGGTGTATTTTTGAGTTAAAAGATCGTGATTTACACCTGCTTCTGAATAACTCTGACAGATGTTTTTGTAGATGAATTTTGAATAAACACCAAATGACAAACATCCAGTTCCTTGTTTATAATTTTCAACCAAAGTTACAAACATAATTTTTTTAGTGATTTTTCCTTCCAAAAATATCCATAACCGTAATCGTGCTCCATTGTTAATCGTGATTTTACGTAATCGTGCTCCAATGTCATTTCGTCACTTAAAAGCGCTTGGCGTAATTAAAGCTCTAAGTAGTGTTTTAAAAATATCTTTTTAAATGTCATTTCATATGTATTTAAAAATATATATTTCCAAATTCCCTATTTTAAGCCAAAATTGGTTTATTTTTAATATTCGCTTCACAAAAAGCGTGGAAAAATGTGGATTCAAAAAAGTCGAATTGTTGGTGGGTTGAATTGTCAGTTTTCTTTTTGAAAAGGCTGTAAAATTAAAAGCTATGTTTGAGCTTTCAGGCCGCCGTAGCTAATGCCTCGGGCGACGCGACGAAAAAGCGGCCGGCGGCTAGGAAACCTTTACGACAGTCAAACGTCGTCGAGCGGTTGGTTTTATTTTAAAAGCTTTTAGCTTTGAATTCCCGTTTTTAGGTCGGAACGAGCTTTATTATGTCTTTCTTTGTCGAATCCGATCCGCAAACTGTGCATCACGATCGTCGAGTGGAGGTGAGGCGAGCCACATGTATTATTCGCCGCGTTTATGCAATGGAAATGGGGGCCGACGCAAAAAATGAATCAAGATCCTCGGAAACAACAAAAGAAATGGTCGTAGGACGAAAACAAACCAAAATTCGATTGAGGGAATGAGAGAGTGTGGGTGTGAGTGTGAGTGTGTGAGTGTGTGAGTGTGTGAGTGTGTGAGTGTGTGAATGTGTGAGTGTGTGAGTGTGTGAGTGTGTGAGTGTGTGAGTGTGTGAGTGTGTGAGTGTGTGAGTGTGTGAGTGTGTGAGTGTGTGAGTGTGTGAGTGTGTGAGTGTGTGAGTGTGTGAGTGTGTGAGTGTGTGAGTGTGTGAGTGTGTGAGTGTGTGAGTGTGTGAGTGTGTGAGTGTGTGAATGTGTGAGTGTGTGAGTGTGTGAGTGTGTGAGTGAGTGAGTGAGTGAGTGAGTGTGAGTGTGTGAGTGTGTTAAACGTCTTCAAATTGTCCCGGAAACGGTAGTTGCGTTTTGAGTGAATTTTCGTAAACAAAACACACAATTTGGCGTAATTACATTTTTCCAGACCTTTCGAGTACCTCATTCTCCTGATGATCTGTGCCAATTGCATAGCCCTGGCCGTTTATCAACCCTACCCGGCCCAGGATTCCGACTCGAAAAATACAATTCTAGTCAGTTTTTTGTTATCACTCTAAATTTAAACTTCGTTTTAGGAGCAAGTAGAGTATTTATTCATAGTAGTTTTCACAATCGAATGCGTGTTAAAAGTTATAGCCCTGGGGTTCATGTTCCACCCAGGCGCTTATCTTCGAAACGCCTGGAATATATTGGATTTTATCATTGTCGTTATAGGGTAAGTGACTTAAGGTTGTTAAGGTAACCTTAGCGAGTTTCAGCCTCGTTTCTACAATTCTCTCCAGAATGAATATCCAGGGCTTCGACGTCAAGGCGTTGAGGGCGTTTCGAGTACTTAGGCCGTTAAGGCTGGTATCCGGCGTTCCTAGTGAGTTAGGGCCTTAATGACTCACTCACTCACTTACTCACTCCCTCCCTCACTCACTCACTCACTCACTCACTCACTCACTCACTCACTCACTCACTCCCTCACTCCCTCACTCACTACTCTTTTTCCAGGTTTACAAGTCGTGCTGAACGCGATCCTGCGCGCCATGATTCCGTTGTTGCACATCGCCTTGTTAGTCTTGTTTGTTATTCTCATCTACGCCATTATCGGGTTGGAGTTGTTCTGCGGAAAGCTCCATGCAACATGGTTAGTGAAATTATTGAATTTCATTTTAATTTTGAATTTTCAGCGTGGATCCGGCCACAGGACAATTAGCTCAGAAAGATCCAACGCCTTGTGGCACAGTGGGTTCAGCCTTCCACTGTGTGCCTTCGGATTCCCTTCAAAACATGGGAGTGAAATGGGAGTGTATGGCAAACACCAGCTGGCCAGGTAAGAGAAAAAAAACACAGCAAAGGCCACATCAAAGCCACAGCGCTAGCCAGTTGTTTGTTCTCCCATAGCCACAGGACTCACTTCACATAAGGAATAACTATTCAATCGGACCTTAGTCTTCCCACAGCAACACAGCTTAGCAAAACGCCACAGCGCTAATTTTAAGGCCACAGCAAAACGCCACAGCGCGCACAACAGAACACACTCAATTGCCATAGCGTTAGTATAAATGACCAACATAAAACACCACATTGTTCATTCTTTGGTTCTAGGAAAAGCCACTGCGCTACAAAAAGCCACCTTCCGGCTTTTGTAGGCCATACGAATACGCCACAGCTCTGAGTTCCCGATCATGGCAAGGCCACAGCGCTGATTTGGAGGCCACAGGAAAACCACACTTCAGTCAGAAGCCATACCAAAGGCCACAACGCTTAGTTTGATGCCTCTGGAAAGCCACAGCATTGAGTTGTAGTCCACAGAAAAGCACCAAATGGGTTTTGAGGTCAGACCAAAAGCCACAGCGCTGGTTAGTAGGCCACAGGAAAGCACAGTTGAGAGAAAAACAATCCTTCAGAGGCCACAAGACAGCCGCAGGGCTAAGTTTGATGTCTCAGAGTAGAATGTAGGCCACAGGAAACAACCCATTAAGTTTGAGGCTAAATGAAAAGGCCACAGCACTCACTTAGTTAGTGGCCTGCCACAAAACCGCCACAGCACAAAGTTGAAGCCACAGAAAAATGCCACAGCGCTGTGCCCAAGGTTTAGACAACAGCGAATCGCCACAAAACCTCCCCTAGTCTAAGGTTCCATCCTTGCTTGGCTGGATAACGACCACAGCTGCCTTTTCAAGCCGCAGCAAAGGTCACAGAGCAAAAGAAAATGCTACAGAGCCACAGAAAATGCCACAGGACCACAGTAAATGCCACAGGGCCACATAAAATGCCACAGGAACCACAACTCCAATCAATTCCTTTCGTTCCAGGACCCAACAATGGAATCACCAACTTTGACAACTTCGGTCTGGCTATGCTTACCGTGTTCCAGTGTGTTTCACTCGAAGGATGGACAGATGTCATGTACTGGGTTCGTAATTGCGTATTTCCCCTTTTTGGAATTGGACATTTTCAGGTAAACGACGCTGTTGGCAGGGAATGGCCTTGGATCTACTTTGTCACTTTGGTCATCCTCGGTTCATTCTTCGTCTTGAATCTCGTTTTGGGAGTGTTGTCTGGAGAATTTTCGAAAGAACGAGAAAAAGCACGGGCGAGAGGACTGTTTCAGAAGTTTCGAGAGAAACAACAGCTGGAGGAGGACTTGAAAGGTTGGTCTCTCTGTCTCTATGTCTCTCAGTCGTTTTGTCTCTCTGTCTCTCTGTCTCTCTGTCTCTCTGTCTCTCTGTCTCTCTGTCTCTCTGTCTCTCTGTCTCTCTGTCTCTCTGTCTCTCTGTCTCTCTGTCTCTCTGTCTCTCTGTCTCTCTGTCTCTCTGTCTCTCTGTCTCGCTGTATTTCTGTCTCTCTGTCTCTCTATCTCTCTGTCTCTCTGTCTCTCTGTCTCTCTGTCTCTCTGTCTCTCTGTCTCTCTATCTCTCTGTCTCTCTGTCTCTCTGTCTCTCTGTCTCTCTGTCTCTCTGTCTCTCTGTCTCTCTGTCTCTCTGTCTCTCTGTCTCTCTGTCTTTCTGTTTCTATGCCTTTCTGTCATTTTCTCTTTTTCCCTCTTTCTTTCTCTCTCTCTCTCTCTCTCTCTCTCTCTCTCTCTCTCTCTAACACTTAAATTTCTAGGTTACCTCGACTGGATCACCCAAGCCGAAGACATGGAGCCTGTGAACGACGAAGAACAGGAAGAAGAGCATACGGTAGCAGGTGGGTCCCAAAGCGAATCTCTTTTTTGAAAACTTTATTTTCAATGTTTACTGTGAAATTCAGCAGGCGGCGAAGAGGGAGACGAAGAGGGAGAAGAGCGACAGGAAGACCAACGACCAACCCGATGGAGAAAACGATTCAAGCGGTTTGAAAAGCTGAACAGACGGTGTAGGAGAGTGTGTCGACGGGTTGTCAAGAGTCAATCCTTCTACTGGCTGGTTATTCTGTTGGTGCTGCTCAATACGTTGGTTCTCTCTTCGGAGCACTATGGACAGTCGGAGTGGTTAGACAAGTTCCAAAGTGAGTAGAGAGAGAGAGAGAGAGGGAGAGAGAGAGAGAGAGAGAGAGAGAGAGAGAGAGAAAGAAAGAGAGGGAGAGAGAGAAAGAGAGAGAGGAGTGAGACTGAGACTGAGACTGAGACTGAGACTGAGACTGAGACTGAGACTGAGACTGAGGCTGAGACTGAGACTGAGACTGAGACTGAGGCTGAGACTGAGACTGAGACTGAGACTGAGACTGAGACTGAGACTGAGAGAAAGAGGTGAGGTGAGGTGAGGTGAGGTGAGGTGAGGTGAGGTGAGGTGAGGTGAGGTGAGGTGAGGTGAGGTGAGGTGAGGTGAGGTGAGGTGAGGTGAGGTGAGGTTAGGTGAGGTGAGGTGAGGTGAGGTGAGGTGAGGTGAGGTGAGGTGAGGTATGTGGAGTAATGGAGACTTTTCAGCTATGGCTAACCTCTTCTTTGTAATTCTCTTCTCGTTGGAAATGCTGGTCAAAATGTACACCCTTGGTTTTACCACCTACACAACCTCCCAGTTCAACCGATTTGACTGCTTCGTCGTCATCAGGTAGGAACGCCCACCAGAAATCGAGAAAACGAGTTTAAATGTGCATATGCCTCTCCAGTTCTTGTTTCCCAGCGCGTTCCTTTTTTTACGTGTATTTTTAGTATTTGTAAGTCGTATTTCAAGCACGATTCTCTTGAATTAGTATGAAATTGTGATTTGAAATTATATTTTCCATTGGGTGTCGTGAGACCGAAAATAGATTACTCAAAAGTTATTATATTTTTTTATAAATCCAACGTAAATTTTGGCTTCGAATAAGCTGACGATATTTCAATTTCAACTGCTCTTTTCAAAAACGCCCTGGTTACGGTATTTAGCATTGGAGCACGGAAAGTTCCCGATTTTGTATAAAAATGCATTATTAAAATAAGAAACACCCAATTTCAAACGGTTTTGTAACCATCACTTTGATCAAGTTTTCTTTCAAAACATAGGGAAACAAAAGCTGTAACACTCGGGAAGCTTGATTAATTATACAAATGCAATTTTTAAATTTAACGTTAAGACTAAAAAAATCTCATTTTCATCCGCGCCCTCGTTCATAATTTCATTTTAAAAATACATTTTTATAGGAATTAGGGAACTTTCCGCGCTCCAGTGCTAAATACCGTTCCAGGGCTTTTTTGAAAATGGCATATTAAACCTGTATTTTTATTATTTTTTGAGATAAATTTGGTATCAAAAATACAAGAAAATTTTTAAAAACCATTTTAAAACATATATACATGTATATTCTCTGAAAAAGAGCGATTTCGCATTGAAGGAAAACTCTGTCCGTTGTTTAGCAGGGTCTGTGCACCTTCAGGCTCCGCCTAGTGACGCGGCACATTCAAAGCGGAATATCTAACTTCGTAGTGGATGAAATTTCAAGGTGTAAAAGAGAAAAGTTTCAGTTTAAGTATTATGCAGTCAAATATCGTCTTAAAGGGACAGTCAGGCGGGTTTTACAACATTGGCTCATCTAGGAGAGAAAAATTCGCTGATCAAGAAAATATATATGACTATGGGTCGAAAATGCACAGTTTTCTATACACCTGGCTTCAAAGTGTCCAAAAACGGCCGACCATCCGCAGATTCTGCGGTTGGCCGGTACGCCCTGCGTGTCCGGCTTTTACAAGCCATGCTAATGAACCGAATATAATTCTAATTGGATGAGAGAGTTATGGAAATGAGGAGGGAGCGACACAATTTAGCATAGTTGATTCGCATAATTTCCGACCGTATCCGATCCAAAATGAAATGACAAGCCTCCTTACTGCCCCTTTAAAGATGGCAAAACTAATGTATAAATTTTCCCTATAACAATCCTTTCTTTCAGTTCCATCATCGAGTTCATCCTGGTCTACTTCGAATTGATGAAGCCTCTCGGAGTGTCTGTGCTCCGTTCCGCCCGTCTGCTCCGAATCTTCAAAGTGACCAAATACTGGACTGCCCTTCGCAACCTTGTCTCCTCTCTTCTGAATTCCCTCCGTTCCATAATCTCCCTTCTGTTACTGCTCTTCTTGTTCATTGTTATCTTCGCCTTGTTGGGAATGCAGGTCTTCGGAGGAAAATTCAACTTCAACCCTCAACAGCCAAAGCCAAGGGCAAACTTTGACACCTTCGTTCAGTCTCTCCTCACTGTGTTTCAGGTACGATACTTCTCTTTACAGTAACCCTACCGTAACCTTTAGATCCTAACCGGTGAGGATTGGAATACTGTAATGTACAATGGAATTGAGTCCTTCGGAGGAGTAGGGACGTTAGGAGTGATAGTATCGGCCTACTATATCGTACTTTTCATCTGCGGTAGGTCCTTTTTCTGTTTTCAACTAGTCGGGCCGGGCCGGCCCGAGGATTCCGGTAAAAATCGAATAGACGTTTAGAAAATAGTACCATTGAGTGTTCAAAATTTTTGAAAAGTTGTATTACCTTCCTATAAATTAATTATGATTTACTAAAACTTTTGGGTCCTGGTCTTTTTTAGAGCCGGGTTACGGTAGACGACCCTTGAACACGGTAGTCTTAAAAACTGTCCAAAACGACTATTTATATGTTATTTTGCAGAATCGCTGCCAAAAATGATCAAACTATGGACTGTTTTTCACATTTCAAAGCAGAAACGGCTTTTAGGTTGTTTAATAGTCTCCAGATTCGTATTTTCGTCATTCATAAAGATGACTTCCAGTTTGAAAATCCAAAAAGTTGTCGGGCGGGATTGGACCCGGACCGCCAGATTTGTATGCGGGAGCTTAACCACACGGCCGCTGAAACAAAACTCAAAACGGGGTTTAGTTTGGTTAAAAAAACAAAATCTCCAAAAAAAAAATTTGCAGTTTTCAGCCCCTAACTTTTTAGAGATGGGGATTTGGGTTTCGACTCATTACAATTGTTTCTGAACGTTAAACATTCAACCAAATGAGTTATATAAGTTAAAACTTTTGTAGACTTTGAAAATCCACCGTATCCGGGGACTAACTACCGTAACCCGGTAATTTTCAGCAGAACCAAAAAATTTAAAAAGTTGAAAAACGGTTCTTTGGCTTTTTTAAAACTTTTTGTAAAGAAGTCAAGTTTTTGTCAGTTGCAATCTTTGCAGCGTAAAAAACGCTATTGAAATCTACAACTAATTTTAATTTTTGGTCTTGGCTGGCACAAGTTACAGTAATATCTACAGTAACTCGGTACGAAAAATCGATAATGAAGCAAAAGTCTCAGAATTTTATATTTTGTCCAAATAATGACTTCTGACAACTTTTTGGGATTATCCAAGACAATGGCCAACATGCCCGGGCCGGCCCGGATCGGGGATTTTGAAGCCCTGGGTCGAAATTTTTAATACTTAGGAAAAAAATTTTATATTTTCAATGCATAGAAAACCTGTCTCTAACATACAAATTACATAAAAACCAATAAAGCAAAAAAAAATTTCTCGGCGGGGGATCGAACTGGGGTAACTTCGGATTGCTAGTCCGACCTCTTAGCCACTCAGCCATGAAAAACATACAAAATTTACATGTGGTAGTTCGAATCCTCCTTATTACGGTATCTTTTGCACATTTAAATCTACGTTTCAAAACAAGAATAACTTTAAAATATTAACTTTGAAAATATTTATTCTTATAAAAGTTAAAGTAAAGTTTCCCCCGTATCAAGGTTTGTAGTACCTGCGGGAACCAACGGCTAAGCCCGGTGGCGGGGTTGAGGCTCTCTTCCTGGGGTGCCAACGTTTCTCCAGGCGTATTACTTTCGTAGACTCGTCTACTACCCATTGTACCGTCGCCGAAGCGTAGTAGGCTGGGTTGATCCGGGGCGGAGTCGAACTTGTGACCCTTCGAGTGGTAGCCGCGCCTTAGACCGCTAGACCACCAACCCCCTTATTCTTATAAGACTTAAAAATCATGGGGCCCCAGTTTTTGGCACCCCTGGCCACCAGCTTTCTCCAATCTCACAACGATCGCTTGAGTTATGCCTTTTTAGGTAACTACATTCTGCTCAATGTGTTCTTGGCTATCGCTGTCGACAACTTGGCTGATAGTGAGAGTATGACTCAGGCTGAGAAGGAGGAGGACCAACAAGAGTTGGATGAAGTGGATGAGTACGAGGGAGAAGAGGACGGAGAGGATGAGGAGCCGGGAGAGGAGGAGGAAGTGGGAGAGGAGGAGTTGGTGACAGCTCGGCCCAGGAGGATGAGCGAACTGCCAGCCGCTTCGGCTGTGAAGCCGATTCCAAAGGCTTCTTCTTTGTTCATCTTGAGTCACACAAATCCATTCCGAGTGTTCTGTAACAAAATCGTCAACCACAGCTATTTCACCAACTCTGTGCTCGTCTGCATCCTGGTGTCGTCTGCTATGTTAGCAGCTGAGGATCCCTTGGAAGCCAATTCTTCTAGGAATACGGTAAGCTGGCCTTTTGTAAAGACCTAAATTTAGCGCCTAAGCCTAAAGAACTAACCCACGCGGTAAGGTCAAGGCCTAATGGTCTTGTAAGATTTTTTGTGTTTCGGGTAAAGTAACGCTAAGGACATTTACGAAGAAAATGAATGGAGTCAGCCGCTTTTTCGAGAAGTCGCGCGCGCATTTATGAAAAATTCAGTTAAAATTGCTTTTGAAGGCTAGTAATTTATAAAAATGCTTTTAAGGATATAAAACATAGGGAAATATTTTAGGCATTTTTACATTCATAAAAATATTTTTGTCTCTTTTACAGCATGGAAATTTATTATGAAAAGTTTTTATAAAAAAAAGTTTCTTTAACACACTTTTTTACAAAACATATTGGCTCAATCGGGTTGAAATTGAGTGTATATACTCCATTTCCAACGAATGGGCAAGGATTTTCCCATTTTTTAAAGGACTAGGTACTTCAGGCGATTTTCTCAAAACACATATGGTCAGATATTTGCGAGACAGTGCTGGTTTCACGCAGAATTGTAACTAGTTTCAGGAAAACCGAGTTTCGTGTTTACCGTTTTCAAACATTTTCGATAATAAATTGAAAACGTCGAAAAATCATAATTTTTTGAGGTTTTTGGGCCTTATTTGACCAAAAACGTTAATTGATGTAATTGACAATGTTTTTGAAAATTGAATATCTTTTCATATACACATGTTAGCACTTTGGATGAGGTTGAAACATTACAGTAACTCATGGCCCACTTACCGTAACACAGAACCAAAAAACGACTTGGCGCCAAAAGTTTCAGGATAGCGTTTTCTTGCGATAGGAAGCTTATATCCTAAATTTTGTGATTTTTTCGTTTAATTTCAAATAAAATTTGTTTAAAAAATGCGTAGAGAAAACCTTTTTTAAATTATCGAAAGACCATGAATCGCCACAAGGCGTCGGCTGCCAGAGTAGTCAGCGCCGTGCGAGTCAAACCCGTAGGAAGTCGGCGCCTCCATGGGAGATACACCCCGCCCCACAGTAAACCACATGCCTACCCCGTGAAAACCGCTCCGGATAATCCCTGACGCTTCCACAAGAGAGTAAACGAAAGAGTGTTATGCTAATTTGGACCTATTCACTTTTTCATTTTCACGGTCTCTTTGCTTTGGTAAGGTCTGAAATAATAAACCATTCTTCAGATTTTGAACTACTTCGACTACTTCTTCACCACCGTTTTCACAATCGAAATCACTCTCAAAGTAGTCGTTTTTGGACTGGTTTTCCACAAAGGCTCCTTCTGTCGAAACGCCTTCAACCTACTCGATATCTTGGTTGTGGCCGTGTCTCTGATCTCCTTTGTTCTGAAGTCTGATGCCATCTCAGTGGTCAAGATTCTTCGGTGAGTTTCTCTCTGTCTCTATCTCTATCTCTGTCTCTATCTCTGTCTCTATCTCTATCTCTGTCTCTGTCTCTATCTCTATCTCTATCTCTGTCTCTGTCTCTGTCTCTGTCTCTGTCTCTGTCTCTGTCTCTGTCTCTGTCTCTGTCTCTGTCTCTGTCTCTGTCTCTGTCTCTGTCTCTGTCTCTGTCTCTGTCTCTGTCTCTGTCTCTGTCTCTGTCTCTGTCTCTGTCTCTGTCTCTGTCTCTGTCTCTGTCTCTGTCTCTGTCTCTGTCTCTGTCTCTATCTCTATCTCTGTCTCTTTCTCTGTCTCTATCTCTGTCTCTATCTCTGTCTCTGTCTCTATCTCTGTCTCTGTCTCTGTCTCTGTCTCTCTCTCTGTCTCTGTCTCTATCTCTATCTCTATCTCTGTCTCTATCTCTATCTCTATCTCTGTCTCTGTCTCTATCTCTATCTCTATCTCTATCTCTGTCTCTGTCTCTCTCTCTGTCTCTGTCTCTGTCTCTCTCTCTGTCTCTATCTCTGTCTCTGTCTCTCTCTCTGTCTCTGTCTCTCTCTCTCTCGCCTCCGAATCATCTCTCTTTCCAGTGTCCTCCGAGTGCTTCGACCCCTCCGTGCCATCAACCGAGCCAAAGGCCTCAAACACGTGGTTCAATGTGTCATCGTCGCTGTGAAAACCATCGGTAACATCATGTTGGTCACCTTCATGCTCCAGGTACCCCCTTCTCCCTTATGTCTCACTTTTCTTCCCTCTTCAGTTCATGTTCGCCATTATCGGAGTGCAACTCTTCAAAGGAACCTTCTTCGCCTGTAACGACTTGTCCAAGATGACTGAGGCCGAGTGTCGTGGAGAGTACATCCATTACGAAGACGGAGATCCAACCAAACCCGTCTCTAAAAAGAGGGTCTGGGGAAACAACGACTTCAACTTTGACAACGTTGGAGACGCCATGATATCCCTCTTCGTCGTGTCGACCTTCGAAGGATGGCCAGAGTGAGTCGAAGCGGCCGAAGGTTGCCAGAATCGGTAAATTTCAGCCTCCTCTACGTCGCCATCAACTCCAATGAGGAGGATCACGGACCGGTTCACAACTCTCGCCAGGCTGTAGCTCTCTTCTTCATCGCTTTCATAATCGTAATCGGTGAGAAAACCATTATAGATTTTGAAAATTGTGGATTTAGCCTTCTTCATGATGAACATCTTCGTCGGTTTCGTTATCGTTACCTTCCAGAATGAGGGAGAGCGAGAGTACGCCAATTGCGAGTTGGATAAGAATCAGGTAAGAGAGAGAGATTGAGAGAGAGAGAGAGAGAGAGAGAGAGAGAGAGAGAGAGAGAGAGAGAGAAAGACAGAAACAGAGACAGAGACAGAGACAAAGACAAAGACAGAGAGAGAGACAGAGACAGAGACAGAGACAGAGACAGAGACAGAGACAGAGACAGAGACAGAGACAGAGACAGAGACAAACAAAGAGACAAAGACAAAGACAGAGACAGAGACAGAGTTTAGTTGAGGTGAGGTGAGGTGAGAGACTAGAGAAGAGACATAAAAGAAATACCTCATTTTCTCTTTTTCAGAGGAAGTGCATCGAATTCGCCTTGAAAGCGAAGCCTCACAGAAGATATATTCCCAGAAATCGGTTCCAATACAGAGTTTGGTGGCTTGTGACATCGAGAGCATTTGAGTACATCATTTTCCTCATCATTGTGCTCAATACCATCTCTCTCGCCTGTAAGCACTACCCCTCTGGAGCTACTTTCGAGAATGTGTTGGATGTGTTGAATCTGTTCTTCACGGTGGTTTTCGCGTTGGAAGCGTTTTTCAAGATCATTGGTAAGTCACTCACTTACTTACTCACTCATTTTCTCATTTTCAGCGCTGAACCCCAAAAATTACTTCGGCGACAGGTGGAATGCCTTCGATTTCATCATCGTCTTGGGTTCCTTCATCGACATCATCTACGGAAAGCTCAACCCTGGAGGTTCGTCTATCTCTCTCTCTCTCTCTCTCTCTCTCTCTCTCGAACAAACACCTCTTTTAGGCTCAAATCTCATTTCCATCAACTTCTTCCGTCTCTTCCGAGTCATGCGATTGGTGAAACTGCTGTCAAGAGGAGAAGGTATTCGAACACTTCTGTGGACATTCATGAAGAGTTTCCAAGTGAGCCTTTGTTTTACAATCGTTACCATTTTCCTTATTGTTCAGGCCCTTCCTTACGTCGCTCTCTTGATCGTGTTATTATTCTTCATCTACGCTGTCATCGGAATGCAAGTGTTTGGAAAAGTGGCATTGGATGATTCTACCCACATCCATCGGAACAACAACTTCCACTCTTTCTTTGCTGCCGTCTTGGTTTTATTCCGGTGAGTGAGTGTGAGTGTGAGTGTGAGTGTGAGTGTGAGTGTGAGTGTGAGTGTGAGTGTGAGTGTGAGTGTGAGTGTGAGTGTGAGTGTGAGTGTGAGTGTGAGTGTGAGTGTGAGTGTGAGTGTGAGTGTGAGTGTGAGTGTGAGTGTGAGTGAGTGAGTGTGAGTATGAGTATGAGTATGAGTGTGAGTGTGAGTGTGAGTGAGTGTGAGTGAGTGTGTGAGTGAGTGAGTGTGTGTGTGTGTGAATAAGTGAGTGAGTGAGAATGAAGTTTACACAGTTTTTCTTCAGATCAGCTACTGGAGAAGCCTGGCAAGAAGTCATGTTGTCCTGTTCCGACCGAGAAGAAGTCCGCTGCGATCCGCTCTCAGATGACTACAAGAAGGACCCCACATCCCGTTGCGGAGTCAACTTCGCCTACCCCTACTTCATCTCCTTCTTCATGTTGTGCTCCTTCCTTGTCATCAACTTGTTCGTAGCTGTCATCATGGACAACTTTGACTACTTGACGCGGGATTGGTCAATTTTGGGGCCTCACCATCTGGAAGAGTTTGTGAGACTGTGGTCGGAGTACGATCCCGACGCGAAAGGTCAGTCTCCTATCTCTCTCTCTCTCTCTCTCTCTCTCTCTCTCTCTCTCTAAAAATTGACTGACTTTTCACAAGGCGTCTTCAAAACCGCTGAAATTTGTATCTCAAAGCGCCAAAATTTTTCAAAAATATGTGGAACTCCTATTTGGAACGCAAAGTACAGGCCGAAACAACAAAAAAAATGAACTCGTTTTACTCCGGAGTTGCTTATTAAAGAACGCAGCTTCGCAAGAATACCACTGAGAGTGTGGTGCACAACGCGCCTTATATAGCCCTAACTCTAGAAGTTGCCGATTTGGTACGGGTGCGCGCCGCCGACTGGTCGTCTTCGCATACCACGCCACTTTTCAAGATTTCGTAAAGTCATTCCCGGGATCCCCCTGAGGTTGTAAAAACAATGCTGAAAAAACAGATTCTTGTGGTTGAGATGTTCCACTCCCCTTCCCACTAAATCGAATTTAGTGGGGATTGAAAATCCCACTAAATTTGGAAAATGCATGAATATAGGTGCAATTGTTTCCGAATAATTGACCCAATTTCGATATGCAACTTTTTTGAATGAACAATGTATTTTCGACCATGAATGTTGGCTATATTCTAACGGAGCTCTACAAATGATCGGTTTATTGAACAGCCATTCACCAAATTGAAGATTTTCAAATTTGACTGTTTGAAAGTGGTGGATTCTAGAAAATAGAGAGAAATTTTGGCGAAAAAAACAACCAAAACATTCAAATAAATCAAAAGCTTTTCCTTGTACACTTTTGATAGGAAACATGAGGTGGGAGAGTTAGAAAAGTCCCAAGGTTTTCCTGGCGGCTGTCAATTTGCCCCTTCAGCTGCGGCTCGCACCCGTACCAGATCGGTGCCTCCCCTAGGCCTGGTTATATAAGGTGCTGCGGTTTGGCTATGACCCACGGTAATCATGCATTACCACAGCATTAATATTAGCTTTTGATGATTTCTGACAGGCTTTGCTTATTCATTCAAAGTACGATAAACTGGAATTGCAGGACCTAATGTTTCTATAATCTTTGGAATAGCCCAAATGAACGAGCGCTAACCTTTGAAAACGATCATATTTATATTTTATATCATATGTCTATTTATTCATATTATCTTTTTAATGTGTCTCTTTCCAGGTCGAATCAAGCACTTGGACGTTGTCACCCTCCTTCGAAAGATCTCCCCTCCTCTGGGATTCGGAAAGCTTTGTCCTCACCGACTTGCCTGCAAGGTGCGCTCTAATGCTACCGTATCCCACCCATTTCTCTTTCCAGCGCCTCGTCTCCATGAACATGCCTTTGAATTCCGACGGAACGGTCTGTTTCAATGCCACCCTGTTCGCCTTGGTCCGCACGAATCTCAAAATCCACACCGAGGGCAACATCGACGACGTGAACGAGATTCTGAGAACGGCGATTAAGAAAATCTGGAAGAGAACGCCCTTGAAAATGCTCGATGAAGTCGTTCCTCCGGCTGGAAGTAAGCCAACTTTGCAATCAATCGATAATTGATTGTTTTTCAGAGGAAGATGACGTCACCGTGGGCAAGTTCTACGCCACTTTCCTCATTCAGGACTACTTCCGTCGGTTTAAAAAGAGAAAGGAGTTGGAGGCGAAGGGAATCGTTCCCACGCAGACACCACAAGCCATGGCTCTACAGGTTGGTTAAAGGACCGGGGGTACTGTATTGCGATTAGAGCGATTTCACTACTGAAAAGGATAGTTAATTCATGAAATCGCTGCAAATGGCGGGGTTTTGTGATTAGAGTGGTTTTTCGGCAAAAATACAAGAAAATGAAAATACTAGGAAAACCTGTTTTTTAAATGTTTCGGGTTATTTAGTTGATTTTCAAATATAGGCGTAAAATTTAATTTGAATGAACAGTATATTGTTTTCACACCCTTATTTGAGTAATCGTGCCCTAATGCGAAAGTTGACGGATCAGGTGTACTGTAGGTAGTTGCGATTAAAGCGCGTTTACCACTGAAAATAGTTTAATCTATTGAAATGTGGTAACAGTCAGGGTTTTGCGATTATAGCGCGTTTACAGCTAAAATGGAGCAAAATTAACGGTGATATCCAAGTTTTTGGAGTGTTTCCAAAAAAAAAATATTATAAAACAACTTGTTTCGATATGTTTCGGTTTAATTAGTTTAAAAAAAAGAAATATAAATTTCCTTGGGCGGTATCTTGTTCTTATCCCCTTTTGAGAGTAATCGTGCTCCAATGCGAAAGTTGACGTGCTCCAATGCGAAAGTTGAAAAAGTAGTTTTACTAATATAAGCATCAAACATTCAAATTTTATGAAACAGACAAGACTGTTTCAAAGAATTCTCATAATTTCTGCGTTGGAGATTACTGTTGTGGGAATGATTTTTAGCTTTAATGAGAAATTTTACAGTTTCCTTATTTTACTTGTTGGAATCGATGTTTTTTGTGAGAGACGTTTGTTTTAGCATTAAAGCGTAATTTCCTGGGTATATCGTACAAAAGAATTACAAAAATTAGACGAAAATTTAAAAAGCAAAACAACTACACCACTGAGGGATTGAACCCCAGACCTTTCCGTTCGTGGTCAGGCGCGCTACCATTGCGCCATCTGACGACCGCCTTGTCCAGAGAGGCGGGACTGTTTATCCCGCACTGGAACAGGTGCCTCTCTTGAAATTCGGTTTTGTCTTTTGAAGCCATCCCTAAAAAAAAACACTTCCCCTCCATGCCTCTGTACTTTCAACAACACGCATGCCCATCTCGCGGGCTTAATAAACGCATTCACTGCGGCGGACCTTTAAGCCCCTCGTTTAAAGGACTGCCCTCTTCTTTTCTTCGCCTACGTCAATGGCTCGGCCCCGCCCCTTCTCTGATTATGCTAATCGTATCCCTGTTGACGCCTAACGAGCCTCTTCGTCCTTTCCCCTCTCTCCAGGTGGTCAACATTCCCTTTCCCCCAGGGGGTCGCCATTTTTTCTTTCGTGACAGGACCATTTTGCTGCTGGTTTATGAAAATGTTGAATTCACGCTTTAGCAGCGATGATTTTAAAGGTCTACGTGGATTGAGAGAGTGGTGGAGAGGAAGAGACGCAGAGAGAATAGCGCCCTTTGAAAGCCAAATTGTTTTTGGGCGCCGCTTCTTCAAAGGAGATGTTTTGCACGTTTGCGGACGAAGTACTTCCGGATGGGGCACGTTTATGGAATTTATTGGCCGCTTTAGATAACCATAGAACGCTTCGGGACCCATTGGCCACTTCGGTACACATAGGTCGCTTTGGTACCCACAGGCCGCTTCAGCACCCATAGGCCGCTTAGATCCCTATAAGCCGCTTTGGTACCCATAGGCCGCTTCGAAACCCATAGGCCGCTTAGGTACTCATATACCTCTTCGATACCCATAGACCGCTTTGGTACCCACATGCCGCTTCGGCACCCATAGGCCGCTTCGATATCTATTTGCCGCTTTGCAGCCCGTAGGCCGCTTCGATATCCACAGGCCGCTTCGGCACGCAGTTGCCGCTTCGACACCCATAGGCCGCTTCGGTACTCATATGCCGCTTTTGGTGCCAGTAGGGCGCTTTTAGTACTCATTGGCCGCTTCCGGTAATCACAGGCCGCTTCGATATTTATAGGCCGCTTTGGTACTCATAGGCCGCTTCGGCACACATGGGCCGCTTCGGTATTTATATGCCGCTTCGGCACTCATAGGCCGCTTGGGTGCACATAGACCGCTCTTCGGTATTTATAGGCCACTTCGGTAACAAAAGGCCGCTTCGGTACCCATAGGCTGCTGTCGTACCCATTGCCCGCTTCGGGGCTCATATGCCGCTTCGATATCCACAGGCCGCTTCGGTACCCATAGGCTTTTGGCACACTTTGGCTGTTTCTGGCACCAAAAGGAGGCTACGTTTCCCTAACGGCCGCTTCGGAAACTCACTGGCCGCTTCCGGCAATCATATGCCGCTTCTGGTGCCAATAGGGCGCTTCTGGCACTGATTGGCCGCACCTGGTAGCCATAGGCCGCTTATCGCGCCTAAATACGCGGCTCATGGCACCTTCAATGAGCGCGCATCATTGCAGTATTCTGGATATGGCTCTCCTCTTCGAAACCCTCTCAAAACAAGTTCCACTCATCCGCATCTGCATTGACGGTGTGGTGCTTTCGGTGCGCCTCCTTCTCGGATGAGTGCCGTCGTGCGTGATGAATGTCTTTGGTCGCTGTGAGCGGCAATTGTCTCTCCCTTACATAATGCATGCATGGCCGTCGACACGCCGTGCCTCTCGCGATTTCTCTTACAATCCACACGTCAAGAGAGCAATCACCAAATGGCCTGAATCCGGACGATGGGAAAAGGAAGGAATTATTAATGCGCTGTAAAATAACTGACGTAGGAACTGTGCGTAATCGCGCTCCGATGCTAAAAATTGCGAAAGGCTTGAAAATTATAACTGTGGGTAACCGCGCTCTAATGCTAAAACTGCGAGGGACTCAAAAATCTTAATTTTTGAGAGCATGAGTTGCAAAGCATCAACCAATTAGTGAATTCAATTTAAAAGTTTTTGCAATGGAGCAGGGTATCTTCCAAAATCGGCAGGGAAAAGCAGCAAAAGTGAGGTATCCGTGCTCTAATGCTAAAATAGAGTTAACTCTCAGCGGACTTAAGAAAATCAGGTGAAATTTAAGTTTGTGTTAAATTTTCGCTTGTTCTGACGAATGAAAGAGACGGAAAAGCCGAGTTACGCACTGGAGCGCGATTGCGCTCACCAAAATCCGCGCTCCAATGATTAAATCTATGAAAAAATCACAAAAGTTTGATTAAAAACCAGTGAATCAATCATTTTCTTATGTTGTAATGTTTGATGAAAACAAAATTTACTGGAAAAATCGCCGAAATCCTTGTTTTAGCATTGGAGCGCGATTACTCTTAAAGGGGCGGGGCTCAGATTGTCATCATGGAACTTGATGTTTATAAAAAGTTATTTTGACTTTTTTTCAAGTTATAAGCTCATTACTAAAAATGTGGTTTTTTAAAACTTTTTTTTTTACAAAAACAAAAATACTTTCGCGCTCTATTGTGAAAATTATAATAAGTTACAAAACCATTATTAAAATTAGGGTTTCTGTAACTAAGAAAATGAAATTTTAAAAAAGTTTTTTAAATGTTTTAAATGATACACAATGAATTTGGTGCATTTTAAAACATTAAACCGAGAAATTCCCTGAAAATAACGTGTATTTGTGCTTTTTAAAGGACAGTCCCTCAGGGCAATGCTGAAAACAGCTTGCAATAAATTCCAGACAGAATTAAATTAGCATTACAATTGAACAAACACTTTTATGGGTCCCGCAACGAATGTTTTCGCACAGCTCCTCCTTGTTTTCTGCAATTTAGACTTTTCTTCGGGCGAATGCAGGCCTTTCGGCTGTAAATGTGCTCTAATCACAAAACCTTTAACGGTTACAGTATTCTGGTATTTTGATTGATCGCTTTGGGTCCCGCCACGAATGTTTTTCCACGTCGGGGCTCCGCCTCCTAGCTCATCAGACGAACTTCCTCTCTTTGCAGGCCGGTCTTCGAACACTTCACGAGATCGGACCCGAGCTGAAGAGGGCGATTTCTGGAGATTTGGAGACGGACTTCCACTTTGACGATCCAGAACCTCAACACAGGAGGACTCACTCTCTCTTTAACAACATTGTCAGCCGACTTTCGGGATCTAGGACACCTTCGGACGCTGCGGACACACAGATGTTGAGGGAGAATCTACGTAAGTTAGAGAGAGAGAGAGAGAGAGAGAGAGAGAGAGAGAGAGCGAGAGAGAGGGGGGGTGATCCAACTGGCCGCTTGCCGCTTCTGGCAACAGTTGGCCGCATAAAGCTAGGCGCCGCAAAAGCGGGTGCGGCGCGGGTAACCCGAATGTGTAAGAAATTTTGGTTTTTAGGCTCGCGCGCACAATTGTATATTTTTAAAACATGTTTTCAACAATTGAATATGGCATAAAATGACACGAAAAACACGCTGGCATAGGTGGTTTTTGCAAAATTTGAGGTCTGATATCTGAAAATTGCATTTAAAAACGAATTTTCTCAATAAAACACTTTAAATTTTTTAGGCCACAGGATTTTTTTTTTTTAAATTTTCAGACTTAAGTGGATTTAAAGTACAAAATGAGCAACAAAATTTTAAAATCCATTCTTGTCGCTTTTTTACGCAAATTGCAAGAAATTCTATCGAATATGCTCAAAATTAAAATTTCATTTTGTTTTTCATTTCTATTTGAAAATTTCTGCTTTTAGAACCTTGTTATAATTTTACCGAAGCGTGTAAAAATTATAAAATTTATAATTTTGTGGTTTGATTTAAGTAAAATAATCAAAAATTAGCTCTGAGGGTTTTCGCAAAATTAATTTAAAAATGTATTTTTACAAATCCGGCGGCAATCCGTGCTCCGCTGCGAACGCGGGAATGTAAATTTTTCAAACCGCTGTCTTAGGAAATGCAATTGCAACTTCGATGATTCGATGATTTCCCATAAATTTTTGTGTTTAATAGTTTATAATTATTAGGTTTTAAAAAATACACAATTAACGCGAAAATAACACACGGCGGAATATCACTCATTTGCCGATTTTGCGTGCCCGCTGTTTAACGCCTTTCGGAAACCATGCGGCACATTGCGGTTCGCTCCTCCCCTTGAAAACTGCAATTTAAAACGGCGGTCGCAAAAACCACACTGAAATCGCCATTTCTCCTTTTAAAGCAAACGAAAAATCAAGATTAAAAAAACCAATCTGAATTTATCGCTGTCTCACTCTCTCTCTCTCTATCTCTCTCTCTCTCTCTCTCTCTCTCTCTCTCTCTCTCTTTCTCTCTCTCTCTCTCTCTCTCCCTAGCGAAACCGCTCAACCTCTAAAAGCAAATATGTTTTCGATTCGCCTCAGACGAATTGGTAGGAAATTGGACGAGGATCACTCTCGTTTGGGTAAATCATGTTTACCTAGGGCTTCAAGCGGTACACAACGTCACTGAAGTACCGACATTCCCAACAGAGCGAGAGGGAGAGAGAGAGAGAGAGAGAGAGAGAGAGAGAGGGGGGGAGAGAGAGGGAGAGAAAGAGAGAGAGAGAGAGAGAGAGAGAGAGAGAGAGAGAGAAAGAAAGAAAGAGAGAGAGGAACAAAGAAGGAGAGTCAAACCTATTCAAATCACACTAATTTCCTGCAATCGGAATATCGCAATTACCGTTTTCACAAACAGGTCCAAGTATACGGTTTTCCAACCACTTCTCATCTTCTTATGCCAAAAATCACTGTGACCACTGATTTCCCCCCTCACATATTCTTTTGCGATTTGGCGATTTGCACGTCTGGCGGAAGGAGGGCACATTCGGTTCCGCCTCTTATAATAGTTCTTTTCAGAGCGACAGAGCAGCCACTCCTCCCCTCACTCACCTCTGGGACCTCCTCCGCCTCCGGTTCACCCAATGAGCAACGGAGGACCCAGACGACTGCCGGCGGTGCCTCTGGTTCTGAATCATGTGGATGAGACAGGAAATGACAGCAGATACCTGTTTGTGGCACATAGAACGTGAGTTTGGAGAGAGAAAAAGAGAGAAAAAGAGACAGAGAGACAGAGACAGAGAGACATAGAGACAGAGAGACAGAGAGACAGAGACAGAGACAGAGACAGAGACAGATACAGAGACAGAGACAGAGACAGAGACAGAGACAGAGACAGAGACAGAGACAGAGACAGAGACAGAGACAGAGACAGAGACAGAGACAGAGACAGAGACAGAGACAGAGACAGAGACAGAGACAGAGAGACAGAGACAGAGACAGAGACAGAGACAGAGACAGAGAAAGAGACAGAGACAGAGACAGAGACAGAGACAGAGACAGAGACAGAGACAGAGACAGAGACAGAGACAGAGACAGAGATAGAGACAGAGACAGAGACAGAGACAGATCCTCCCATTTCCAGAATGCCCTCCGACTCCGATGAAGACCCAACCTCTTGGAACTCCCGCAGAAGTCACCATGTCGATCGTAACGCCATGCCTCCTCTGAGGGAACCCCTCCATATGGCTAGAAATCAAGCCATGGCCCTGGCGGGACTCGGAGAAATGTGTGAAGACACCTACAGACCAGTGCCTGAGGGCAAATCGTTGAGGATTCCTTTCTCCGCCCGGCAACAGGACACAAGACCAGCTGATAGACTGGTTGGACAAGCTCTGGCCCTTGGGAGGTGAGTATCTCTCCCTCTCTCTCTCTCTCTCTTCGCCTCTCTCTCTCTCTCTCTATTCCTTTTCTCTCCATGTTTAGAACCTAGTTGAGCGTAGCAAAGGATTCCTTTGTTAATGATCAAAAGAGCCAAAGAACAAGAAATTCGTAGCCGGAAGTGGCGAACAATGGACAAAGGCGAGCTAGGGGAAACACCGCACAACGCTGCGTTTTTGAGCGTTGGATCTTCTCTTGCAGCAGAGAAAAAAACAAATTTGCACAACTATTTATAGAAAAATATATAAATAGCATGGTTTTCAAAAGGGTTTACGGTAAGCACCCATTCATTTGGGCTATTCAAAGGATGGTAAGGACATTAGGTCCTGCAACGAATGAAAATAGAAGACGCGAAATAATTCTATGGGGCCGTACTTTGAATGACTAAGCGAAACATAGGCGGTAACGTCGTCGGGAAGTGTCGCAAACTCAGCATTCAACTGTTGCAATTGTGCAAAATGCAGCCTCTTATATAAGCAGGCCCAGGTGAGGCGCCGATATGGTACGGGTGCATGCCGCAGATGAAGAGGCGTCCACTCATCCGCCGCCGCCTCGAATATTTTTGGTTCCCTTCTATTGTTGTAGCTATATTTTCCCCCTTTTTCAAGAAAAAGTAGTTAAAATAATGTATTTGGACATTTAAATTGTTTTATTTTTGAAATTCCTCGGTATTTTAAAATTTCGACCAATTTCGAGCCCTCAAACTAGAAAATCGTTGATCTTTAGCCATTTTTGATGAACGGACAAGAGTTTCACAGCTTTGTAATGCTCCAATGTAATTTGAATCTAACTGCTTGAAAAAAGAAATAGATTTATCACAAAAAGGCTGAATATTGTTACAACTGTATCTGGAATCTGCATTTCAAACACAATTGGCATAACTATTAGGAAAAAAGCACCTGCGCACTTTCTGTCATGCAATTTCCAAGATTTCGTGCTTTTTTCAAGTATTTTTATTACAAGAGTGTGTTTTCTGTGTGCTTTTGCAACCTCGAGGGGAATGGATTTCCGAAAATTTGATAAAGAGGCGAAATCAGCAAACGAATCGGCGGCGCGCACCCGTACCAACTCGGCAACTTCTCGAGACGGGGTTATATGAGGTTGCGCTGAGTAGATGGGGCGTGAAATCCCGTGAGCCAATGTGGCTTAACACGCGCTGCCTCATAGTCAAGGACTCCAAATGCTTTTTGTCAATAAAATTTCGAAGTTGTATCGAGCTGTGCATTCTATCAGATCTAGGACCTCCTAGAAATGTGAGAAACGCCCAGATTTTTGGGTCAGAGTACTGTATTCGACCCCGGGGTACTGTAATTTCCTTCAAACATAAGAAAATCGAACGTTAGGTATGTAATCGGTTGCCAATGTTATGCTGACAAAGATTGTAATTAACATGATTTCCTAAGTCTGAAAAAGTTATGACCCAAAACGAGATTGATAAACTACGAAATTTCATTTTTCTCACGCGAATCAATTTAACCGCACATTTTTTGATAAGTATAAAAAAAACGCAAAGAAGCCCGCGCCCCACCCTTTGCCGCGCTCTTCTGCGGGCCTACAGTTGATGATTTGCGCGTCCGAGTCAATTCAACGACTCAAAATGTTACAAAAAGTATATTTCAGTAAGAAAATATGTTGTAAACTCTTAATTAACGGAAAAGACATTTTATAAAAACTTTTCTTAACACATCTCAGGGTCCACCGGTCCCGCCAAACGACGCTAGATTGGAATAGAGCCAAATGGCTTGACAAACTCGGTCTAAAAATAAAAATTTTAACAGCAACAAAAAATACCGCATCAGCATTATTCTCCGTCTTTTTCTACCCCAAAAAGTATGTTTAATTATTGTTAGCCCTCAGAACACTGTAAAAAGTTACACTCGCACTCACACTTACACTCACCCACCCTCTTTTTCTCTCTCTCTCTCTCTCTCGCTCTGTTACTGTCTCTGTGGCTCACATACACACACTATCAAACTCGCAATCTCCATTTTTGAGGTACATGGACCCTTGTGTGGTGAACGTGGCCCGTCGTGAAATCGAAGAAGCCTTTTCTCTGAACGACCGTGACATCGACATGGCCGCTCACTCGCTGACCGACCAGCCGGAGTACATGCAACACGTCGGCATGTCTGAGATCAGAGACTTCAACGAGTACAGCCGTTCGGCGTTGCTTCGACCGGCCACCCAGCCTTCGCAGGGCGACAGCCAAGACGACCTGCTCCTGGTCACAACGCTGTGAGAGCCTTCTTTTCTCTACGGGTAGGGCAGCCAGGAACCAAAGAAATGCACCGGTACCCCTCCTCTCTCCAAGAAAAACCAAACCCCTCTTTTGAATCCCACACTGCCCAGTGACTTTCTCTTCTCAAGTGCCTTCCTAGGACCCGTTGTTGAAAATATCACCCGCCGGGGCGCAAATTTCCAATCCAATTCTCTGAAGAAAAAAAAACGCATTTTCCCCTTTTTCTCAGATCACATATCCCTACAAATTCATAGAAAATGCGTTTTTTGGGGCCCGAAACAGAGGTATATCCCCATTTACTCACTTCTTAGCTCTACTTATTTTGCCAATCCAACCCTTGTATTTTCCTTCTGTTTCGGGACCTTCGACCGGGTATCGATTGATTGAAAATCAATCGATAATTGATTGGATTTCGAAATGCGCGCCTTTGGCCGTCCCTCCGTTGTGCTCACTCTGTCTTCCCTCCCTCTCAAGTGCTAAGCGAACTTTCTAACCCCCACAATCATACTATTTAGCCCCCCATGCCCCCACACGCTCTCATATTTGGTGATCAATCAATCCTATCTACCGTGATTTCGTTTCAAGTGCCCTTCGCCATGTATTGATTGTTGTTGACGTCACTCACACACAGAATCAGCCCCCCTCATTCAGTCACACTCAGAGACCACACAGGCACACTGACACACGCCCACACATTTCTAGGTGCTACACTCGCGAATATTTTTGTTTTAATAAATTTTTATTATATGTGGTTTGAGAGAGAGAGAGAGACAGAGAGAGAGAAAGCAAGTTAGAGAGAAAAGGAGACAGAAGGAAAGAGAGAGATTGTTTGAGAGAGAGAGAGAGAGAGAGAGAGAGAGAGAGAGGAGTCTTAGAAATTAGGTCTTGGTCTCGGAATCGACTCGGTTTTGATTTAAAATTTCTAAGGGCAAATATAAGATATTTTGAAAATTTCAGCTCCATATCGGTTTTTTACCTGGGTTACGGTAGGGTACTGAAATTTGGAAAAATTGGTCGAAATCATTGGAAGTGGTGTTATTTTTCAACGGCGTTAGTTGTGAGTACACCAAATCCAACCTTTAAATGGTGAAAAGTTTGTGCATTTCCGCATAGGACCCCGAAAAACTCAAAAAGTAAAATTTTGCGCTTGGAAAAGCAGTTTATCGCATTTTGCGACCTTTCAATTTTACGTTTTCTTGCGCATATAAAATACATACTAAAGTTAATATTATCTGGACAAAATTCCCTTTGAAAGTGAACTTTTCCCTCAATTCGAACAGAGAAAAATTCATTTATGGTAGCCTACCATTGGTAGGTCAAAAAGCATTTTCCTCTGAAATTGTTGAAAGCATACATGAAGTTTAAAAAACTATTTAAGGTGTTTTCAACATTTTCGGACCAATTTCAACGTTAAAATTTTTTGACCTACCAAAATCGAGTCGATGGATGCACTTTCAAAGGCAACAAAATTTCACCTTTTGAGGTTTTCTGGGTCCTATGCGGAAAATCACAACCTTGTCACCATTTAAAAGTCAGATTTGGTGTACTCGCAACTAACGCTGTTAAAAAAACACCTCTTCCAATGATTTCGACCAATTTTGAAAAATTACACAGTACCCTACCGTAACCAGGGTCAAAAAAATCAATATCTACAGAAAAATTTCAAAACGGCTTTTATTTGACATATGAAGGTTTTATACCAAATCTGAGCTGATTTTGGGACTAAGAACTAATTTCTAATACAGTAGTGGCCTGCTCGAGTTTCCTAGAGACGCTGTCTTAAAATTTAAATTTTTCCGGAAAGCAAAGTGCGCTTTTTTTTTTGCAAAGCGAAATTCAGTACATTTAACAACATTTCATCTTGGCTGTGTCATTCATAACAATGGTTTTTAAATTTGATTCCCTTCCATATGCAATCCAAATTGAAGTTACAGAAAAGGTTTGAATTCTGTAAAATTTTTTCTATATTATTTACCTTCAGATGCAATACAGGGATTTCATTAATTTTGAAAGAAGTAGCAGTATTTCGTCGTTCTTCGCAAATAAAATCAGGCACAAGATTTATTTCGACAGTGGTAAAGGCATTTTGGAAAGGTCGTTAATAATTAGTGCTCAAACTAAAAAAGTAAGTGTTTGTGTGTTTTTTTTGTAAAGGGGAAAATTCAGAACATGAGATTTAATTTTTACAAAAAAGATGTTTTTAATTATGGCTGCTATGAATTTCCGGAGAAGACTGAGCTGCGATGCCGGACAGAGGCGCTCGTCATAATGGCAAGTTTTGTACTTTTTTGCTGTTTATAAATATAGTTGCCGCCAAACGGGCATCATTCCAATTTGTGCCTTCATTCTCTGTTGATATTACAATTTTATGCTAATCTATCATCAACAGAGAATACTGGAACGAAATTGGCATGATGCCCGTTTGGCGTCAGCTATATACTACTCGCCCAAAGAGCGTGACCGGAAATATTGGACATTAGCATAGTTTTCAATCATAAACAATAGACATTTATGCAAAAAAGTGAACGTGTAAATCTGTCACTGCTCACGCTAATTAGCTTACGAGGGAAGTCCGTAATGGTAACCCCGGAATTTGAAACGACATACCATTGCATAGAGCATAAAAAGTTGTCCCTAAAAGTGGTCTCCAATTTTGCTGCGGACACCTGGGAGCCGAGAAATGTCGGTTTTCGTGTTTACGTTAAATTTTGCATTTACGCAAATGTGCCTTATCTTGGGAAGAAATCGACCGCTAAATGTGAAGCGTGGTAAAGTGGTTAAAGGAACTGTCAAAGGTGGGCTATGCTGGATCTATCCCCGGTGGCACTTTTTTTTTTATTTTTCTGCTTTTTTCACCTTTAACTTGATTCGCAGGTTCTTTATACTTCCGGTCAAGGTCGATGGGCGAGAAGTATATATAGCCGTCGCCTAACGGGCATCCTGCCAAAAACGGCCTTAATGCAGCAGCCGTGCGATACTCAGGCGGAAATAGTGTGCGAGCCGCGCAGACGCAGAGAAAAAGCGGTTTTTAGTGGCCGATGCTCGCTTGGCGACAGCTATACTGGCCGCCAACCCTACTTCGGCACATTTTGGAAATGAGTGAGATTATTCTGATGTTGATATTCGAATTACCCATTATTACATCAAAATAGTGACCTACAAATAGGGCGTGGCCGCTTTTTGGCCAAAGCAGGATTGTCACGAGTATAGCTGTATGGTTTTTTTTTTCGAAAAACGGAACATGATTTGGCCAATTCTTAAAGGACTGCGGTCATTGAATATCACCGCGAACCGCGCCGTGAACGTTTAATTGTATGTGCACACCTCCTTGGAAGTGCTCTTTTGCCTGTTCAATTTATTTTCACTTCAATGCATCAAGTCGTCAGCGGTTAAATATGCGTGGAACTCAAAGCCGGTGAAAAGTCGGCGACCTTTCATCGGAAATACACTATAGTCAAATTGGAATTCCGTCCAAAACGGTCTTTTCGTGCGAGAGGGCGTAGACCCTCCCTCGCAGGGAAGATGAACGCGTGAACGCCAAAAAAAGGCCGCCTAACTGAGCGGCCGAAAGCCGCGTGTCGTTGCGGCCGCAGGCCGCAAACCATTTATGCAAAAATGTGAACGTGTAAATCTGTCACTGCTCACGCTAATTAGCTTACGAGGGAAGTCCGTAATGGTAACCCCGGAGTTTAAAACGACAGTTTAAATTTTTAAAATTTAAATTTTTCTCCTTGAAACAGGGTGTAAAAGTTTATAAAATGAAATTAAAAACATAATTAAATGATTGGTACAAGTTCATAGTATTTTTAGAACCAAAAAATTTTTGACCTACCAAAAGTGAATTTTTCCCGATCGAATCGATGGAAAATTTTCGTTTCAAAGTCAATTTTCGTCAAGATGGCCACGTTTGTTTCCGGCTTTCAACATTTGGGGAGATGTAGAAAAATGTGGCGCATCTTTCTGTCATAGTGGCTTTTTGCAGCCCTTATATGACAACGGTCGAAAAATAGGAAAAACAGCAATTTCAAACGCAAAATTTTACTTTTCTGAAGTTTTTTGAATCCTATGCCGATGTACACAGAAGTTTTGAACTTTCAGTATTAGTTTCGACCTATTCACTGCAAAAGCTTGTGAAACAACACTACTTTCACTGATTTTGACGAATTTTTGTAAAATTACAGTAGTCTACCGTAACCCGGGTCAGAAAATCTATATATTGACCTACAAGTTTCAAATTGGTATAAATGGACCATAGTAAGGTTACAGACCAATTTTGGGCCAAGCCTAGAGCTATCAGCTTTTTCCTAAGACAGTGCCCTGCTCGACTTTACCAGAGACGATGTCTTAAAGGGACCGTCAGGGGCCTTTTCTGATTGGAAATGGAGTGTATGCTAATCGAGCCATTTGAAAAGATTTTCCCGAACACCGCTCCAGACAACGGCCGTGCGCAAAATGCTTGCCAAATCCTCATTAGCATACGATTCTGAAAAGGCCCCTGACGAGCCCTTTAACTGAACTGAATAATTGAATTATACTGGTTGTTTATCCGAAGAAGTTCCGGGCATGCTAGTTAAGCACCCCATTTCAGTTGCGGGGGGACACTCCCCACCTCACCTACGAAAATTCACAAATTCGCATTGATTGGGGGGGGGGGGCAATACTAGGGTGGCGGGGCTTAACTGAATTTTTCCACAACAGACGTACAAAAACTAATAAAATCTTTATCGTACTTTACAGGGCGATTTGGACGAAGAATTATGCCAATTTCTCATCAAAACTTTAACGAAACTACAATGGTCCACCGAAGAGATATATCTCAGACATGAATTCGTCGTCACTTGCAGTTATGATAGTTTCAACAAGTTGCTGATGGTATATTAACAACAAATTACAAAACCGTCAAAAATTTCAGTCTTTGAATGTGACGAAAATGCATTTTTGGCAAAGCAGCGTTGGTCTGAATCTTCCCCGAAAGTACCTAACATCTCATGCACAAAAGGTAATGTTGTATAATATTGTTGTTACATTTTGTTGTATTCAAATATTAATGTTGTATAATAAAATAATAATAAAATTAACTTCAGCTCGAAAAACTTATTCTTAAGTGCCCAATAACCGACCAAGATTTATTATCATCTAAAGCTACTCACATCCGAATTTTTGGCTGTGAGGTTACAATGACAGGAGTGAATTTGTTTTTAAAAGTAAGTATTGATATTTAGTTTTTCTATTAATATATTCTATAACTAATATGTAATTAAGGAGTGTATAAGCGGAAAACGAAAAATAGTCGAAATGGAACTACGTGGTTCGGCGGAGAATGAGACTTCGGACAAATTATTGTCTGGCATTGCACACAAATGCGTGGGAAATGGTCATTTCGTGGTTCAATTCAAAGGTGAAGGTTATCGATTGCTGTATGACTGGGTGGGCAACAATTATACAATTAAATTTGATCGTTGGGTGGTCTAATTTTGATTTGAATAAACAGTATCATCAAATGCATTGACAAAGACACAGAGAGACAGAGAAACAGAGAGACAGAGATACAGAGAAACAGAGAGACAGAGAAACAGAGAGACAGAGAGACAGAAAAATATACATGCTGGGTATCCATGGATTGTCCGCTGTTTAGCAGGTTAGATGCGCAGGTTCAGTCAAATTACTATCAAAAAAGCGAAATACACGCTTTTGATCATTTTTCGCGTTATTTCATTTGGTCTGATATCAATCATTTGTTTCAAAGTCATTCGTATCAATGGTTGTTCAATTTTCCTCCCTCCCCTCAAGATTAAAGGGGAACCATTTATATTGTCGTATAAAAGTATATTTGGTTCCTACGTGATCAGCTTCAAACGAATGATTCCGTGGCGCCCCTTCGCTTTTTATTAGATAAATTCATTTTAATAAAACAGTACCCTGTGTGTGTGTGAGAGAGAGAGAGAGAGAGAGAGAGAGAGAGAGAGATAGGGATAGGAATTGGTAGGAAATAGAAAAAAAAGAGAGACGTTTATAGCAACCCCTCCGTGAAATGTCTCCAACCTCTTTCTTTCTATGGGATACGGAAAAAATCACACGATCAAATAAAATGTCTTTATTTTTGAGCTGTCAATCTTCTAAACAAACAATAATCGATAACAAAAAGGGGCCTATGCGTCCTGGCTGCGTAACCGTGCTTCGTCCTGTTCCTTCAGTTTCTTGACAGCCGTCTGTCGCCAGCGAATGTCCTCGGCCGCCATCAGTTCCTGCACACGGCGTTCCCAATCCGCCGCCACGAACATCTCCTTCTCGTACTCTTTTTTGAAGTTCCAGTAGGCTTCATTGACGGATTTGTCCAATCCCAGGGCGTAGAGGTGCACAACGGCGGCCAGAGTGAGGCCGGAGGTGATTCCGAGGCCACAGGCCTTGGCACTGCCGACGAGACCCACGGGGAAGGCGAACACCGTGCCGAAGGAGGCTGAAATGAGACATGAGGGGAGGAGAGGCAGTGCACTCAGACCTGTGTGCAGAGTGCACGCTAGCACACCTGATAATGCGGGGAAGTACCAGGAGGAGAAGCGGTCGCGGTAGGCGGCGAGGTGCGTGGTGGCCAGACTGAAAATAAGCGGTTTTTTAGGGAACATTAATCAATTCGAGCAAATCGTGACACCTGGGTGTTTTCTGCGGCTTGGCATTGGCTAACATAGTAGGAAAATATTGACCGTGACTTTCGGTTGTGGGGGTGACGCAAATGAACCCCACGGGTAGCTTCTTCATGTATGACTACCATCTACTTTAATAAAATCAAGATGCCCGTTTGTGACCTCCTCTGCGATCCCTTTGAGCGAGAATCTCCGTTTTTCATATCTGAATTTTCTGAAGAAAAAAAATCACCATACCTTAAATTGGTGCTATGTGGGTTGGGGGGGGCAGACCCAAAAATTTTTTCGGGGCCTTATTTTTTCATAGAAACGTGCTCAAATAGGTTTTCGAATATGGAGAATTCAAAAATACATATATTAAATTTAAAAAAAAATAATTTAAAAAATTTAAAAAAAATTAAGTTTTGTAAAAAAAAATTTTTTCTTCCGAATTTTTTACCTTTTAAATTTTTTTTTTTCTTATTTACTGTTTGCATTATTTTTCTTTCAACAGTTGAGATAAGGTTGACTCTTCGCATAGAATACTGTGAGTATTAATGGTGTACTCCTTTAGCGCTCAACTAAGTCCGTCTCTGTCAACATTTCGTCGGCCAGTCATCTTGTTGCTTTTGCTTTTTACCAGACATAGTCAGGATACAGAAGAGAGATGACCGAAGAGACAGAGACAGGTAGTCTCCATAGAACTCGATATTTTGCGTTTCAGTCAATCAGTTGATTTCTAATGGGTTTCCATATATTTGAACAAAAAACAGGCACTGTAGGTTCAATACTGATCTTCACTTATCCGGTCTCTCTGAGGGTTGTGCCTTCTTAGAAAGAACTTCTTAGAATATCGTTTGTCAGATTCTAACTGCCCATGTCCTTTCCTCGAGAATGCATGCTTTTTCTTCTTCCAGTTTGTATCCGATATCATGCAGATGGCCTTATATGCCAGTATACCGATTGGTCTTCTGAGCAGATGGTCGAGTACTCTTGTTCTTTTTGTCGCGACCACATCAGTTGGTTTCTGCAGGCGTGGGCCCTTGCACTCGTCATCTGCCAGTTTATGTTGTCGTCTAGTAGACATCAAGGGTCAGGATGAGGGCCCAGGGCTCGGAGCTGTAGAGGAGAATTGGCCAGATGACTGTGATCTTAACGTCGAAGCCCTGTTCCACAGGCATGTTTTGAGGGTGGCGATGGCGACTTGCGACAACGCTGGAAAACGTAAGCTGTCAAATCCCCAGTGACGGTGATGATACTTCCCAGGTAGCACAACTGTTCCATCAATTCAATATCTTCGCTGTCAACCTTCACTCTCTTTTTTCGTTGGCACGGCGGGTCTAGTCAGCTTACGTCGGAGGATCAAGATCTGATCCATGGTGGAGTGGCTTCCTCAGCATCCGCACTCGTTGCCCCTTTCGTAGCCGGCCCGAAGCACCATTTGGGGGGGGGGGGGGGGGTCGATTACGTATCGAACCCCAAACGCTCCTTTCTCCCTAGATCTGTTGAATGGCGTTGACTTGCCTTTCGCTGGAGTGGAAAGGCGATGACCGTACTCCTGTCTTATTGACAGGGCAAATTCATCCTCCACGATTTCCCAGCTGTGCGGAATGCTCGGACGTGGCCTTCAACCGTCCGCTGTAAAGCCGGAGAGGCTATAAACTTTTCCGGGAATCTCGGACCGGGATTCTGTTCTTCCTTGGTCTACGACGTGTCAGGCACAACCCTCAGAGAGACCGGATAAGTGAAGATCAGTATTGAACCTACAGTGCCTGTTTTTTGTTCAAATATATGGAAACCCATTAGAAATCAACTGATTGACTGAAACGCAAAATATCGAGTTCTATGGAGACTACCTGTCTCTGTCTCTTCGGTCATCTCTCTTCTGTATCCTGACTATGTCTGGTAAAAAGCAAAAGCAACAAGATGACTGGCCGACGAAATGTTGACAGAGACGGACTTAGTTGAGCGCTAAAGGAGTACACCATTAATACTCACAGTATTCTATGCGAAGAGTCAACCTTATCTCAACTGTTGAAAGAAAAATAATGCAAACAGTAAATAAGAAAAAAAAAATTTAAAAGGTAAAAAATTCGGAAGAAAAAAAATTTTTTTTACAAAACTTAATTTTTTTTAAATTTTTTAAATTATTTTGTTTAAATTTAATATATGTATTTTTGAATTCTCCATATTCGAAAACCTATTTGAGCACGTTTCTATGAAAAAATAAGGCCCCGGAAAAATTTTTGGGTCTGCCCCCCCAACCCACATAGCACCCTTAAATTGGACGGTCCGGGACCCCGATGTGCAAGCATATGAGGGCAGCTGCCGTGCCCACTTTTAATTTTGAGGCCTAAAATTTTGGTAGCCGCCTTAAATTTGGGAAATTGCTACGAATTTTATAAAAACACTAGCTAACTTTTGGATTTTTACCAGTACCTACCCGCTTTTTATTTAGCGAAATCCACATTTTTTTTCGCGGAGCATACCTCGAGAGGAGACCCTGACAGTTGACGAACCCACCCTTTAATTTTGAGGCCACAAATTGGGTAGCCCCCCTAAACTCTTGGCCTTCCCAGCTGAATTTTACGGGGAAAAAATACCTAGCCCCCCCTTAACTTCTGCGTTTTAAGTTTTTCTGCGGTAAGCTGACAACGTTGTCCTGAGATTCGCCGCGAAGCTCCTTCCGGACATAGACCATAATTTAAAGTATCAAAGCAGGCAAAAACTCCAAAATTGTAACATTTGTTGTAGTTCTTTGCCCTTTAAAATGGGAACTAGGATTGTGAAATACCAATGTTTTTGTAGATTTAATTTCCTACCACAACGGAAACCCGCGATGGGCCTAAAATTTTCATAATTTTCAAGCAACAATTTGTTATATTTCTTAATAAATTATTCTTTTTCAATTATATAAATTACAAAAGTAATAAAATACAAAATTGGAATGCATTAAAAGTGAGTGACTGTAGCATTGAGATTTTCTCCGAGTAAATGTCGTGTGACCCAAAACAGAGTACGCAGTACAGCGAAACTTTGAAATTTATAGGAGGTCAAGGATTGGGAGACCTATATTTAGGTCATAGAGAGGTAATAACAGTAATTTAAATTTAAAAAAAAACTGGGCATTTGACTTTTGGGAAGAAAAATGTTTTCTCCCGTTTTTCATATAAAAATCATATGACGAATAGAGAAAGCCTTTTTTTCGTTTTTGGATCACTTTATCCCTCAAAAACTCACACAATAGCTCCCGAGATGAAGGCGCACTTCATGCCCATGCCCACTCCCCCTTTGGCGAATCGCAGGATAGCGTAATCGACGCGTCTTTTCTAAACTTAATTATTAACAAAATTAAGTAATTATCACCCACCACAGAGTCACTGGGACTGAGATACTTCCTACCGACGTTGTTCACTTCGTACGTCTTAGCCGCTTGAAGGTAGCCTGTGGAGCCGCCGAGCAAAAATCCACCGAGAAACGTCATCCGCGCGACCTTTAAATATGCAATTTCAACAGAGAAACAATGGGGAACCGTACCCTCTGCACCACGTCGGTCTCCATGCTGGGGTTCTCGTAGAGCGCCTTTACCCGTTCCCAGCCGGTAAGGGGGAGCATCGGGGGCTCAGTAGCTTCGAGGACTACTGGTTCCTGAAAGAAGAGTTGTAAAATTAATAATTTTAAGAGCTTTTGAGTTGCAGAACTTGAAAAAGTGTCCCTTATGGAAGTTTTTAATCTACAGTAGCCAATAGAATTTTCTGAGCCAGAGGTCCCACCTTGCGACCAACTTGGCCAACCTACCGCAAGGATATATTTTGCGACCTATTAGAAACAATTTTCAAATTTTGCAGCGGGCCCCTCCTTTTACAAAAAAAATTGAGTAAAAGTCAAATTGCGACACACTCCACTGCGGCGGAGGTTGCCCAAGTAAGTATTGGTCAGATCAGGCATTTTGAGCTTCAAAATGTATTCGCGGCCAACCATGGCAACGTGCCGGCCCGACTCTCAAATTTGCTGGGCTCGGCGTTTCTTAACAACAAAAAAAAACCTCTGCGGGCCCGGCCCCAAATTTTTCCTGGCTGTTCGCGACTTCCAGAAAATACTGAGTAATTGCGTTACTGCAGATTGAATTTTTAGCTTACAGTAACTACATTGTCAAATGTTAAATTTTCAAGTTCAAATTTCATGGCTGGTAAAACTTGTTAAAGGACTGTATGTCACAATAATGACAGCAAAAAATCGCAGTACACAAATTTTATTTTTTAAAAAGACGAAGGTTCCCGAAAAAAAAAACATTGACTGGCTGATGGGGTAGCGCCGAGATGCATTTCTTGGGATGCTCGTCACCCGTGCGGTTTGCGCAAAATGGATCAACATGTAGCTTGTCCATGTAAGCTCCAGAAAAAGAGTGCCTTTGTGAGCAGTTCTCACGGGCTGGGCTGACTTGCAAAAAAACCGGCCCGGCCGGCCTTGGCCCGTCTATTCGGAGCACCTAGACAAACTGTCACCCACGCGACCAAGGTTCGATCCCGGACAGGGCCTTAAACTTTTGCTAATTTACAATTAGTTTAACAATGTAATACAAGTACTAGGAATGAGTTTGAAAGGTTTTAAAAAAATTATGTAAGCCGAATTAACGCCTTGGAGAGATTTTATTTTGATAAGTTGACAAACAGGGTCGCCGCTTTTCTCCGTTCGGCCCTTCTGAGAACTAGGGTAGCGATAAAAAACATTTGATTTGGAGATTAAACTAAACAGTCTTTATTTTTAACAACGTGCCATTTCTACCTTGCCCTGTGTCAGTTCTAGCCCTCTCCTTCACGGCGGGAAGCCCTCTCCTTCATCGCTTGCCAAAAAGGAATCCCGAATAAAGGAATGCAGCTGTCCCACTTACCGTACTCGAGGAAGGCGCATTCTCCACCAGGGGTATTGTAACCGCGACGGTCTGCGACGTGCCAGCCGCTTCTGGCTCGAGAAGCGCCGGCTTGGCTGGGGCCCAGTACCCCCACGAGTACCATCGCAGCGAACTCTCGCTGCTCATGAACTAAACTATTGGATCTATTACAAAAATAGTAGATACAAATAGAAATAAAACCGAATCAACGGCTAGAGCAATTAGAACAGTGCAACAAAGTCTCTTGTCAATGTTATTATCAAAAGTGTATCCGCAGGATAAATATGGGCTACAGTAGACTCAACCATAACAAAGTGTACAAAAGAGATCAAAGGGGTCCCGGCGTGTCGCTGAATTCCATCAGCTCCAAGGCGTCTTTCAAAGTGGCATTGCGGCCTTCCACTGCGGCGTTGTGGCCCTCCAAAGTCTCGTCGTGGTCCTCCAAAGTCTGATCGAAAGAGGTGTCTGCATCCATTGACACGTCGTGGTCAGCCAGAGTTGTGCTGTGGCTGCGGACCAGCCCCCTTCCGCAGTCCACAGTGGTGTCGGCTGTGGTCTTGTCGGCCTCGTCGTCCTTCGCCTGTGAGACCATTGAGTGGAGCAGGGGGACTCCTAAAAAAGGGAGATGAGATTAATGGAAAACAGTGACGTTGCTGTGTAACAATTGTTAAGTAGAAGGTTCAAAACTGATTATAACATATCACCAGGGCTGGTAAATTTGAGGGCCGGCCCGGGCTCGGGCAGGGCCCGATTTTCAAGGCGAGGGCCGGCCCGGGCATTTAACAAAGGGTCGGCCCGGGCCGGGCCCAACTTTTCACAGAGCGGGCCGGCCCGGCCCTTTGCCAGCCCTGCATATCACCAAGGCGGCCCCATGATTTTCAAATCCATTCAAAGTGAATATTTTTATACTATTTTTGTTTTTAAACGCAGTTCAAAACGTGCGGTATTAAGAAAGATTCGAACTACCCTATAAAAATTTGGTATGTTTTTCATGGCCGAGTGTCTAAGACATACCTGGACACGTGGTGTTTGCGGGACCTTGGCTTTGGACAGTTGCTTATTGTGGGGGCCTTGGACAAATGGGTGTTATTGATCTTTGCCCCCCCCTCTATTTGCGGGAGCTTACTTTTTGAGTCCCCTCCGTGCCGTGTCCAGGTATGGTCTAAGAGGTCGGACCAGCAATCCAAAGTTAGATCCCGCCGTCAAAACTTTTTTTGTTTTACGTAATTTGTATGCTCTGGATACATTTTCTGTGCATAGATAGTATAAACCTTTTTTCTAGCTTTTAGAAATTTGGACCCAGCCCGAACCGATGACCGAAAATTATTGTGACGGGCCGGCCCGGATGGGCCCTGAGCCATCCTTGATTGACAGAAGAAAAATCCCATTGTTTTTGCGGACACATGACCACTCAATGTGGTTAAGGACAATCTTTGTCAAATGTCCCAAAGTTAAGGGTTTTTTTTGTATTATTGAATATTCAAACAAACCGGAGAAGAGGCGGGAGAATCGCTCGACACAGTCCACCGTGGGCAATATGTAGAGACAGGTGGTGGTGGGGATCTCATCGTCGAAGGGCGAGGACAGCTCCATGCTGGGGAACGAGCTCTCCTCAACCGTGCAACATTCCGCCTTTTCCAGAACGTAGACCTAAATTTCGAATGTTTTCTGTTTGCAAAGAAAAAACGTACCAGATCTGTGACGGCAGCCGGTTGCAGGGCAAACTCGTAGCGGAAATGGAGGTCCTTCATGGTTATGCCGGCGTTGGCGACGATGGTGAACATGCAGCTCTCGGCCATCCAGCGGATGGTGGAGAGACAGACTGTGCCTGGAAAGAGAGGGTTAGAGAGAGAGAGAGAGAGAGAGAGAGAGAGAGAGAGAGAGAGAGAGAGAGAAACCTACCAGTGGGCAAAGTCCACGGCTTTGGCGACACAACAGAGTCGGTGGTGGTAACAATACACCACGCATCCTTGTGTTCCGTAGTGACCCAACGGGGGTAGTCCACGCCCACTTCAATGACCTGAAAAATGTGATAAAACGATGAAAAAAGGTGTTACAGCTTTGGTTCTAGTGCCAACCGGCTGTTAATTAGTGTGTAATCGCGCCCGAGCGCGACATTTATTTAGTCATTTAATTGTTTTGTCATATTTTTTCTTGGGATTCTGATTTCTCTGGTTCTGCCTCTTGTCATTTTATTATTTATTTCAATATATAAACTTAGAAGTCTATTTCACCACAAATGGATATAGGCCCCCGAAACGGAACAAGAGCGTAAATTTAAGAAGGCCCATTTTTGAAATAAAGCATAAAAAGGTTTAATGCAAAAAAAAAACGGCCAGGGGACATTAGGAAACAAATTTTCTTCGTTTACAACTATGTTGCCCAGGGTCTAATTTTCGCGAGTGTGATAAAAGATATAATTTTCTTTAAGTATTGTTTTTCAATATTCGAAGATGAATATTTGTATGCCTACATTCACATTAAAAATTGTTTGTTAGAGAAAAAACCATCTTATGAAAGGCCGCTTGATTTTATTTAGATATAGATCGTTTTTTGACCGCCGACATCCTTTGTGTAGTTACAAAATATTTTTTCTCCAGCTTAACAAAAGCCGCTAAAATATTTTAACAGAAGTTTGCCACGTACCACATAATATAGCCAACGGCAGCCATGAAACATTTTTTGCTTTTTGGACTTTCTAAAGTTAAAAGAATTAAAATTACAAAGGGGAGGGTCAATGACGTAATTTTTGTCACTACTGACAGCCGACTGGAATGAATTACGGTAGACCAGCCAAGAAGTACCGATTTTATTTTTTAAAAAAGGGAAGGGGCGTATAAATTTTATCGTGACCTTTAGAGCATGTTCGATGGCAATAGCTTAACGAGCCGCGTTTAGGGAGCTCGATGCGTAAGCCCCCTCCAAATGGTGGCTCGTGGGGGGGCAACGTAAGCCCCCCTTTAGTTTTTTATTAAGTTTTTTGTACGCCGAGCACCTTACGTTCAGCTATGGGCATGGGTCTCGTTTGGGCCCCGCAACGAACAAAAACCTACCGCATGTCCCTTCAGCAGATTCTGTATGTTGTCATAGACGTCCTGGCGTTCCATTCCCGTCGTTTTGGCTATGGCATCGACTCCGATTCCCAAAGCTCCTGCGGCCTTGATTTCGTTGAAAACCTTCTTCATCGGCCCGCGGGCAGCCTCATCGGGATAGGTTTTGATGAAAATCAGAGGCGAAGCGGCTTCGATGTCGCTCTTCAGCTGCGACCTGGAATTAGCATATTGTAATCATGCTCACAATAAACCGCCGGGCCGAGAGTTTTTTTTGCCAAAAAATAATTTTTGGGCTGCGTTTATAAAGTTTTTTTTATTAAATTTTGTATAAATCGGTAGAATATTTTTTGACTTATTTAAAAAAAAAATAGCGTAATAATGTTTGTTACTAACATATAAGTCAATATTAGGTGTACAAAAAGAATGTCACCGACCGGGATCGAAACCTGGTCGTGTGGGTGACATTCTGACTGGGTGGTCCAGGGTAAACGGGCCGGGCCGATCAAAATTTTTCCAATGGACCGGCCCGTGAGAACCCCGAAAAAATCGATTACCTGTCGATAATCTTGATGAGTTTCTTGATGTCCGGGACTTCAAACGGAGCCTCCTCAATCACATGAGACACCTCTATCCTCTCAAGGTGAAGATCCGCATTTTCAAGATAACGAATTTGTTTGGTGGATTGTTGCGAGTTCTCCAGAGACGCTTCTTCGAACACGGTGAGGATCTGCGGATCCACGTCCACTTCCACGTCGTTCTGAAATTATGCAGGGTTTTAGAGAGAGAGAGAGAGAGAAGAGAGAGAGAGAGAGAGAGAGAGAGAGAGCCCTCACCCTAGTGTAGAAGGCATTGCTGGCCACGATGACCAGTCCCACGTGGTCCCCTTCGAAGGGAACGCGCTGGGCGGGCTGAGTGACCATGTGACCGAACGTGTCGAAGAGCAAAGACGTATGTTCGATTATGTCCGGGTGGAAACGGTGGGCGAAGAAGTGGCGGAAGCTGAAAAAATGTGTGTGTGTGTGTGTGTGTGTGTGTGTGTGTGTGTGTGTGTGTGTGTGTAGGCATGTGTGTGCCAGTATGACTGTCAATATGTATAAAATTCACGATGTCAATATGTATAAAATCCACTTACTAGTAGGACAACACAGCTTGATTCTTCGTGATAACCATCAGCTGAGGGTCCAAAGTCCTCGTCCTAGAGACCAATCCATCAGATCGAAGGACTTGTAGGGCGTTATGGATGACAGTAGCGTTCAGTTGTTCCAATATGCGCTCAGAGAAGGAGCCGTCGTTGCAGTGAATAAGTACTCCCTAAAAAGGTTTTTTTTTGTTTAATACCGTAACACATTAACCGGATTTACTCTGGGTTACCATCGTTCTACCGTAACTCCACAATAATTGCACAAAACTCAAATTTACGCGGTACTACAGTAACCCAGTTACAAAAATCCGGAAACTACCGTATTTCATTAGAAACATGAATAACCACAGTAGTTCAGGAAGTATGTGGTAATGTCACGGAATAGTTTAGTTTTTAAGAATGCTACAGTATGCGAAATACGCTACGTTAACCGGAAAGGTTTACCATAAACTAAAAAAAGATACGAATTCAGCACGATTTAAACATTACCGAATTATCGGGCATTGTTACGGTAACGTAAGCTTAAAAATGTCTCAAAAAGAAAAATTTGCTTTTATTTTGGATGACACGAGAGTTTTTCGCGATTGTTACGTGTGGTCCCATATTTTTTACACGACGTTACATTACCGTAACCACAATCATGCCACAAAATCCGCAATGACGCTACAGTAACCCAAATCTTGCTACCGTATCCAACGGCGCAATTCGGCACAGCCATACCGTAATAGAAGGCACTACAGAGAAGTTAGCAGACTACAATACCCAAGTTTCCAGTAATTGACAGTAACAAGACGCAATTCTAAAACCACTGTCACACAAATTAACAGAACTCTACCGTGATTATAGGTACTACAGTAAGTAACCAAATACAAGCCTAATAGTGACAAAATTCAATAGAATAGTACAGAATTGATAAAAAAATTTGTAGCCCTTTGAAAAAATAACTACAGTAAGGAAAAGATGTAGTTTAGGAACGTAGTGCTTCAACATGGCATACGGTACCTCAATCCGCAGAGTTATTACGGTAACCCCATTTTGAACAAAATCTACCGTATCTAATAGTCCAACCACCATACTCGCACGAAGTACAGTACTACTGACAACTACCGTAACCATTATAACATCGCCACCAGCTACAGTAACCCACCAGAAGCACATTGATGGCCATGCAGTGGTTCACGTGTTCCAGATTGTTTGGTGGCCTGGACCTCATCGGAATGGGATTTGAAGTAGCCTGTTCGGCCGAAATCGTTATCTCTCCCGTGGTGAGGAAGTTGTGGAACATGCTGTCAGGCGCAATCACATGGGGCAGGTTCTGATGGTCCCTGAAGAAACGAGGTTACGGTAAAGAAGAATTCCTCTGTTACATAAAGAGCAGGCGGTTGGCAATGTCAAAGGCGTTCTTGAAGAAGTTCGTCTTCGCCTCGGGAGTCACCAGAGGCGCCGTGGCCAGCTGGTAGCGCAGATTTCGCATTTCCTGAAGAAAATTGTGATTTCAATGTTTCAAATTGATAAAAATCAACAAAGGCGAAAAAAGTATGAAAATACCTGGAAGGTGGAGAGATTCCTGACTATTCTTTGGAGGTAAGCCAGGCGATTGGGACGAACCATCTCACGCACTCCGGCGGCCATCAGACTCTAAATACATAAGTAAATTACGATTAATCAAGTTACGGTACAAACATAAAGGGTTACCTTGTTTTTAGTTTGACACATAACAAAACTACCCAAATTTCAGGCCCAAAACTAAGAACACCCATACTTAAGGAAGCTATCCTTTATCTAAACCCAAACTCAAGGGGGAACCTAACTTAAGGTCTAATTTTAAGGAGACAACCCTACGTCAAGCCCAAAAACTATGGGCGTAAACTATTTTGTCTTAAGCAAGCAAACCTACCAATATAATGGAGACTAGCTCACCCTTACTTAGGGGCGGTCCGGGCCATTTGGAAAATTTTGGCCGTGCCGGCCCTGGATGGACCGTTTACCCTGGACCACCCAGAAAAATATAAATTGTGCCGATTTATATAAAAACTGAAAAAAAATTTTATACCCGGGTCGGGCCGTACTAAAAAATCCCTAGGCCCGGCCCGTCATTTGAGAACCCCGCTTAGTTCTCACCGGGGTTCTCAAATGACGGGCCGGCCCGGTCGGCCTGAGTTTGAAAAACTAAATTTAAAATTTTGTATAAATCGCTACATAAATTTTTTAACCTGTTACCTTCCAAACTCTTTCATATACTGGTATTACATATTTTAACTAATTCTAAGTTTGCAAAAAAAGGTGTCCCGACCTGGATGAGCAGACGGGCCGAAGCGGGACGAGACGACTTGAAAGAGATTTTTTTCAAGTCGGCCCGGCTTGTGAGAATTATTTGTATGCGATTGCCTTACATTGATTGGTACACCCAATTGTTAAGCTTAAACGTAAGAAATTCGTTGAAAATTAAGGATACTACACTATTTTAAGGCCCAAAACTAAGGCTACCTTTAGTCCCCACCAACCTGAACCGTCTTGCTCCTGGATTCCGGTACGTATTCGTGCATGATGTCCCTCAGAACGGCCGGGTCCAGCCAGAAACGGTAAACGGGATTGAGGAAGAAACCGACGGCTCGTATCAAAATCAACTGAAATTTCGGAGACATTAGTGAACTTTGTAACATTTTTCGAACCATGTCCTTTTCCCTGGCGTTGAAGCGACTCCTGACGTGGATTCGGCTCTGTTCGCTGACCAAATCCACACTGTCCAGCGGGCGTTTCTTCTTCCTCCATTCCTGAAAAATACGGTAAATCTATCCGGTTACTGTAGTGTAATTTGGGATACTGTAGCATTATTTGGGTTACTGGAACGTAATTTCCGACACTGCAACATAATTTCGGCTACGGTAGCGTCATATAGGCTACTATTGTATGATTAGGGTTACGGTAGCGTTATTTTAGATACTGTAGCTCAATTAATGTTACGATAGCATAATTTTGAATACTGCAGCATTATTACGGTTTTGGTAGTGGAATTTCGAATATTCTAGCATGATTTGGTTACTGTGGCATTAGTTGGGTTATTGTGGCGGCATTTCGGATACTGTAGCATAATTAGGGGTTACGATAGTGCAACTTTGCGAAAAAATGCTGTGACCACACAGAAAACACTCGTTTAATGGAAAATAAAAGCGAACTTTTACTTTGAGGAATTTTAAACGGTGACGTAACCATGCATGAAAATTCGGTAAAACGAAACTTTTTTCAGTATAACTGGCTAACGTGCGGAATTCTTAACTTATTTTTCAGTATAAGAGCTGGTGACGTCGAAAATACGAGAGTTCAGCCAAAAATGAAAGCCACTTACGTATGACTTTTTGAGGTGTTGCAGTCGGGTCTTGCTCTTCGGTTCGATGGCAATAGAAGCCCTGGTGGACGGGTAAAGTGTGGTCGAAGAGGCCATCGCCCTCTTCGTCTTCGAGAGATCCAAGTCACTGGGCATCATGCTCTTCACGAAGCTGTTCCAGTCGTGTTGCAGGCTCACCACTCTGGAAAAGTGGTGTAACTATTTTTCAAGAAAGCTTCTTGTCTTGTCTGAACCCCCCCCCCCCTATTGATTAATTAAAAAGACCGCTCCAGCCATCATTCGGCCGCTTTAAATAGGCATTCCCAAGCCTGACATACCTTTTCTCAATTGTGGACTGAGAACTCTCCGACGTTCTTCGGAATCTGGCGATAAACCAGCTGACGTAGGCACTCGGGCGCGGGTTCAGGTCCCAGTGGCGGCGGAGGTGCCTGAAGAATTTTCATTTTTAACTGAGAAAATGACAAAAAAGAAACCCACAGAAAGAGGGCCGAGTCGAAGCCAGCGCACCCATCGTGCGGCTCCAAAGGCTCGATTGTGCTTATGGGCTGGGAGAGGCTTCTGGTGACGAGAGCCTTGTCGAACAGACCCAGACTGTACTTCTTGTGGCGGTTGAGGGAGACGTCGTTCGAAGTGAGGTCATTTCGGAAGGAGAGGGGAGTGGACTGGACCACGGCACGGAGGTGATGCCAGTATAGCAGGAGATCGCCCTAAAGAGAGAATTAGATGGTTAGAGAGAGAGAGAGAGAGAGAGAGAGAGAGAGAGAGAGAGAGAGAGAGAGAGAGAGAGAGACTAACCTGACACTCAAAGTGGTAATCATAACGATCGTACTGAGCCAGTGGAAGGGAGACGTTAGCGTAGCCGCGGGCACTCGTACTCGTGTCGTAGAGCGATCCTCTGAAATTGGAGAGTAAAGAAGAAAAAACAGAAGGAAAAGTGTTGTAACTTCACGAGGGCATGATACGGGGCTATTTGAAAGGGAACCAATGCACATGAAATTATCCTGTTTTCAAATTGGCAAACTATCACATTTCCAATCAAAAAACTAGCTCAGACGAGAACATAAATATGACAGACAAATTGACAGCTTGATTACAGTAGCTAAGATATTTTCCCGCAAAAATTGGCTTACTGGCAAGTCCACTGAGTTTACCGTTGACACCTAACCAAGGAATGTTCTCAAGGGTCTCCAGCCAATCCGGGTGAGGCCCATACAAAACGGTAAAGAATTCAATGTTGAATAAGCCTAGGAATAAGCCTATCGATATTTATGGGCCTCATCTGGATTGGCTGGGGGACCCTTGTGAACATTTCCTTGTGAGCTGATCATATCCCTGGACACGGTTTGGAGGGGCTCAAAAAGTAAGGCGCCCAAAAATGGGAAGCCTAAAAAACAAGCCACCGCCAGATTTACAAAGTCCCTTACAAATCAACTTTTACTCTATACGTCACCGGCAGGCTTGAATATGGGAGGAACGTCCTCACAAGCCTTGCTTTTTAATGTTTTATTACAAAGGGAGGGTGGGGTGTGTCAGCGGTCTTAATGAAGTCATTTTAAGCCCTATTGACACCCGGCTGGTAACAAATACGGTAGGCCACCCACTAAGTATGGGAATTATTGCAAAAGGGGGTGCGCAAAGATTATAGCGCCAACTTTTAGCCAAAGCCTGCAGTCGGTTGACAATCATTGCCAACAAGTGGATTTAACCCCACAGTATTCCTCGGGCCGGCCAGTGAATATAACAAAACCCTATTAACTCACTGCGTTCCAACATAGAAAATCGTCGAAGCCGCCGATACAAATCTCTTCGGATCCGGATTCTGTCCCACAGTCATCAGTCCCATAGCACACAATGTGAGCAGTGTGTGCTCCAGCTGTCGATATATCTTCTTATCCTGAAAATTAGTGCATTTACCCCAAAAATCACCCCAAAACATACTCTCAAAATGGGAATTCTGATCTCATTTGGCAGGTCTCCAATGCATATGTGGCGCTTGATCGGGTCCTTCAGGTACTCCTCGATTAGGGCCTTCTGAACAGTGTAAAAATGAGAAAATGAGGTATTTTAAGGACTAACATCGATAGTCTTGGGAACATAGGCGCAGAGAACGAAAACGGAGAGCGGCAGGGCGATGGTGAAGTCTTGCAGCATAAACCAGCCTCTGAATGGTATGGTATACGGTAGGAAATGGAGAATTAAGGTAGAAAAGGGATGAATACGGTAGAAAACACGAACCTGTCCAGTCCTTTATAAGGGGGAAGGGGAGGGACAAAGCGGAGGGGAGACTCGTCTTCGACGTAGACACAGGGATTGAAATCCACCGGCCACAGACTCATGTCCTTGTGAAGGTGGAATCTGAAAATATTGGGTTAAAACAGTTATTTTCAAACTATATGCCAATTCTGATACAACCAGCCGCTTTCGGAAACCACAGACCGCTTCAGGCAATAATGTGCCACGTCGCAAATCATAGGCGGTTTCAAGCAACCATATCCCGTTTTTAAACACATGGGCCGCTTCAGACAGCCGTAGGACTCTTTTCGAGATCATGAACCGCCTTGCATAACAGTAGGCTGCATGTGGGAACCACAATTTGCTTTTGGAAAGCACAGGCCGCGTCTGACATCCAGTGCCATTTTGGACCTCTTCTGGCAGGCGCTGGTTGCTTAAAAAACAGCCGTAGACCCTTTTTGGAAATAAATGCTTTTTGTTTTGACAAATGGCGCAAAAGGGTGACTAAGATCCTTGGCAATCTAAGGCTGCTTCTGACGAGCGTCATTCATCCATTGCTCCTGTGTGCGGTCGTCCTCTTCGACTCTCCAGTGTGCCGAAGTTTGAATCCCCGATTGAAGCCTTGGACAAGCATTCGGGTATAGTCCATGAAGTCAAATGTCACCTTGACTCTCGCCACCTTGAATTGTCAAAGCCTACGCACCGACAGACGCCTCCAAACACTTGAAGATGCCCTCGAGAATGTTAAACTTGACATATGTGCCCTAACCGAACTGAAACGCGATGGAAATGGAACTCTCTGTCTGAACAAGTCGAAATCGGAACTATATTACAGTGGAAGTGGAAAGAACAATGGAGTAGGATTTCTCGTCAAGCAACAACTGAAGAACTTTATACGGAGATTCGAACCTGTGAGCGATAGAATATGTTACATGGATATAAAGATAGAGAAAGTCATATTGCGAACAGTATGCGTATACCTTCCAACTTCTTCCTACGACGATGCAACCTATACACATCAACTGAGGCATATTGAACAAATTATCAAACAGAGAGATCCCGGAAAGCCTGTTCGAATTGTCATTGCGGGAGACTTTAACGCACAACCAGGCAAGCGACTCAATGCCAATGAAAGATCGGTTGGAACGTATGGATACGGTGATCGAAATGAAAGAGGGGAAATACTCATTGATTGGTGCGAAAAGAACGGTCTGAAAGTTGCAAACTCATTCTCGAAAAGACGTGAAGGAAGAAAGTGGACTTGGAGATCTCCCAATGGCACTGTGCATCGAGAATATGATCTGGTTCTGGTGAAAAGAGCGTGTCACAGCAAGTCAGTTGGGGTCGTGAACAGACTAGATTTTGGAAGTGATCACCGACTTGTCAGATGTGTGTTAGATGTAGAATGGAAAGGGAAAACATGGGGAAAGAAGTCATGCATGAGAGAAGTGAACTGGAACATATACAAGGCCGAACTAAATACGAAGACCCTGCCAACAGATGATACTGGAACCTCGGAACTATATGAACAAACGGCAAAAATAATGAATGAATGCATAGATGAAGCTACAAACTGGATCCCGAAAGAACCTCGAATAAGTGATAACACTAGGCAATTGTTCCAAAGGAGAAGACAACTTTTACATAGGCAAGATATACAAGGAAAGATCGAACTGGCACAAACAAACAAACTGTTAAGATTCCATCTAGCAGAAGACCCAAACAAACATCATCTTAGACTATATAAGAAGAACATTCTAACAAACAAACGAAGGCGAATTGAACAAACAACGAGTACACCTCTTACAGCAACTATGAAAACTGATGGCACACTTACAAAAGACAAAGTGGAACTACAAAATGAGATCCAAAAATTCTACAATAGTCTATTCGCCTCAACTGGCCCAATTGTTCCTCCTCAAATGACAAACACTGCATTGCCGGAAATCTCAGTTGACGAATTTGAGTGGAATCTCAGAATGTTGAAAAGAAATGTCGCACCGGGACCAGATAAGATATGTGCTGAGATGATATTCAATTCAAATAGCGAGACTAAACAAAAAAAATACGTTTACTGTTGAATCAATGCCTAGAAACAGGAGAACTTCCAGTACAAATGTGCCACTCTATAGTTTCTCTCATTTTCAAAAGTGGTGATCCACAACAGCTGGCCAACTTCCGACCAATAGCAGTCTCTTCCACTCTATTGAAGCTTCTCATTCGCATTATCCACAGAAGAATTGAAAGGACATTGGAGGAGAACCAAAGTATAGAACAAGCAGGTTTCCGTCGAGGATACTCAACAAACGACCACATTCTCTCTCTGAAACAAGTTATTGACAAAGCCTTTGCCCATAACTTGCAAGTTTACCTGATATTCGTGGATTTCAAAAAGGCCTACGATAGCATAGAGCATGAATCAGTTTGGAAAAGTCTCGAATGTCAAGGAGTTGGCCATCAATACATTAACATTCTCAAGTTCATCTATCAAAATGGCAAAACAAGAGTGAAGGCTGGAGAAGATGAAGTGGACATAGTGGTGAAGAAAGGTGTACGACAAGGATGCCCCCTATCTCCTGTCATATTCAATGCGGTTCTTGAGCATATAATGAGAAAACTAGATTGGGAGAAAGACGGAATTAACATCAATGGAAGAAATCTGACTCATTTATGCTACGCTGACGACATAGCCCTAGTTGCGAAATCTCCTCAAATGGCACAAAGAATGATTGACAAATTGGTACAAGTGGCAAAGACAGTTGGATTGAGAATTAATCAAAAGAAAACTGTAGCAATGGCAAACATGAGAGAATCTCCTCTCTCTGTAGACGGAACCAATATAAAGTACGTACCCCAATTTGTCTATCTAGGAAGGAACCTAAGTTTCAAATATGATGACAGCAAAGAAGTTACAAGGCGCATACAGTCAGCTTGGGCCGCGTTCCACCGCCACCGAGAATTTCTCGTCCAAAGAACTGTCGAAATGAAAAGGAGGAGAAAGGTTTTCAACCAAACCGTGATCCCAGCATTTCTCTATGCTTGTGAAACATGGGCATTGACGAAGAAGAGCAAACAGAAATTAAGAAGCGTTCAGCGAAGAATGGAGAGGGCAATTACTCACACACAGCTGATGGACAGAATTCCACATAGGCAAATCAGGAGAGAAACTAGAGTAAAGGATGTGCTGAAAGAGGCATCAAAGAGGAAGATGAAATGGGCAAAGAAATTGGCGTGTTGTGATGACGGGAGATGGACGAAAGAACTAATCGAGTGGTATCCGAGGGAGAAGAAGAGAAAGGCGGGAAAGCAATATGTTCAATGGGCTGATGATTTGAGAGAAGCATCGGAAAGAATTGGGCGGCAAGGTGTGAGCTGGGTAACAATTGCAAGGACGGACGAGACAACTTGGCGACAATTGACTTCCCTGCGCTACGACTTATGATAAGAATCAAGTGGCGATACAGGAATAAATATTGTATTGTATTGTATTGTATGGCGCATTAAAAAAAAACTTCAGGCCGCTTCAGTCAATAACAATACTGAAAACTGAGTCCATGAGTAATTATGGATCGCTTCAGGAAACCGTAGGCCGCTTTTAAACAACCATAGGCCGCTTCAGTTAACCGCATGGCTCGTTCATACCTGGTCAACGTACCGCCGGAGTATATTTTCCGACAGTCCCCTCTATTAGAAAAACATTCAAAATTTGCGGCGGGCCCCATCACTTTACAAAAATTTGGGTAAAATTCATATTGCGACATCCCCACCGCCGCGACTCGCGGAAGTTGGCCAAGTATGGTCTCGTTCGGAAATCAATTGCCCGCTTTTGAAAATTTTAGACCACGTGAATCGGCAGCGGATGCAAACCGATTCCATTCTAGAAACTACCGGCCGCTCAAAGCAACAACAGGGCGTGCCTGTGAACCACAGACCGCCTAAGGTACACAAAAGGCGTCCGGCAACAGTAGGCCGCATTTAGACTATACACAGCTTATGCTACCTAACAGTAACATTTTACACCGAAATTTCGCCGTCCCTGGCTTTTTTTTTTCGAAACCAAGGTAACTTCCGAAGCTGCCTACGGTTGTCAGAAGACACCTACCGCAGCAAGACACATTTCACAACCGTAGGCCGCTTTGAAACCCTCATACGACGTCAGTCAATTACAAGACTTCCCACAAACTAGCTCAAATTGATCAGCCGCTTCAGACAACCGTAGCCAAGACAGCAAACCAGAGGTTGCAAACTCACTTGTCATAGAAAGTCGGCGTGGTGCCCAACTTGTGTCCATGGACCAGCTGATACGCGACTTCATGGAGCGATATGAAGCGGAGGGCCTTGGCCTGGTAGCCGAACTCCGTGGCCATTGTAACGTTGAGTTTCACAACCCTCTTCACGTCTCCAGAAGAGAGGAACAGCTGGCGGTGCTCCTCAGACTGAAGCAGGTTCAGAAGAGGCGTCGTGGTGTCCAAAGTCTCATCCTCTTTCTAAAAATTACAATTTTAAAACAAAAAATACAAAAAAAATACCGGAATAGTCGTATCCATCGTCTTCTCCAGCGCCTCGGCTATGGTGGTGTCGGGCGTCTCCGCCTCATCCTTCGTCTCCTCGGGGCATTTGACCACGGTGGCGCGAGTGGTCTGAAAGGTTCAATTACAAATGGCCAACAGAAAACCCCTTAGAACACAATAACAACAGTTAGAATAAAGTCTTACCATAGCGCGCATTATGCTGAAGCGCTCGAGGATTGCGATTGGCTCGTGGGGATTCCAGTTTTTGATGAGTTCCTCTGGCGAGACAACAGCCTCTGTGGATGTCTGGAGCTCTCCGCGCTTCTTCACCGAGTATCTGAAAATGAGGATTGCTTAATATTAAAAAGATAAGAAGAATTCATGGTTTCCATAAAATTATATTGTTCAACTGTCACACATGCGACCAATTTTTTTTTGCTAACTTAGAATTAGGTCCAATATGTAATAAAGTATTATGAACGGGTTTGTAAGCCATGAAAACGTTTATGTAAGCTGAAACCACGATTTACAACAATTTTTAAACTTTACAAACCGGGCCGGACCGATACATTTCTCGGCCCGGGGCCGGCTCTTCAATTGACCTGTGAGTACTGACACCCGGCTGGTTGATATTACGGTAGAATGAGGAGTTTAATTACAAAAGCGGTGGGGTTCTCATGCGCTAGGCCGGGTCCAAGAATTACGGGAGGGCAGCTCCATTTGTGGCCCCAAATAGTTAAGGGTATGTCCGTAAACTATCAGGGTCTCCAAGATATGGGCCCAAGCAGGGGTGGCTGATCAGCGGGCCGGCCCGGGCCGGCCGAGAAAATTTGAGGAACGGGCCGACCCGGGCCGGCCCCACTTTTTTTGAAAATCTTTTTTTTATGTAACTCTTTTCAAACTCATTATTTTCAAGTTCTGTTTGTTGCAAAACATAGTTCTAATTGTGCAAAACATACTGTGTGAAGGAGGATTCGAACTACCCTATATAAATTTTGTATGTTTTTCATGGCCGAGTGGCTAAGAGGTCGGACTGGTTATCCGAAGTTGCCCCAGTTCGATCCCCCGACGACAACACTTTTTTGCCATAGTTGTTTTATACATTAGGTACAATAGAAACGTAATTCCTGCACATAAATCGTGAAAAAAAAAATTTCACCTCTGGAATTTTTGACCTCGGGCCGCGGGCCGGGCCGGGCCGTAAATTTTTGGTGATCGGGCCGGCCCGGCCTGTAGCCACCCCTGGGCCCAGGAACGGCTTTTTGTTAAACACGGCTTGCCAAGGCCCAAAGCCCATTCACCGCATTTTTGTAAGCTCTTACTACCATTCCAATAATCATGAAATGAATAGCCTTCGTGGTCAGGCTCCTTCAAAAGTAACCATTAGTTGACGTAGCTACTTCTATTTGGGCCCCAAAAGTTGAGGGTTGTTACGTCAAATGACCGACCCTCTAGAGATATATTTCAATTTCGTAGTATCTACCTTCCATAACCTGGGGAGAAATCCGGATATGTCAATTTGCGACAGTCCCCTCTATTATTGAAAGTTTCTGAACTTTGCAATTCTTTAACAAAATTTGTTTAAAAAAAACTGCGACGGCCCTACAGCCTGAAGCTTTCTCGCAATCATGCATTCAAACGACGAAACCTTCAAACGAAAACCTTCAAACGACGAAATCAACAACAATGCTAAACATTCCGTGAACGCACGTCCGTTATGTTACGCTTTTCTCTTCACATCTTTTCTTCTTTAGTCATTCAACAGTCCAACCACCTCGCCTGCGGTCGTCCTCCGAAAGATGATCTACCTCCTTCTGCCCAACATTTTCCTCCTCGTCTTCCTCGCCACCGGTTGTGGCAAGAGCAACAAGGCCAAGGGTGCGACTAATGCCAAGAAACCGGTAAAATCGCCACTCTTTTGCCATTTGATGCCTCTTTTAGAACAATGCGAGCACGGATGTGTCTAACGCCAGTGCTCGCCCGACGGAGACAAAGACGGAGAAGGAGGTGGCACCCACTCAGGAGGACAAATCGAAGAAGAGCGGGGTGAGGGAATGACATTCTCTTTTGGAAATGTCTCTTTTCAGTTCAGTGAAGTGGAGAGGCCGGAGTTGGTGAGCAAGGAGAGTGCAAGGAAGGTGGAGAGTCAGAAGGAGACTGAGAAGGAGAAGAGCAGCAAGAAGGAGGAGTCGAAGAAGGAGGTTTCTAAGAAGGAGGAGGCTAAAAAGAAGGAAGCCTCGAAGAAGGAGGAACCGAAAAAGAAGGAGGAACCGAAGAAGAAAGAGGCTTCCAAGAAAGAGGAGCCTAAAAAGAAGGAGGCATCCAAGAAGGAAGTGGTGGTTCAGAAGAAGGAGGAGGCTAAGAAAGAGGCTTCGAAGAAAGAGGAGAAAAAGGAAGAACCCAAGAAGAAGGAGGAGGAGTCGAAGAAGGAAGAGAAGAAAAAGGAGGCGAGTGTGAAGAAGGAGGTTGAGAAGAAGCCGGAGCCGAAGGAGGAACCGAAGAAGGAAGAGGCCAAGGCTGAGCCGAAGGAAGAGGAAAAGGAGGAGCCCAAGGAGGAGGCAAAGCCGGAGGAGACTAAGAAGGAAGAGCCGAAGCAGGAGGAACCGCCCAAGAAAGAGGAACCGAAGAAGGAGGAGGTCAAGAAGGAGGAGGTCAAGAAGGAGGAGCCCAAGCCCCCTGTTGCCACGGCTGAGCCCAAGAAGCGTGAGTTTTAAGAACTTTCGGTAACACGTCAACAACAAAAAGGTTGTATTAAAACAAGGTTGTATCGGAAACAAGGTTGTATTCGAGGCCCCGCAAAAGCCATTTGGACCCCACACGCTCGAAGAAGCCGGGCATGGAGAATCCATTTGACCCCCCCCCCCCCCCCCTATGTTTGTGATCGGGGGTGGACCAAATCTTGATATCATTTCGACAAAAAACGTAATATTGGTTGATTTTCGTGTAAAATCGACCGATTTTGGGGAATCGATTGACTTCCCCGGCCCCTGTTGACATTGAAAAGTTTGTAATTATAGTGCCAGCCAACCTTACTTCGGCGCTTTTTGGAAATGAGTGAGATTATTCTGATGTTGATATTCGAATTTCCCATTATTACATCAAAATAGTGAAGGCTAAAGTAATTCATATCCATTCATTCAATTGAAACAAGATACTTTTGTATTATTTTTTTTAGCTTTCATGATCGACCAGCAGCAGCTGACGTGGACGGACAAGGGGGGACAACAGACCATCAAGGTTTCGAACAATTCTGGAGTTCCCTACGGTCTCAAGGTCAAGTGCTCCGACAACAGGCTCTTCGTGTAGGTTTTCCCTCTAAATCTGTGAATTCTGCCTCTCTCTCTCCCCTCACACTTGAAATTCAGCATCAACCCCGTCTTCTCGGTGATTCTTCCCGGACAGACGCACCAGGTGACGGTCACCAGGAACCCCGGAGTTCCCAAGATGGACAAAGTCTTTGCTTCATAGTGAAATGAGCAAACTACAAACTTCAGGTGGTCATGTGCTACGCCACCTGCACCGAGGCCGACGCGAAAGACCTGGCGGTGTTCTTCAAGAAGCCTTCTTTGGCCGTGGTCAACGTGGATGTGCCGCAGATCGTTAACAAGGCATAGAAGGAGAACGGATAAAATGACCTTGTAAAGAGCTTCGTAAAAATACGAACCGCGAGTTCTTCGTTTTTTTGTTGTCGTGTTTGTCTTGAAAGTTTAGTAGTAGCGTTTTATGGAACAAATTGGCATAGTTGTGCTCATTTTCGTCACTTTTCTAAATGTTTGGTTAAATTTTGGTGTAGTCCATTGATATTTCTGTTAATGTTGGCGTTTATTTATGAGTTATGAGAATTTTGTTTTGTTTGTGTTTTTTTGGAGGCTTAGACTAGAAAAGATACATTGCGAAGCTCTGCTATAAGCGGTTGTAGGGTCGACGCAATTTTTTTATGGTTTCGGCAAACTTTTGCCAAAGAAGGTGGCCGGTCGAAAGTTTTTTGAAAGTTTTTATAATAGAAGGTGGGTTGCACAACTATGATAGAAAAGCAGCCATATTACTTAGGCCTAAAAGAAATATAGTTCATGCCAAAACTACTTCGGAACAGCGTGCTAATGTTTTGATGTTGTGCCTAGAGTAAAGCGCGGAATATACGCGCAGCCAAATTGGCCAAAGTAGTTGGCGAGGAGTAATGATCCCCAAGTTTGGATCAAATCAGAAAACGAGCTTTTTAGGTTATAGGTTTCGGGGTCTTGCCCTTAAAAATGGCGGGGGGTTGATTTTCGTGTCCCCTTCATTTGAGGAGCCTTGATCTTTTAACCCTTAACCCCCCCCCCCCCCTTCCGTGTCCAGGTATGATGGGAAACTTGTAAAAACTAAAAAAAAATTAAAACACTAAGACACTTTGGCAATCCTTGTTGTTGCGGATATAACGGTAATCCATAAGTTCGAGGCGGAAAAAAGGTCCCAAAAACCAGTCATATAGAAGCTGGAGCCCATAGAAAGGCTGCGGCAGAGGTTATGTCAGCTTATTTAGGCCCGTTCTCCTCACCTCAACTGTCCATGGGGGAAGACCCTTCCCTCCTTGTGGTACTGATCTATCGTCTTCTCAATGTACTCCGAGACCACAGGGTCATCCACCGAATTAACCGATGCGTGGCACAGTATTTGAACCTAAATACAGGAATACTCTGGGCTACCGTACCCCATAAAATACACGAATATAACTGTCTACCGTACCTTGTTTGAGACTCCCTCTGAGACTACGGTCGTCTCGAACATCTTCAGAAGGCCCTGTTCCTCCAGTGCCTTCATGCACTTCATCAGTGACTTTTTGTCGATCGAGTACTGGTAGCCGGCCGCCTTTTCCGTGTCTTCGACGATTTTCAGCACACGGTGGATCGTTACGACCACGGGGTCCTTCTCCAGAATCCCCAAAATGCAGTTGAGTCGTTTGAGGGAGACGTCGGAAATTCGGAGCGTGTCTGAAATGGAATGGGTTATAAATCAATTTAGAGCAAAAAAAAAGCCAGGTATACGTAAATTTTAAGCATAAACATAGAAAAAAAACTCACTCAAATTGCAGTTGGGAAACTTGAGAACCTGTCCCATTTTGAAGGGACACGGCTTTCCGGCGACCCTCTCGAACTCGGCGAACAGCTTGATGAAGTTGTCCGGCTCATTGCTAGCCTTCCAGAAGTACCTGGAAAAAATATTTAAAATAATTTTTTAATGTGCAAAAAATGAAGCGGCATAAGGTTAACACATAAACGGTTATAATGATCGGACGACCTAAGGATGGTTTAAGCGGCTGAAATGGAGACCGCATCAACCGTTCTCTGATAACCGCAAGCCGCTCTGCAACATCAGGCCGCTTCAGCCATGCTTGCAGGCCGCTCCATTCGCTCTATGCCAATCGCAGGCCGCTCCATTCGCTCTATGACAACCGCAGGCCGCTCGACCCGCCCAATGATAACCACAGGCCGCTCGATCCACCCTACGACAACCGCAGGCCGTTGAATCCGCTCTCTGACAACCGCAGGCCGCTCGATCCGCTGTGACAACCGCAGGCCGGTCGACCCGCCCTATGCCAACCGCGGGCCGCTCGATTCGTTCTATGATAACCACAGGCCGCTTCAGCCGCCATACGGCAACCACAGGCCGCTTCAGCCGCTCTGATAACAGCAGGCCGCTCGATTCACTCTATTAAAATCACAGACCGCTTGAACCACTCTCTGGAAACCTCAGGCCGCTCGATCCGCAGTCTTGCAACCGCAGGCCGCTTCAACCATTCGTTGGCAATCGCAGGGACCTTGGACCGCTCACTGACAGCTTTAAACCACACGAATGAGCCTGGTTCGGGCATTAACAAGTAGAGCGGTTGAGCGTGAGCCGCATATGGCAACCAAAGGCCGCTTCAATGAGCCAAAATTCACCTATTTTTCTAGTTTTACATCGAATATTCTTCAAAAACTCACTTAATACAGCGCACTTTTCCGTCCATTTTCTGATACTGCCCAACGTAGTCTTTCCTATCGTTGCACACATTCACAATATATGCGGAGACGCGTCGATTTCCGGATTTTGTGCTCGTGTCCATCATGAGCTTGTGGCCAACCTGGAATATGCCAAAGTTGCAATGTCGCGTTAAAAATGTGCTAAAGGTGCTCTGTAGCTTACAAAAGTCCCAAAATTGTTATGTCGTGAATGAAAAAAGCCTACCTCATCCCTTCCCACGCCCTGTCCTCCAGATGCCTGAATCGCTTGCAGGGTAATGTCCGATGGCAGGCGGAACAAATGAGTAGGGCTCCAAATGGCCTCGTCGTAGGCCAAATAAGGCGTATCTGGAATTATAAAATATAGAAATATGTAAAATTAACAAAAAAAAACCTTTCTGGCGGGAAAAGTTCTGGAAAGAGGCCTTGCTGTCGTCGACGCCGAGAAGGTGCATCAGGGGAGAGAGGCCGCGACGGCCACGACGACGACCAGTGTACTGAAAAAGTAAATTATAATAATAAAAAAGGTACAAAAAACATATTAAATAATTGTTAGGCACCATCAGGCCGCGTCTGGACGATTTAGGTAACTTCAAGCAGTCCTGGATCATTTTTACGTAACCTCAGGTGGTTCTGAGCCGTTTTTGACCAATTCCACATCGAAATTGGCAATTTAGGTAACATAAGGCCGCTCTCACCGTTTCAAATACCAGGCGTTTGAAAAGTAATAAAACCAACCTCTGGCTCTTCATCCTCAATATCCATGTCGTTATCCTGACCGGGAGGGGGCGGATTTGCAACAAAATCCTTTAAAAAAAACTTATTTCAACAATAAATATACGCTTACCTCATCACGGGGATCATCTTCGACGTCTACATCACTGCCATGGTCGTTTTCTGAGAAACTCTCTGAAAATACAGCATTTTTAAAGTTAGTGAAGAAATTTTAACGTTAGGTTGTTCAATTTTGGTGAAAAATTGTTAAAAACGTTTAATAACTTAAAGAAAACCAACCTGTTTTAATTTTCCTCGCCTTCGGACCGGCTCCGTTTCCATTGTTGCTGGGCCTACTTCTCTTGCGAGAAGTGGTCGGAGTCTCCATCCTGTAATAATGCTATATTTCTTTATTTACTAAAATACAAATATGCATGCTAAATGAACGCTCTTTCGCAAAATAAAACCATTTAATTTAAAAATATTTTAAAGCAAAACAGCGCACGTTTTTCAATGCGACTATTTGCATTTTCGCTTTGGGGCCTGACCGCCGCACGGTTTCACATTTCACTTGTGGAGATGCTGTTCGAGACCCCTGCTGGCTTTGGCGCCGATGTTTTTTAAAATTGATTTTTGTTTATTTTTTGTTTATCACTTGTAAAGTGCTATTTATTTATTTTTCAAAATCAAATTATTCGATAATTTCAGGGAGAATGTTTAAACTCCGCTGTGCGCACCAGAAATACGCTTGGGGAAAGAACGGCGCCGACAGCGAGGTCGCCAAAATTGTGAAGGCCGGACACCACGCCGAGGAAGTCGACCCCTACAAGCCTTATGCCGAGGTTTATTTAAAACCTATTTTTTAAATATTTTTATTAAGCTCTGGATGGGCGTTCACCCCAACGGGCCGTCGAAATTGGCGGAGAGTGGCCAGAGTCTGGCGGATTATATCATGAAGCACCCCTATTCTGTGGGACCCCACGAGGAAGGTTTGTGCTTTCGCTGTGAGACCTTTTATGACACAATCCTTTAGGAACCCTTCAATTCCTGTTCAAAGTTCTCTCGGTCAAGGGCGCCCTCTCCGTTCAGACCCATCCCACCAAGGTAAGCTTATGAATCAAAATTGGCATTTTGGTTGTATTTATTAAAACTTTTTGGCTTAAAAATTTATTTTTAGGAACAGGCGAAGGTCCTGCACGCCCAGGACCCGACAAACTATCCCGATGACAACCACAAGCCGGAGATGGCGATCGCTTTGACGGATTTCCAGCTCCTCTGTGGATTCCGGCCTGCGAAGGAGATTCACGACAATCTTTTGGGTTAGTTTTGTTGTTTTAAAGGACTAATTAGGACTATGCTAGGAAAATGGGCGCTTCTGTCAAGCTCAGGCCGCTAAAATGGGCCGCTTTTGGCAGCAAAAAGTCGTTTCTGACAGCCCGTTTCTGACTCGGGCTGTCGGAAATTGAATTTTTGCCGTCCAGAATAAAACCGTAGCTTCTATTGAGCGAAAATCCTTAAAATCGTGGAAATCTATGCTGATTCTCTTAAACTAAGGCCGCTTTTTGTAATCGTCATTGCCAGAAGCGGCCTATGATTACCAGAAGCGGCCCATCGAATTATTTTTTTTGGCGGCCACAACCAATCCTTTTTAATTCTATCGCGCCCAAACTTGTAAACAGTTCTCGATCAATCGACGTCGAGTACACCAATTATTGCCAGCCGGTTGTCACCGAGAGGAACGTGTTGACGATCCGGGCCGTACTGAAACAACACCTGTGAATCAGTGGCCTTCGAAACAGAATCACGACGGGGATTCCAACGTGCTCCAAAGTTGTATACTGTTTAGAAGCATAGTTCTCACGAGAAGAACCGAACGGCCCGTTTTTTAAAGTTCGAAGTTACCCAAAATCCCTCTTCACTCCGGGGGAAGCCCCGCCCACCTATGAAAGCCGTCCAGATCCGGTTTCCCCGATTAAAGGACTGATTAGGATCCCGTCCCTGCTGTGGAAAAATGTTGCGTTAAAAATTTGGCGAGCTGGATTGAAGCATGGCTGCTAGTGACAGCGGGGTTCTCACGGGCCGTTTGGAAAATTTTGGCCCGGACGGCCCGTTTACCCTGGACCACCCAGTGAGATTGCCACCCACACGACCAGGTTTCGATCCGGGTCGGTGACATTCTTTTTTGTGCATCTAATATTAACATAATAATGTTCGTAACAAACATTATTACGTTGTTTAAACTTTAAATTAGTTTACAAATGTATTGTACATATTTATACAAAATGTTGAATTTTGTTTTTCATACCTGGGCCGGCCGGGGCTGTCCCAAAAAAAATCCCTCGGCCCGGCCCTTGAGAACCTCCAGTGACAGTCGGTTGGCAAAATAGGCGGACTTGATCAAGGGTGGCTGGTCAGCGGGCCGGGCCGAGAAAATCTGAGGAGCGGGCCGGCCCGGGCCAGCCCCACTTTTTGAAAATCTGATTTTAAATGTAACTTTTCAAAGTCATTATTTTTGCGCGCAGCGCGAAGCGCTGCGCGGTGGTTTGATTCCTCTCCGTAGCATAAAATGGCGATGTCTCCCGTCGCCAATCGTAATCGTCTCGGTTTGGGCGAACGGATAAAGCCAAGCTCGCCAAATTTTGGCAGGCAGTCGGAACCCCTAAAATCTCGTTGCGCGCCAAGTTTTAGCCATTTCGGCTGAAAAATGAATTTAAACCGGCCCAAAAACACCGTTTTCAGCGTCATTTTCGGCGCGGCTCAGAGGAATTCAGCGCGCTGCGGTCAGTGGTGTAATGGCGCGCGCGCCAGACTGTTAATCTCGCGACCAAGGTTCGGTTCCCGCCAACTGCAATCCTTTTTGCCTGTTTAGATACAATGTTTTCAATCAGTTGCAAGTATTTATTCCCTGGTTTCGACCCTGTATCTTTTTCTTTAACGTTTTTTTTTGCGAACAAGTTCTTGTTTACAACTGGCACCGTGTACTTGGTCTCAATGTTTCATAGGTTTGAACGGATTTTTTTAAAAAAGAAACATATATTTGCTTTTTGTAATTCCTCTATATCACTTTCTCACTATGTTTCTCTCTCTTTCGCAGTTCCCAATAGTCTATCTGATTTTGACGGTTGAGGACCGCAGGTGGCCTCGCATTCTCGTAACACTCGAAAGGCCAGTGACTTGGAAAAAAGTAGGATTTTCTGAAAACTTGTGCATAGCATTCCTATGACCCCCTGGGTAAAATCCTGAAACTTTTGGGCGTTGACCTTTTTTTGTTCCCGGTTTACGGTAGATTGAAGTTGGATATGGTGAAAAATCAGTGTTTACCAAATCAGAAATTATATTTGTTTTCTGACAGGAAATTCAATTTCCAGGAAGAATCCGAGTAGCCCTCAAATGATGTCTGTGAAAATGACAACGTTAAGAAGGAAAACCGCAAAAATTTGGAGCTTTTCAAGTTCTCCAAAAAAAAAAAATTAATTGTTGGAAAAGGCTAACTATGACAGTTCATTTGTCGACATTGTTTGGCACAACTTTTTGTTTCAATTTTTTATATTTGCGCGTAGCGCGAAGCGAACTGCGCGGTGGTGTGGTTCCTCTTAGCTGCCTGAAATGGTGATGTTTCCCGTCATACGGACGTTTTGTTACGGGCGAATGGGTAGAGTAAATGTTTTGAAATTTGGCGGAGAGGACTATAGTCTGTTTCCAAGGGACGGTTTTCGACTGTCGGGCATTTTTTGAAAAATGACAGGTATTTAACCAAAAAGGATTTGAAACATTGAAGTGAACAAATGTATAAAAAGCGAAAGAGCATTGCGAAAGAGGAGTGCGCAGACAGTTAACTGAGATCGTTGCGGGACGAAAGGTACCTAGTCCTTTAAAAATAGAAAAAATCCTTGCCCATTCTTTGGAAACGGAGTATAACACCATAAATTAGTGGTGCGCGTCAAATTTCAGTTTCGACCCAGGTTCGAATCCCGCCGCGAGCAATCTTTTTTGCGGTATTCAAACCTGGGTCGAAACAGTGCAACCAAGTAGTTCCAAGTGTTTATCTTTAATTTTCATTGCTGTTTAAATTTTTTCTGTTTTCTGTTCAATTTAGACACCATAAAACTTTAGGGAAAATAAAAGAAAAAAGATCTTTCGCAGTATTTTTAGGAATATATGTCTGCCTTTCTTTCTGTTTTTCGCTGTTTGTCTGTATTCTATTTTTCTTTGTTTTGTGTTTCCTTTCGTTCTCTTTTGATGTTTTGTTTCTAAATATTGCTATGTCACCCCTTCAATGAGGCCACCTGTTATACCACCATATGTCTCATCTAGCTCTATCTGTCTCTCCAAATATAGTCTGTGTCCAAATAACAACTGCCCCTTTGGAACCTTAAAGGATTATAGGTATCTGGTCCTGCAACGATTCGAGTAGATCAGAAAGGGCGCGAATTGCGGACGCGCGAGAAAGTGCGCTTTCTTAGGAGAGCGCAGAGAAACCAGACAAAATAGCGTCTGAGCAATGTTTCTTTTTGTGCGAAATTTCAGGAAGGCCATTTGTTGTTCGGACACAGACTATAGCTGTACTTCGATCTTTTCTTTTTTTTCACTCTTCTCGTGTAGTAACTAGAGTGAAGATTCTTCAATGAATCACGATTTAACAGTATGCCTTTCAGATTTTTTTGGCTTTACCTATCCTAAAGTGGGTCTCAAAATTTTTTAGTCCCGCCTACTAAAAAAACGAAAAATTGTAAGTTGTAATATCAGCTCCCCCACCCCGATTATGAGTAACTTGTAATAGTACAACGGGTTTCAATTCTTACGTTTAGCAATCGAGTTTTGGCACTGAACCAAAAAAAAACCCTTGAAAATGTGAGGAAATATATCACGGTCTTCGTCGAGAAGTGGTAAAAACATTTATCACTTCCAAAATGTTTTGAGCGAATTTTGCATGTGAACAAACTTTAAATGAAAAATATTATGCAAAGTTTATTTCCACAATGTCCGAAAATCAAGTTTTTCAAGGAATTGTTGAGATTTCGCGGCACGACAATATTGCCCACCCAATTTTTGTTGTTCATAATGGGGTCGTACAAAGTATTGATTTTAATACTTTAATTTAAATTTAGTGGGAGCATTCAGAGAATACTTATAAAAAGAGAACAATTATATGTGTGAAAAATCGAACCGCAAAAAGAGTGGGGTGGTTTGATTCCTTCGGACACTATAAAAAGGGAACAATAAATCTTTAAATAAGTTTTTTTGGAAGCGCTATAAAAAGAGAACAAAAAATTCTAAAAATTGAACAAACATTAAATTGGGGAACTTTTAGATATTGCAAACCACCTCTGTTTTGATTTTGTGTGAGTTATGAAGGAAAGAAAATGAAATCAAGGAAATGAAACAAGGCTGTAAGAGAAAAGAAAAACATTAGATGTTACTTCTGAAAACGTTGAAAACAGAGGTGGTTTGCAATATCTAAAAGTTCCCCAATTTAATGTTTGTTCAATTTTTAGAATTTTTTGTTCTCTTTTTATAGCGCTTCCAAAAAAAACTTATTTAAAGATTTATTGTTCCCTTTTTATAGTGTCCGAAGGAATCAAACCACCCCACTCTTTTTGCGGTTCGATTTTTCACACATATTCAAGTTCTGTTTGTTGCAAAACATAGTTCTAATTGTGCAAAACATACTGCGTGAAAGAGAATTCGAACTACCCTATATAAATTTTGTATGTTTTTCATGGCCGAGTGGCTAAGAGGTCGGACTGATAATTCGAAATTGCCCCAGTTCGATCCCCCGCCGACAAAACGTTTTTGAACATGCCACAATTGTTTTATACATTAGGTACAATAGAAACGTAATTCCTGCACATCATTCGTGAAAAACTTTTTTTCAACATTTGGAATTTTTGACCGCGGGCCGGGCCGTGAATTTTTGGAGAGCGGGCCGGCCCGACCCGTAGCCACCCTTGGCCCGCTTACGTAGCTTCCGAGGCACCCTGTTGAGGGGGTTCTGAGCATCGAACCCCCCAAACGCTCCCTGTACAATGGGCAATTTCAATGCGTTTCGGGAGTATAGATACAATTTATGGATTATTTGAGAGCATCAGGAACAGATGCAATTGTTCAAGTCTAGAATTATTTTTATTTTCGCCCACACAAGACGAAACTTGTATTATCATAAGTGAACTTGAAATGTCTTTTTCAGCTTGCGGCGTGGGACTGAGGCCTCTCCTCGGCGGCACGGAGGTCTACCCCCTGATCCCCAATCTCTTGTCTGCGGACGAGGCGGAGGCCGAATCGGCGCTGAAGACCATCTTCTGTAAAATCTGGAAGGCTCCGCCGTCTCAAATCAATTCGTCCGTTTTGAGTGTCCTCGGCCGGATGAGAGACAAAGGTACGTTTTTATTGCAATGTGTAATCTTTGACAAACGTCAATTTCAACCGCAAATTTCGATTTTCAGAGAACAAAACGCCTCTGGAGGAGCTGATGGTCCGTCTCGACCAGGAGTACCCCGGCGGGGACGTGGGTGTGCTTGCCCCCGTTTTCCTCAACTACTTCACCCTGAAGCCCGGACAGGCGACGTTTTTGGGACCGAATAGGCCCCACGCCTATCTCTCTGGAGGTATGTTTTACTGAAAGGGGCCTGAGGTTGCCTTAGAATGTCTGAAACGAAGCGGCCTGAGGTTGGCTGAAGGTCTCAGAAACGAAGCGGCCTAATGTGGCCTAAATCAGCGAAGATACCCGAAGAAGTGGGAAATTAGGCGGTGTGAGTTTGTCTGAGACGAAGCGGTATAAAGTTGCTTCGACAGTCTTATTGGAAAGTTATTAGAGCGCACCAGATATATCCAAGAGTGATTGTTCACGAAACGGCATCGTCGATGAGAAAGTCACACATCGAATTCCTATAACAAGTGTCTCCGATGGCCTGCGGTTGCCCAAAGCTGCAAGAAGTACCACATTTAAAAAAAGGGAGGGGGTGCGTTTAGGATGTAGTGCAACCTTTTCGTCCATGTCAGTATAAGTAAGAAATCTCCCCCAATACTATGAGTTATGAAATTGTAAACGGTTGCTTAGGGACCAAAATCAGCCAGTTTATGATAACAGTAGACCCCAGCTTGCAAAGTAAAACGTCGTATACATCATTGAATAACTCCACGGAACATATGGGTATTTTGTTCGTGTACTGGGTTGCCGGATTGTCAAAAGTGTTTTACTGTTATAATATGGTCAAACGCGAATTGTGGCTGCCTTGAGCATCCCTAGTTTCCGTGGAATTGTTCAATGATGTATACGACGTTTCACATTGCAAGCTGGGGCATACTGTTATCATAAAATGGCTGGTTTTGGTCCCGGAACGATGGTTTACAATTGCCTAACTCATAGCATTGGGGGAGATGCTTGATTATACTTGAAATGGTCCAAAAGTTTGCTCTATATCAAACGCACCCCACCCCCTTTTTTATGTGGTACTCCATGGGTGGTCTACCGTAATTCGTACCAGCCGGGGGTCAATAGGAACCGACGTCGGTATGACTCTTAACGCACCCTCTCTTTGTAATAAAAGTTGGAAAAAGCCCATGGCTATACCTTGCTTATACTGGGCCGCCAGCCAATTGTAAACCGCTTCTCGTAACGGCAGGTCGTTCATAGTAACGGTGACACGGTACGGAGGGAGCTCAAAAAGTAAGGCCCCCCATAAGGTACGGGACCCCAAAAACGAAGTGTTTTCATTTTTACAAGGTCCCCATACAAAGCCTCCAAAAACGAAGGTCCCGCAGGCACCACATGTCCAGGTATGTTTTCAATCTACCTGGTGGACTGACTATAAGATAAACTGTCTAAAAATGCACATGAATTACGATTACGATTGCTCTAAATTTATTATTATTATTATTATCCCCTTTTTTCAGACTGCATCGAATGCATGGCCTGCTCCGACAACACGATTCGCGCCGGTCTTACTCCGAAATTCATGGTTTTTTTGACAGAGGGATAAAATGGTATTTAAAATTTTCAGGATACTGAGACTCTATGCGCCAACCTTGAGTACAAGATGTCTCCGCCTCCTCTTTTCGAGTGTGACAAGTCGAAAGACGATTTTCGTCTCTACGCACCGCCCGTTCCGGAATTCGCCGTGGAGGAGATCAAGGTATCTCTCTCTCTCTCTCTCTCTCTCTCTCTCTCTCTCTCTTTCTCTCTGCCTGCGTCTCTAACCCATTCCATTATGTCTGCTTCTCTAACCTTTTGTTTGTCTGTCTGCGTCTTTAACCCTCTCCTCTGTCTGTGTCTGTCGTTTTTTTGTCTGCGTCTCTATCCCTCAACTGTATGCCTGCGTCTCACACCCTTTCCATTCCGTGTCTGCGTCTCTAACCTTGTGTTTATCTGCCTGCGTCTCTATCACTCAACTGTATGTCTGCGTCTTTAGCCCTTACCATAATGTCTCTGCGTCTCTAACTTCGTATCTCTGCGTCTATGACTTTTTCCATTCTCTGTCTACGTATCCAACCCTCTTCGTCTGTCTGTTTCTCTAACCTTCCCCAATGTCTCTGCGTCTCTGACGTATCTTCTCTCTCTCTCTCTCTCTCTCTCTCTCTCTCTCTCTCTCTCTCTCTCTCTCTCTCTCTCTCTCTACCTGCGTCTCTAAGCCTCTGATTGTCCCTCTGCGTCTCTAACCCTTTCATTATGTGTCTGCGTCTCTTGCGTCTCTCACTCACTCAGTCACTCTTTCTCTCTACGTCTGAGTCTCTCGTCCTCTCCAGTATGTGTTTGCGTCTCTAACCCTCTTGGTAGCTCTGTTTCTCTAAAACTCTTCATTGGCTCTGCGTTTATTCTCTCTCCCCCTCATCCTATCCCTCTTTTCAGCCCTCTGCGGTAACTCTCCCCTCCCACTCCGCCTCCTCTCTCCTCATCGTCACCAATGGCTCCACCTACTTCAACTCCTCTGACGGCGTTTCTCTCCCCGTCTCTCGTGGTGACGTCATCTTCCTCTCCGCCAACCTCGGTCGTGTCTTCATCGAACCCACCCCCGATTTCCACGCCTTCCGTGCATTCACTCCCAAACCCTAATTTCCCTCAGACACCCATTCCGGTCCGGCCCGTTTTCCCCCAAATTCCCAATATTTACCCATCTGAGCCATTTCCCAGATTGTTTTTCTAGGGCTCGATTGTATTTTTTTCAGCTTTAAAGGTTCCTGGTGATTCCTCTAGACCCGCCGTGTGGTGATTACGGTACCAATTGTAATTTTTTCCCGGTTTATGGCATTTATTGGTTGTAGAATTCTAGTCTCGAATAAATATTCCTGTAAATATCGGATTTTCCTGAATATTGTGCTGTGAATGTGTTGTCGTCACTCTCCTAACTCCTCCGCTTTTATCACATTTTTCGCTTTATTTCTGGCGCTTTTAGATCTCACGTCGCGGCTACCCACAACAGCATGCCCACGTAAGTTTCAAATTTTGTTTAAAGGACTATTTGGGGGTCTTAAAGGTCTATATTTTTTAACTTTTAGAGGAAGTGGTGATAAGCCAGGCCGAGGGGTTTTTTTGCGACGGACCGGGTATGTAAAAAAAATTAAGTTTTAAATTTTGTATAAAGCGGTACAATAATTATTTTCAACTGCTTCAAATAACTAGCTAATGTTTGTTACTAACATATAAGTCAATAATAGTCGTACAAAAAAGATTGTCACTGACCGGGATCGAACCCTGGTCGTGTGGGTGGCAATCTGACTGGGTGGTCCAAGGAAAACGGGCCGGTCGGGCCGACCAAAATTTTTCAAATGACATGTCTTGTCTTGAAAGCACAAATGCTTTAAAAGGGGTGAAACATGCCTAAGAAAAAGTGAACACAAGGAATAGTGCCATAAACCTACCTAAAAGGGGTCCTTTTGTTAAGAAAAGGTCCTTATTATACCATTTTTTGCTTTTGTGGTAAATTGCGTTAAATTTACGACTCTGATTTAATTTTCTTAATGAAATACCAAAAAGGTGGCGAAAATATTTTTTTTAAACACACACAATTTACAACAATAAACTTTTCCATGTTGACATAATATCGAGCGACCGTGATTCCTTCAGCCAGCCGACTGTCTCGCGCGGGACCAAATTTTGAATTCCCGCCAACGATCTTTCCGAATTGCGTAACACAGGATTTTGAACTTCCGGAATTGCGTAACACAGAAAGGTTTAAGCTTAACTTAACGTTTAAGCTGCCGAAAAGCCGACATGGAACTAAGTGTTATCGTGGCGGGACTACCAACTTGTATAGCCAAAATTGCTTCATCACATGGTGCCGGTGTTTCGATGTTGTTATTGAAATAATGCTGGCAAAAAAAAAACCAGGCTGTCCTATAAGGGTTGCGTTTTAAATATAATCTCATTCTTCAGATTCGCTTTCACCGAATCGGACGACGACAACTTTTCCCAGGAGAATGACGGCTACTTTCGCAACTATCTCGCCGGTTCCATGCAGTTCCTCCGCCAGAAGAAGTTCGCGAAGGCGCGACTGGCCGAGGAGGAGATGCTCCGGAAGGAGATGGAGGAGATCGCTCAGACAAGACAGGAGGCTCTGAGGAGGTTCGACGAGAAGCGGGCGCAGCACCACGCGGCGTTTAAGCCTACGAAGAAAAAGGTAGAGAGAGATACAAAGAAAGAGAGAGAGAGAGATGCAGGCAGACAATCATGAAGCGTTAGAGACCCAGACAGAATCATGAAGCGTTAGAGACCCAGACAGAATGGAGTGGTTAGATACGCAGACATGCAGTGGAGAGGTTAGAGATGCAGACAGACAAATGATTGAAAACCCAGAAATCAAACGGAGAGGGTTAGAGACACAGACAAGCAATCGAGAGGTGAGAGACGCAGATAGAGAGAGAGGGTAAGAGAGGGAGAGAGAGGCAGGCGGACAACGGGAGAGTGTTTGGGAGACTCAGGTTTAGAGGGTTAGAGACCCAGAGAGAGAATGGAGAGGTTAGAGACGCAGGCAGACAAATGGCTCGGGACGCAGAAATCAAACGGAAAGGGTTCGATACGCAGGTTTACAATGGTGAGGGTTCGAGACGTAGAAATACAATGTTTATGGTTAGAGACGCAGGCAGATTGGAGAGGTTAGATACGCAGACATACAAATGAGATTGTTAGACACGCAGAGAGAGGGGGACGCATGCAGACGATAGAGGAGCGTTAGAAACTCAGACATACAGAGAAGAGGGTTAGAGACACAGAGGGAATGGAGAGGTTAGATACGAGTGAGAGAATGGAGAAAAGAAGGCAGGCATTGGTTAGAGCCGCAGAGAGCGAGAGAGAGAGAGAGAGGCGCAGGCATTAAGAGAGCGTGAAAGATTACATACACAGTGGATAGGGTTAGAGACGCAGAAAGAGCGAGAGAGAGAGAGAGAGAGTGTGTGTGTGTGTGTTAGAGACGGAGAGACAGACGCAGGCAGACAATGGAGGGGCGATAGAGACTCAGACAGACAGTGAAGACGATTAGAGAAGCAGAGAGACAGAGACAGAGAGACGCAGACATAGAATGGAGAGCATTAGATACTCAGTTAGAGTCTTACATAGGAAACGCCCATTTTCTTACATAATTCTTACGTAATTTCAGACACTAGTACCCCTCAAGGACTTCCAGAGCTCCTCCGATGACACGGTTCGGGATCTCAGCCAGTTGTGGCTCGAGGAGTACAACCATCCCAGCTGCACTGCCAATATCTCAGTTCATGAGGTATTCCAGCCTGAAGGAGACCTCAACACGTGGGTTTTTAAAGGACAGTGTGTTTGGGTACGGTATGATTTCAGATCGCAGCTCTCTCAAACCTCTCACTTGGACTACTCTCACGATTCGGTGTTCAACAACTCTGCTCTGAACTCGTCATCACAGCCGATTTTCTCAACCAGGTGAGATAATGATGGAGAAAATGCAGCTCATGGATGAGACATAGGCGGCCCGAGCGGTCTGGGGTTACCAGAAGCGGTCCAAGCGGCCTATCGTTAACAGAAGCGGTCCAAGCAGCCTGTGGTTACCAGAAGCGGTCTAAGTGGCCTGTGGTTACCAGAAGCGGTCCGAGCGGCCTATATACTAATACATACTTTTCGAAGACTTATGCAGTCTGAAGGCTATATTTTGCGGTCTAATGGCGGCCTAGGGTTGTCAAATGTGGTTCCAGCGGCCAGTTGTGGCCAAAAGCTGTTTCTCTTTATTTGTTAAAAGCGATATTAGCATAGTAGGAAGAGGTTCGAGCGGCCTATTGTCATCATAATCGGTCTAGGCGGCCTGTGGTTACAAGAAGCGGTTCCAGCGGGCCCATGCGGTCTTTGATTGTAAAAAAGGGGGGTTCAAGCGGCCTGCGGTTAGCATAAGTAGTTGAAGCGGCGTATAATTACCAGAAGTGATTGAAGGAATTACTGTAAGCGGTCCGAGCGGCCTCAGCTTTAAGAAGCCTTGGGCGGCCTTCGATTATCGGAAGCGGTTTGAGTGGTTTCCGAAATTGGTCGGAGCGGCCTACTGTTGCTAAAAGCTTGTCGAGCGGCCTATAGTTTCAAGCAAAGGTCGGAGCGGCTCATGATCACGTAGCCCAGGCGGCCTGTTGTTTTCAAAATTCGTCAGAGCGCTCTACTGTTGTCAAACGCTGTTCGAGCGGCCCACAGTTTCCAGCAAAGGTCGGAGCGGCTCAGGGCCGCGTATCCCAGGCGGCCTGTGGTTTTCAAAATTCGTCAGAGTGGCCTACTGTTGCCAAAACCTTTTTATCCAAAAAGGCCTTAGATTTCCTTATACGATCCATCATGTTACTTACGTAACAATTGTCTTCCAGCGTGCTCGTCGGTGGCTCCATGGACCCGTCGGCCTCTTCTGGCGACAAGCCGCTCTTTGGCAAACTCAACACAGACAAATTGGAGATGTTCTCGGGAGCGAGGCCCTCTTTCGGCGGCGCCTTTGCCTCCACTCCCATCGCCAAGCCTCCCAGGGAGTCTGTGGCCGCCCTGCAGCCGATTCTGGAAGTCACTTCGAATAGCCCTCCGCCTCAGCCGAAAGAGAGCTATGACAGCATAAAGCAAGAAAAGGTTAGTGAGTTAGATATTTATTTGGTCACGGTATTGCTCCTTTCGGGTTTCTCACGGGCCGAACCATTTGAAAAATTTTCCGAGCCCTGGACGGTACGTTTACCCTGAACCACCCAGTCAGATTGCCACCCACACGACCAGGGTTCGATCCCGGTCGGTGACATTCTTTTTTTTATATTTAATATTGACTAATATGCTAATAGCAAACACTATGAAGTTTAAAAAAAAAGATTGTGGCGATTTATACAAATTTTAAAAATTTTGTTTTTCATTCACGGGCTGCCCGGGCGTTCTCAAATAACGAGCCGGCCGATGAGATTTTTTGGGCGGCCCGACCCGTGAAAACTAAATTTTAAATTTTGTATAAATTGGCACGACACTTTTTTATAAGTCAATTTATAAGTCAATATTAGTGATACAAAAAACAATGTCCCCGAACGGGATCGAACCCTGGTCGTGTGGGTGGCAATCTATCTGGGTGGTCCAGGGTAAACGGGCCGTCTAGGGCCGGGCCGACAACAATTTCCAAATGGTCGGGCCGTGAGAAAGAATCGTGAATATCACCAATCAACAGTTTGCACAAAATTACCCCCAGGCGCCGGATGACAAAAAAGTATTGCCATTGTCGCCTTCTACAGTTTTACTTGAAAAAATCTTTTTACACCGGTGATTTTCGATTTTTTCGCATAAAATTAGAATATGCAAATTTAATTTTTGTCATCCAGCGCCTGGGGGCAATTTTTACGAGCTGTTGATTGGTGACATTCACGATTCTTTATACCCACCCATTTTGAAATTCTGGGGTGGCCGTATGATTTTTGCACGCACTGTATACCCTTTTCAACCCACTTTCTTCCAGAAAGAGTCGCCGGCGAAGCTGCTCATCCGACGAAGGTCTTCCGTGACGAAGCCCAAGGATCCCTCGACGATAGTCGGTTTCTACATGAAAGACGTCGATCGCAAGGACTACAACGACATGGCCAAGGAGAGATTCGAAAAGTCGGGAAATGTGAGAAATCAGGGTTTTTTGGGGAATAATTGAGATTTTAGACCATGAGGGCTGTGATCAAACGGACGGTGAACGAGAAGATTTCCCTCATTGCGAAGCGACTGGCGACGAAGGAGCAGATTTACCCCGTTATTGTCTTTTTGAAGAAATTGGTCGGAGGAAAGGCCGTTGAGGGGTGAGTGGGGTGGATCTGTCTCTCTCTCTCTCTCTCTCTCTCTCTCTCTCTCTCTCTCTGTTTTATGTTATTTGCATAAGAAAACAAGAGGATGGGGGCTATTGTGGCCTAAATTGAGCTTTTCACTGACTACTCAATTTTAAAGTCGATGAGTCCGCTTAACCAAGGCAATCGTTGTGGGCAGTCCCGAGCGGAAAGTTGGCTCCAAAAAGCCCGTTATGGCTTTTTTATGGTTATGTTTTCGGGAACGTAACCTCGATCGCCAACTTTTGCAGACAAGATGTTTTAAATCGCATAGGCCATAGCTCAAGTTCGCGATACTGACAATTTAATAGTATAGTGAGTTTCGATGCGGAATAACGTGGGAAATCGAATCTTACAAGACCTTTTTTAAGGTTCTGTGCAGAAAAAATGGGGTTTCAAAACTTTCCCTTTAAAATAACATCTGTTTAAGTAGGACTTACCGGTTGGAGGCTCATACCTTCCACCATATTGTTAAACTTTTCGAGGCGTACATCGTGAAGTTCTTAAGTGAATCCTTAATTTACCCATGGGCCATTTAACACTGGAGGCCCCAAAATTGGGTGACATGTGACATTTGGATCTGATTTGACAAAAATTGCCCACTCCTAACAAATGAATTTTCTTACCTTATGCCGAGTCCCTATGAGTAAGGAAACCGACTAAAAATAAAAGTTAAGTTCCTGCGGGAAACCACCGACTCAGTCCGGTGGCGGGGTTGGGACTTACTTTTTCAAACTATTATAACGAAGGGAGGGTGTGATAAGGGTCATAATTACGTCATTCCTGACCTTGTTGACACACGGTTGGTACGAATTACTGTAGACCACCCACATAGTAACAGATTTATTACAAAAAGGGGAGGTTCGTTCAGTATGTAGCGTCAATTCCTGGTTCATGACTGCTTACGTAGACTCGTCTACCATCCATTGTATCATCACTGGAGCGTAGAGGGCGGGTTCTCAAATGGCGGGCCGGGCCGAGAGATTTTTTTTTTGGGACGGCCCGGGTATGAAAACAAAATGTTAAACGTTGTATAAATCGATACAATAATTTTTGGCCAGCCTTAAATAACTTAATAATGGTAGATCAGCCAATATTAGTTGTACTAAAAAGAATGTCACCGGCTGGGATCGAACCCTGGTCGTTTGGGTGGCAATCTGACTGGGTGGTCCAGGGTAAACGGGCTGTCTAGGGCCGGGCCGACAACAATTTCCAAATGGTCGGGCCGTGAGAAGCCCGGCCTGGGGCTGGATCGAACTTGTGGCCCCGAGCCGCACCTTAGACCGCTAGACCACCTACCCACTATCCAGGGCGAACCCTCCCCAGTTTTCGAGCTCTCATTTAAAGTTTACCAAAAATTACGAACCATAATTACTTATTTCCCCTTTTCAGACACAACAACGAGCGAATCGTCGTGAAGGACAGCGACACCCTCGCCTACACCTACGATATCATTATCAACGTCATTATGGTACTTTTCTCTCCCCCTAACTTCTAATTTACCCATTTTAGGGCATTTTGGAGCGCGACATAACGCTGCTCGGCGTGCTTCTGGTCGTCATTGCCGGAATAACCGGAATGGACAGGGATTTCGAGTCCGTGCTTATCGGCCATCTCTTCAGTGTCAGTCAGCTGCTCCGATTGGACCCAGACGCGTGGTAATCAGACCTTTAATTGAACTTTTATATCGATTTTCAGCCAAACCTTTGTGGATACTGTAATCAGCAACCCCCAGCGAAGACAATTCATGATGGAAAAGGAGAAGACGGCCATTAAGCTGTTCCTCGCCATGCACACACCCAGTGAGTTAATTTAAAGGGTAGGGAGGGTACTGTAACGCCTAACTACGGTAATTTCACACTTGAAGGTTAATTTACCACATTCGAAGGTGTTACTGTAGCTTTCTACCTACAGTATCTTCTATTTTGGAGGCATGCTTAGTGTAGCACCCCCTGTTTAGCCTTGTCACTACAGTATTTTATTTGACAATTGTTACCGTGGCCTAGCAGATGCCTTCATAACGGCTAAGACTACGGTATGCGCTTTGGGTTACGATAACTTTTTTTTGAAAGTTGCTTGTCTACAGTCAACGGTTACTGTAGCTCACTACAGTATGCTGCGATTTAGAAATATCTTTGTTATGCGGCGCCGAGGGGGTACATTAACCAATGTGGGCGATTTCTGTAGCTTACAGTATACTCCTCGCCAAAGCTACTTCGGCCGATTTGGCTGCGTACACGGCCTGAGTATCCTATGTACCATGTAAATAAGGCATACATTAGGCTAGATACGACATCAAAACATTGGCACGTTGCGACGAAGTCGTTTTGGCAACAACTATATACGTTATCCTGTATTTGGTTATCTCCGAGGGTTGATGTATTAGTGTTTGAATGGTTGCAGTACCAGTGTAGCTACAGTAATCTGCTTTGTAGCAGTATTTCAGGGATTACGGTACCACATAAATTTTCTATTTGCGTTTTCTAGCTCCTGAAACAGTTTAATTTTTAAAAAAAAATACCGTAACCCCGACGAGTTATTGTAATTTATCAACAGTGTAATCTACCCAGATGCTACAGTAACCGAAATTTTCATTTCTGATTTGGTATTTTCTAGTCTCATTGGGGGAAATACTTCTCAAATCTTCGACTATTCGCTCCGATTTTTTTCTAATGTTACAGCAACCATAGTAAAATTTGGGGCCGGCACGAAAAAAAAATTTCTTCGTTTTTTTGTGATTTTTGTACATTGAAATACGGCATTCATTTTTGGTCTTTCAGGGACGTGAAAAATGTGGGAGAGCCTTGCCATGGTACTGTTACAGTACTCTAACGCGTTACGGTACACTTTTTAGCAGTTTTTTCTCGCATTTTTCATAAATTAAGCAATTAAAACTACCAGTTTAATTCTATTTGAACAAAATTATGTGAACATTTTCAGCCCAAAGTCGCCGTCGCCTCTGCATGGGCAATCTGTGGCGCACCGTGGCTGTCACAATGAACGCGCCTCCACGTCCGCTCGCTACGGTTATCATCCTCATCACAGTCCTAGAGGTAATTATTGTCCTAATTAACTTAATTACCCTTTTTATTACCCTAATTATTCTTCATTTTTCAGAGCTGCAACAAGAAGCTGCAAACGGCCTACGGACGGCAGTGGGACAAGATGAAAGCCCTTCTGGTGGACGAGGTACTGCCGTTGTTGGAGAAGAATCTGGAGACGAGTCAGCTATGCCAAACGGCCGGAGAATCCGCATACCTATCCGTTCTGCGCGACCTCACGGAAAATTTGTAATGATTTTGGTCTGGATTTAATGAAATTGTGAGTCACAGTTGCTTTTTTGGGGAGTCATGGCGGGAACCGGAGTTCTCACGGGCCGGGCCATTTGGAAAATTGTGGTCGGCCCGGCCCGTTTACCCTGGACCACTCAGTCAGATTTTCACCCACACGACCAGGGTTCGATCCCGGTCGGAGACATTCTTTTTTGTACAACTAATATTGACTTATATGTTAGTAACAAACATTATTAAGTTATTGAAAGTCGTTAAAAAAATTATTGTACCGATTTATACAGAATTTAATTTTTCATTATCGGGCCGGGCCGTCCCAAAAAAAAAATACCTTGGCCCGGCCCGTCATTTGAGAACCCCGGAAGGAACAAAAAATCTAATTTGAGCTAACCAGTATCCCAAATATGGCAAATTTTTACCCGATTGTAAGAAAATGTGGGGAAGGACCGGCCCCTTTTGGATATGTGGTCGAAATTTCTTAAGAAATATCTTGCTGTGCTGGCAATTGGGGGGGGGGGCCGGCCTTTTCGTTATCACTGCAGCTCATATGTGGGCATGAGGTGCTCGCGGTACCTACGCAATTCAGCGTTCGGTTGAAAATGTTAACAAATATCAAATGTGGTCTTACGTTATCTCGGGGACGCCATTTGGGGGCTAAATCTTCGATCCCCCAAAAGCTCCCTGTCAAGCCATGCTGTAGCCCATGGCAAAGGGCAGGCTCCAAATGTTGCCATTGAATTGTTTATGTAGAGGGGTAATCAATCGATTTTACAATTTAAAAAAAATGGATTTCAATAGTCTGTCCGAATATTGTTGGAATTTACGAGAAAATGTGTTGAAATGCCGTTTTTGCCGTCTTAGTTTACAGTTTGAAGTTAATGATTGTGCACAGACAGAAAAATATATCTTTCAATTACTTAAATCCTCCAATTCCTTCCCACATTCCCCTAATATTGGTTGGTTTTAGTTGAATTTTTGTAGACTTGTGTGGTTTTCAAAAGCAAAAGTGACTTTTTCGGGCCCATAAATGGCCGAAACTGGCGGTTTAGGGAAATCACCTTTTAAAGTCCCCCTTCTCACAAAAAATATTTCTAAAAAATCCTGGTAATCATGATTGTCAGTGCCGCGAATCATCTTTGGTCAAGCCGGACCCAGATTTTTGGGAATACCCTCCCCAAATTTGCTTGAATTCCGACTTTGCCCCACGTTTTGGCATTAAATTGTCGTTCCTTCTTTCTCCCTCCCTCTTTTCTGTCTCACTCTCTCTCTCTCCTTAGTCTAACTTTTTTTCAATTTTTATTTCAACAAGTTAATAACAAGAAAAGGCAACAAGGGCCACAAACTGGCCGTAGTTTCCAAATTCTAATCCTCCTCCTCGAGGAAGTTTTCCGGGAAGGTGTTTTCGGAGTCCACCGGGGCGACCTGAGCGCGGAGGACCTCCTCGGAGGGGTGGTCGTAGCAGCTTTCCTTCACGTCGGGGGGCTTTCGGAGGTCATGCTCATCGTCGTGGAAGACCCCCTCGTCCAAATCGTACTCCATCATCATGGAGTCATCGCTCTCCAGCTCGGCGCGACGCTGGTTCAGCTGGAGCTCATCCAAAATCTTAAATTTGAAAAGTACGACTCTAGCACTTTGAATCTGATGGTAATTTCATTTTCATTTTTGAGGAAAAAAAAGATCAAAATGGGCAAAAGGACACATGGCAAACTTTGGCCGCAGTCGGCAGAGAAAATACTTTTTTATGGGGAAAATGTTTTAAGAATAAATGGATTCAAAATAAACTATCCCAACGAAAAAATAGCGCTTCGAAAATCACCGGCTGTTAAACATCGGACAGCGATTGAAATATAACGCGATTTACGCAAATTGCATATTTTTCTGTTGGGTCCCTAGTCGCTACAGTAGAAAATGACCAAAATTCAAACTATTGACGATAAAAATTCTGCACACACGTTGCAATAAATCATGCGGAGAACGGCATGGAAACGGTGCGCAGACTTTTCCACAGATTTTGTTAAGCACCGGACATACTTTGTTAGACACCGGACACACTTTGTTAAACAACGGACACACTTTGTTAAACACCGGACACACTTTTTTAAACACCGAGCACAGCCTCAATCCGGTGAGCTGTTTGGTTTTTTTATTGACATAGTATTGGTTCTAATCGATACAGTACCCATTAGTCTCCAGGTAAACCGACAGTATGGATTTCCTATTCTTGGCATCAAACTATTTCGAATAGCAACATCAAACGAACCTCAGCCTTCAGCTCCATCCTCATTTTCTCTCTCGCCTGCTCCCACTCCTCGTTTTTGGACGCCATGTGCTGCCTCAACTTCTTCTTATCCTCCGGCGTGAGGTTGACATTCTCCTCCATATGCTTCATCACATCCTCCAGTTTCTTCGGCTCCCCCTTGATGACGGCGTAAGGCATGGCATGGTCGATCTTGTCCTGAAACTTTCATAAGTAAACTAGTTAGATTAAAAAACGCACCCTCTAATTGTGCATCCTTGAATCCTTCGCCGCCGCCAGCTTCTTCTCCGCCGGAGTCATTTCTGAATAAAGCGGTTTAATAAACAGAATATGTCATTTTATATTATGAAGCAGTTTCAGGGAAACAATTTGCTATGGCGATGGAGACAAACTCACTGGTGTTCGGCTCGGCCATTTCAATGATTGAACTATCTGAAAAACTTACAAATTTAAATAATTTACCAGAAAACCAACCAGTTTTTAACTCTAATCGAGTAGAAGTCGCCAAAAGGTAACTTTTTGGGAAACCGATAAATCCAACCTATCTGTCTCGTAGAAGGTACGGTATTAAATTTGGTCGCGCTGCGCGCGGGAAAGTTGAAAACCAATTTGAAAAATTAGTCATTTTAACAGTTTTTTTTAAAGTTATCGTTTTATTTAACGAAATTCAATGTGTAAAATATAGCGAAAAAATATTAATAAATCAAATTAACACTAAATACACATTTGAAAAGCAGATTTTCCAATATCAGTCAAAATTTTTGCCATTTTCCAGTTCTTTATCCGTTTCCCTACCCCTTTTCGCTTTTTGTATTTTTTTTTTGCATACAAATACCCTCGATTATTGCTCAAACCAATTATTCGACGTTGTTTTCCATTTTACGCCGAATTACGTACTGGGACCGAATGTGTGTTATCAAAGCGGAGGCGCAGAGAACTGAAGCGGACTGGATTTTTCTCTTTTTTTTGCGAGACACAGAGCATTGATTTGAATGTGCTAGTTTGTTAAAATAGAGAAAAATAAACCATCAAATTTTTTAAACTGTCATAATTCGTTTTCTGTTCCAGCAATCAGTGAATTTCTGCTCTTGCAAAATAAAAACACCTTTTTTTGTTTTTCTTTTGTTTACCAAACTTCAGATGGCACATATCGGTTACGGTTTAAAAAAAGTAGCACAATTCTCACGAGAAGGGCCGAAACGGGCCGGGCCGAGAAAAGTGACGGCCAGGCCCATTTCGGCCCGGTTTGTGAACTTGTCAAATTAAAATTTCTTTAAATCGTATTTTTAGCTTACGTTAAAATTTTAAAACAACGCAAAATCTTTGATAACACTTCCATTACTGATTTAAACTAATTCTAAGTTAGCAAAAATGAAGTGCCCCCACCGGGATCGAACCTTGGTCTCATGGGTGACAGTTTGAATCGGTGGTCCGAGAAGACGGGACGATCCGGGCCGGGCCGAGGATTTTTTTTTGAAACGGGCCCGGTCCGTGAGAACTATGACTAAAAGGCCCATTTCGAATAAATTCATGTTTTTTTCTTCTGAATTCTTCTTTGACTCGTAAAATCAGCAAGCGTCTACATTATTTTTTTTTAAAATTTTACAAATTTGAATAATTTATTTGTACCATTCCTCATTTACGACTGGGTTCCATTATTCCAAATTTGAATATTTCATTTCGACTATTCTTCATTTGCGGCTGAGTGTCAGTCATTTCACTAATCTCCCATCCCATCGCCGGTCGTTGTGAATGGAAGTGGCGCTTTTCACCCTGCTACAGCTCGGGATTCTCCTCCTTCTGTGCGCTCTGACCAGCTGTGGAAAGAAGAAAAACGGAGCAGCTTCAAAAGCCCCGAGGGCTCCGACGACGGGAGGAATGGCCGGCACTTACGACCCCAACTACCAGACGATGGCCGCAGTCCCGGACAGCAAAGACGTCTTCGGAGTGGACAAGAAGAAAGATTAACAGAGGGACGAAATATCTAATGAAATACATTTTTGTGGCAATCCGGTGTTCATTACGTTCTCCCGTTCTTCTCCTCTCTCTCTTTCTCTCTCTCTCTCTCTCTTTCTCTCTCTCTCTCTCTCTCTCTCTCTCTCTCACTCTCTCTCTCTCTCTCTCTCTCTCTCTATCTCTCTCTCTCTCTCTCTCTCTCTCTGTTTCTTGTCTCTCTCTCTCTCTGTTTCTTGTCTCTCTCCTTATCCATCTCACATTCAGTCTCTATCTCTCTATCTAACACTCTTTGGCCCATTCCCCCTCTCTCACTTTTCTCTATCCTCTCTCTAATTGTCTCTCTTTCTTCCTATCTTTCTCCGTCTATGTCTCTCTATCTATCCATCTGTATATCTTCATCTCAGGCTCACACGCACACTCTCGTTCCCTCTAACTCTCTCTCTCTTTCTCTTTCTCACTCTTTCTTTCTTTCTCTCTTTCTCTCTCTCTCTCTCTAGTCTTCTTCTTTTCTGTCTCCTGACCGCGATACTTTCAAAACAACTATTTACATAAAATATGAAAATGGAAACTAGATAAATGCACAGAATTTTCATTTCACTGTTTATCGTGTACCGATTTGAGTCACTTTTCCGTTTTCTCGGCCTGTAATTCTCCAAATAGGTCGAAAACGAGACCCTTGACCCAGAGGAAAGATGTCAGTATAGCCAGCTGGTAGACATAGACACGGGCCTGAAGTTTTTATAGAGCGCTAGAAATAAAATAGGAGAGACAGAGACAGAGGCAGAGACAGAGACAGAATCAGATAGAGACAGAGAAAGAGATTGGGACAGAGACAGAGACAGAGACAGAAGATATCAACCTCCTCGTTTCGAACGCTTCTGAAGACAAACTGCAGAGTGATTCCAGCAAAGAAGACGTAGAGCGACGCCAAAAGGAGGTAGGCAAAGGTCACTCCAGTGAAGAAGCTCTCAGCGTGGTAGACAGCCAAAACCACTCCCAAGATTCCTTGCAAGAGTTTAATCCTTTCGTTTCCAGCCGCCTGGAGCATGAAAGGAAACACCAAAGCGATGGTGAGAGGAGTGAGGAAGGCAGTCGGCTGAGCAGAGAGGTACTTATCGTTGAAGCAGTATCCTTCCAAAATGCCCTGGGCAAAGGCGATGGCCAACAGGGTGAAGTGCACAGTGGTCTCCGTCTCATCTTCGAAGCTTCGTACATATATCTGGGAGCAGAAGGGAAGGGTAACGATGGCGGTGACGCCAGCTCCATCACTGCCTAATATGATGCTAAGAAGTGGAGTGAAGGGGTAGGAAACGAGGCCGCCGAGAGTGAAAGCCAGTACGAGCACAGCTCCCCAGGTCATTGTCTCCACGACTGGCTTGGCAGGAGTCTGCACCTCGGAAGTGTCAGTCACGGTGGCGACCAACAGTTGACCGTGGGGAATGTCGTACAGAAACTGTTTGCATGGCTTCTGAAGATGAGCGAATGGCTAATGAAGAAATCAGACATACGGAGAGGGCGCGAAATCGCTGGCGCAGACCAGAAAAGGCATCTTGAAAGATGTTGGAGACAGCCGCCATGTTGGGTGAGTAGGTGAAAATGAGGTGAAATTGGGTGGGAGACGCAACGTGGCTTGGAATGTCTCTTTTCACACATTCACACTCACACTCACATTCACACTCACACTCACACTCACACTCACACTCACACTCACACTCACACTCACACTCACACTCACACTCACACTCACACTCACACTCACACTCACACTCAAACTTACACTCACACTCACACTCACACTCACACTCAAACTTACACTCACACTCACACTCACACTCACACTCACACTCACACTCACACTCACACTCACACTCACACTCACACTCACACTCACACTCACACTCACACTCACACTCACACTCACACTCACACTCACACTCACACTCACACTCACACTCACACTCACACTCACACTCACACTCACACACACACTCACACTCAAACTTACACTCACACTCACACTCACACTCACACTCACACTCACACTCACACTCACACTCACACTCACACTCACACTCACACTCACACTCACACTCACACTCACACTCACACTCACACTCACACTCACACTCACACTCACACTCACACTCACACTCACACTCACACTCACACTCAAACTTACACTCACACTCACACTCACACTCACACTCACACTCACACTCACACTCACACTCACACTCAAACTTACACTCACACTCACACTCACACTCTTACTCACACTCACACTCACACTCACACTCACACTCACACTCAAACTTACACTCCCACTCACACTCACACTCACACTCACACTCACACTCACACTCACACTCACACTCACACTCACACTCACACTCACACTCACACTCACACTCACACTCACACTCACACTCACACTCACACTCACACTCACACTCACACTCACACTCACACTCACACTCACACTCACACTCACACTCACACTCACACTCACACTCACACTCACACTCACACTCACACTCACACTCACACTCACACTCACACTCACACTCACACTCACACTCACACTCACACTCACACTCACACTCACACTCACACTCACACTCACACTCACACTCACACTCACACTCAAACTTACACTCCCACTCACACTCACACTCACACTCACACTCACACTCACACACACTCACACTCAAACTTACACTCACACTCACACTCACACTCACACTCACACTCACACTCACACTCACACTCACACACACTCACACTCACACTCACACTCACACTCACACTCACACTCACACTAAAACTTACACTCACACTCACACTCAAACTTACACTCACACTCACACTCACACTCACACTCACCCTTTCTGTCTCAGGCAAGGAGAGCGAAATTCCACGAAGAACATTTAAATACGTCACGCTACGTGGCCCTGCCTATTTAAGTCCCCTCTCCCTTCTCTCCCTCATTTCTCTCCTACTCACCCACCATGGAGGCTGTCTCCAACATTGTCGAGGCCTACCGTCGCGAGTTCCAGGACACCTTTGAGGGTCTGCGCCAAAGAGGCCAAAACCTCTCCGTATGTCTCTCCTCCACCTTGCCCAAACCACCATCTTCAGGAACAGGGGCAGCAGGTGCTTCAGGACATGCCTGCCCAGATCGAGCCTCAGCAGCTCGTCAACACCATCACTGATACCTCCGATGTGCAGACTCCTGCCAAACCAGTTGTGGAGACTATGACCTGGGGAGCCGTGCTCGTGGTCGGTGCCACCGTGGGCAGTCTCGCCGGATCCTACCTCTTCTCTCCCCTTCTTAACCTCTTCTTGGGTCGTTTGGGAGCGTTCCTCTTCGCCTTCCTCGCTCTTCCCATCTACGCTCAGATCTATGTGAGAGGCTCCGGAGAGGAGACGGACGGCACGGTGCGCTTCACCCTGTTGGCAGTCGCCTTGGCCCAGGGCTTGATGGAGGGATACGTCTTCAACGATACTTACCTCTCTGCTCAACCGACTGCCTTCCTCACTCCTCTCACCATCGCTTTGGTGTTTCCCTTCGTTCTCCAGACGGTTGGAAACCAGAGGATTCCTCTTTTGGGAGGCATTTTGGGAACGGTTTTGGCTGTCAACTTTGCTGAGAGCATCTTCACTGGAATCACCTTCACCTACCTTCTTCTGGCGACGCTTTACGTCTTCTGTGCTGGAGTCATTCTGCAGTTTGTGTTCAAGAACGTGCAAAATGCCGAGGTTAGTCTCTCTGTCTCTGTCTCTGTCTCTGTCTCTGTCTCTGTCTCTGTCTCTGTCTCTGTCTCTGTCTCTGTCTCTGTCTCTCTGTCTCTCTGTCTCTTTGTCTCTCTGTCTCTCTGTCTCTCTGTCTCTCTGTCTCTCTGTCTCTCTGTCTCTCTGTCTCTCTGTCTCTCTGTCTCTCTGTCTCTCTGTCTCTCTGTCTCTCTGTCTCTCTGTCTGTCTCTCTGTCTCCCTGTCTCTCTGTCTCTCTGTCTCTCTGTCTCTCTGTCTCTCTGTCTCTCTGTCCCTCTGTCTCTCTGTCTCTCTGTCTCTCTGACTCTCTGTCTCTCTGTCTCTCTGTCTCTCTGTCTCTCTGTCTCTCTGTCTCTCTGTCTCTCTGTCTCTCTGTCTCTCTGTCTCTCTGTCTCTCTGTCACTCTGTCTCTCTGTCTCTCTGTCTCTCTGTCTCTCTGTCTCTCTGTCTCTCTGTCTCTCTGTCTCTCTGTATCTCTGTCTCTCTGTCTCTCTGTCTCTCTGTCTCTCTGTCTCTCTGTCTCTCTGTCTCTCTGTCTCTCTGTCTCTCTGTCTCTCTGTCTCTCTGTCTCTCTGTCTCTCTGTCTCTCTGTCTCTCTGTCTCTCTGTCTCTCTGTCTCTCTATCTCTCTGTCTCTCTCAAGGCAAGACAATGCTTCAGGCCAGTGTCCATGTCTACCAGCTGGCTGTGCTGACCTCCTTCCTCCTCACCAAAGCCCTCGTTTTGGGACTGTTTGGAGGACCGAAGACCGAAGCCGAGAAAGTGTAAAACTGACCTCATGTACGCGAAATAAAATGTGGAATGAAAATACTGTGCAGTTTTTTTATTGATGTGCTACCTCCATTGCAATAATGCTTACGAGGAAACCTTATTGAAACGATTGAAACGATTATTGACTATTGAAGCCAATTTTCCGAGGGGCACATTTTTGGATTCCCATTTACGAATCTGTTCTCAAAATTTACTAAGCACATCTGAGAGCGGAAATATTTCAACTTTTGTTCTTGTAGGAATAGCATTGCAACCTGATTTTTAATTTATTTCATCGTCAGATGAAAGCCACATATGTGACGCTTTGGTAGAGTGGTTAACACATGGGGCTCATATTTTTAGAGGTCGTACAAGAGGAAAGTTTTCAAACCTTTTGTATTTCACTTTTACATGTATTTAAAAAAAAAGAAATCTTTCATTAAAGAGGTTTGTGAATAATTATTTTTTAATATGTTGACCTTGCAAACGTCATGTTTTTGTTACTTTTCTGAAAAATTTCTTCGAATTCTGTCTACAAATTACCAAAAATGTGACTTTTTCCAATCAAAATATGTTATTTTCTAATTTTTTTTTCTTCTTCTTTATTTCGTAACGCAAACCGATCCCCATAATCGGCTTGGTTAGCTTTGGCCTCCAGGCACCCCAACTAAACACGGGCAACAACACGGGCGCTTGATGGGAGCGGCCCAACGCGAACCAGCGAGTCCGAGGGTGGAGCCCTGCGGCACTTGCGTCGATTACAACAAAGGGTGATTTATGCTCCGAGGGAATGAAACGTCCCCCCCCCCTTCGACAAGCAAGTGACCTCGCCTGCAAAGAGGAAGAACGAAAAGGAAAGATCGAATGGGAGCATTCACTCGGGTTGCAACATAAGACCGGGGTTCGGAAGGCAATTCTCTAGATTCCAATTCTCAAATACAATCACATCTCGCTTAGACGGCTATCTGAAAAGCGGGTTCTCACTTACACTGTATCTTTGAATGGGTTTTACTAATGCGCTATAGAGCATTAGTACCTGTACCTTTGAATGTGTGTTACTAATGCGCTATAGTGCATTAGTACCTGTACCTTTGAATGTGTTTTACTAATGCGCTATAGAGCTTTAGTACCTGTACCTTTGAATGTGTTTTACTAATGCGCTATAGAGCTTTAGTACCTGTACCTTTGAATGTGTGTTACTAATGCGCTATAGAACATTAGTACCTGTACCTTTGAATGTGTTTTACTAATGCGCTATAGAACATTAGTACCTGTACCTTTGAATGTGTGTTACTAATGCGCTATAGAACATTAGTACCTGTACCTTTGAATGTGTTTTACTAATGCGCTATAGAGCTTTAGTACCTGTACCTTTGAATGTGTGTTACTAATGCGCTATAGAACATTAGTACCTGTACCTTTGAATGTGTTTTACTAATGCGCTATAGAACATTAGTACCTGTACCTTTGAATGTGTGTTACTAATGCGCTATAGTGCATTAGTACCTGTACCTTTGAATGTGTTTTACTAATGCGCTATAGAGCTTTAGTACCTGTACCTTTGAATGTGTTTTACTAATGCGCTATAGAGCTTTAGTACCTGTACCTTTGAATGTGTGTTACTAATGCGCTATAGAGCATTAGTACCTGTACCTTTGATGGTGTTTTACTAATGCGCTATAGAGCATTAGTACCTGTACCTTTGAATGTGTTTTACTAATGCGCTATAGAGCTTTAGTACCTGTACCTTTGAATGTGTTTTACAAATGCGCTATAGAGCTTTAGTACCTGTACCTTTGAATGTGTGTTACTAATGCGCTATAGAACATTAGTACCTGTACCTTTGAATGTGTTATACTAATGCGCTATAGAGCATTAGTACCTGTACCTTTGAATGTGTGTTACTAATGCGCTATAGTGCATTAGTACCTGTACCTTTGAATGTGTTTTACTAATGCGCTATAGAGCTTTAGTACCTGTACCTTTGAATGTGTTTTACTAATGCGCTACAGAGCTTTAGTACCTGTACCTTTGAATGTGTGTTACTAATGCGCTATAGAGCATTAGTACCTGTACCTTTGAATGTGTTTTATTAATGCGCTATGGAGCATTAGTACCTGTACCTTTGAATGTGTGTTACTAATGCGCTATAGTGCATTAGTACCTGTACCTTTGAATGTGTTTTACTAATGCGCTATAGAGCTTTAGTACCTGTACCTTTGAATGTGTTTTACTATTGCGCTATAGAGCTTTAGTACCTGTACCTTTGAATGTGTTTTACTAATGCGCTATAGTGCATTAGTACCTGTACCTTTGAATGTGTGTTACTAATGCGCTAAAGAGCATTAGTACCTGTACCTTTGAATGTGTGTTACTAATGCGCTATAGAGCATTAGTGCCTGTGCCTTTGAATGTGTTTTACTAATGCGCTATAGAGCATTAGTACCTGTACCTTTGAATGTGTTTTACTAATGCGCTATAGAGCATTAGTACCTGTACCTTTGAATGTGTGTTACTAATGCGCTAAAGAGCATTAGTACCTGTACCTTTGAATGTGTTTTACTAATGCGCTATAGAGCTTTAGTACCTATACCTTTGAATGTGTTTTACTAATGCGCTATAGAGCTTTAGTACCTGTACCTTTGAATGTGTGTTACTAATGCGCTATAGTGCATTAGTACCTGTACCTTTGAATGTGTTTTACTAATGCGCTATAGAGCTTTAGTACCTGTACCTTTGAATGTGTGTTACTAATGCGCTATAGAGCATTAGTACATGTATCTTTGAATGTGTTTTACTAATGCGCTATAGTGCATTAGTACCTGTACCTTTGAATGTGTGTTACTAATGCGCTAAAGAGCATTAGTACCTGTACCTTTGAATGTGTTTTACTAATGCGCTATAGAGCTTCAGTACCTGTACCTTTGAATGTGTGTTACTAATGCGCTGAAGAGCATTAGTACCTGTACCTTTGAATGTGTGTTACTAATGCGCTATAGAGCATTAGTACCTGTACCTTTGAATGTGTTTTACTAATGCGCTATAGAGCATTAGTACCTGTACCTTTGAATGTGTTTTACTAAAGCGCTATAGAGCATTAGTACCTGTACCTTTGAATGTGTTTTACTAATGCGCTATAGAGCATTAGTACCTGTACCTTTGAATGTGTTTTACTAATGCGCTATAAAGCTTTAGTGCCTGTACCTTTGAATGTGTTTTACTAATGCGCTATAGAGCTTTAGTACCTGTACCTTTGAATGTGTGTTACTAATGCGCTATAGTGCATTAGTACCTGTACCTTTGAATGTGTTTTACTAATGCGCTATAGAGCTTCAGTACCTGTACCTTTGAATGTGTTTTACTAATGCGCTATAAACCTTTAGTACCTGTACCTTTGAATGTGCGTTACTAATGCGCTATAGAGCATTAGTACATGTACCTTTAAATGTGTTTTACTAATGCGCTATAGAGCTTTAGTACCTGTACCTTTGAATGTGTTTTACTAATGCGCTATAGTGCATTAGTACCTGTACCTTTGAATGTGTGTTACTAATGCGCTAAAGAGCATTAGTACCTGTACCTTTGAATGTGTGTTACTAATGCGCTATAGAGCATTAGTGCCTGTGCCTTTGAATGTGTTTTACTAATGCGCTATAGAGCATTAGTACCTGTACCTTTGAATGTGTTTTACTAATGCGCTATAGAGCATTAGTACCTGTACCTTTGAATGTGTGTTACTAATGCGCTAAAGAGCATTAGTACCTGTACCTTTGAATGTGTTTTACTAATGCGCTATAGAGCTTTAGTACCTATACCTTTGAATGTGTTTTACTAATGCGCTATAGAGCTTTAGTACCTGTACCTTTGAATGTGTGTTACTAATGCGCTATAGTGCATTAGTACCTGTACCTTTGAATGTGTTTTACTAATGCGCTATAGAGCTTTAGTACCTGTACCTTTGAATGTGTGTTACTAATGCGCTATAGAGCATTAGTACATGTATCTTTGAATGTGTTTTACTAATGCGCTATAGTGCATTAGTACCTGTACCTTTGAATGTGTGTTACTAATGCGCTAAAGAGCATTAGTACCTGTACCTTTGAATGTGTTTTACTAATGCGCTATAGAGCTTTAGTACCTATACCTTTGAATGTGTTTTACTAATGCGCTATAGAGCTTTAGTACCTGTACCTTTGAATGTGTGTTACTAATGCGCTATAGTGCATTAGTACCTGTACCTTTGAATGTGTTTTACTAATGCGCTATAGAGCTTTAGTACCTGTACCTTTGAATGTGTGTTACTAATGCGCTATAGAGCATTAGTACATGTACCTTTAAATGTGTTTTACTAATGCGCTATAGTGCATTAGTACCTGTACCTTTGAATGTGTGTTACTAATGCGCTAAAGAGCATTAGTACCTGTACCTTTGAATGTGTGTTACTAATGCGCTATAGAGCATTAGTACCTGTACCTTTGAATGTGTTTTACTAATGCGCTATAGTGCATTAGTACCTGTACCTTTGAATGTGTGTTACTAATGCGCTAAAGAGCATTAGTACCTGTACCTTTGAATGTGTGTTACTAATGCGCTATAGAGCATTAGTGCCTGTGCCTTTGAATGTGTTTTACTAATGCGCTATAGAGCATTAGTACCTGTACCTTTGAATGTGTTTTACTAATGCGCTATAGAGCATTAGTACCTGTACCTTTGAATGTGTGTTACTAATGCGCTAAAGAGCATTAGTACCTGTACCTTTGAATGTGTTTTACTAATGCGCTATAGAGCTTTAGTACCTATACCTTTGAATGTGTTTTACTAATGCGCTATAGAGCTTTAGTACCTGTACCTTTGAATGTGTGTTACTAATGCGCTATAGTGCATTAGTACCTGTACCTTTGAATGTGTTTTACTAATGCGCTATAGAGCTTTAGTACCTGTACCTTTGAATGTGTGTTACTAATGCGCTATAGAGCATTAGTACATGTATCTTTGAATGTGTTTTACTAATGCGCTATAGTGCATAGTACCTGTACCTTTGAATGTGTGTTACTAATGCGCTAAAGAGCATTAGTACCTGTACCTTTGAATGTGTTTTACTAATGCGCTATAGAGCTTTAGTACCTATACCTTTGAATGTGTTTTACTAATGCGCTATAGAGCTTTAGTACCTGTACCTTTGAATGTGTGTTACTAATGCGCTATAGTGCATTAGTACCTGTACCTTTGAATGTGTTTTACTAATGCGCTATAGAGCTTTAGTACCTGTACCTTTGAATGTGTGTTACTAATGCGCTATAGAGCATTAGTACATGTACCTTTGAATGTGTTTTACTAATGCGCTATAGTGCATTAGTACCTGTACCTTTGAATGTGTGTTACTAATGCGCTAAAGAGCATTAGTACCTGTACCTTTGAATGTGTGTTACTAATGCGCTATAGAGCATTAGTACCTGTACCTTTGATTGTGTTTTACTAATGCGCTATAGAGCATTAGTACCTGTACCTTTGAATGTGTTTTACTAAAGCGCTATAGAGCATTAGTACCTGTACCTTTGAATGTGTGTTACTAATGCGCTATAGAGCATTAGTACCTGTACCTTTGAATGTGTGTTACTAATGCGCTATAGAGCATTAGTACCTGTACCTTTGAATGTGTTGCACTAATGCACTACGTTTTACTAATGCGCTATAGAGCATTAGTACCTGTGCCTTTGAATGTGTTTTACTAATGCGCTATAGAGCATTAGTACCTGTACCTTTGAATGTGTTGCACTAATGCACTACGTTTTACTCATGCGCTATAGAGCATTAGTACCTGTACCTTTGAATGTGTTTTACTAATGCGCTATAGAGCATTAGTACCTGTACCTTTGAATGTGTTTTACTAATGCGCTATAGAGCTTTAGTACCTGTACCTTTGAATGTGTTTTACTAATGCGCTATAGAGCATTAGTACCTGTACCTTTAAATGTGTTTTACTAATGCGCTATAGAGCATTAGTACCTGTACCTTTGAATGTGTTTTACTAATGCGCTATAGAGCATTAGTACCTGTACCTTTGAATGTGTTGCACTAATGCACTACGTTTTACTAATGCGCTATAGAGCATTAGTACCTGTACCTTTGAATGTGTGTTTCTAATGCGCTATAGAGCATTAGTACCTGTACCTATGAATGTGTTTTACAAATGCGCTCTAGATCATTAGTACCTGTACCTATGAATGTGTGTTACTAATGCGCTATAGAGCATTAGTACATGTACCTTTGAATGTGTTTTACTAATGCGCTATAGTGCATTAGTACCTGTACCTTTGAATGTGTGTTACTAATGCGCTAAAGAGCATTAGTACCTGTACCTTTGAATGTGTGTTACTAATGCGCTATAGAGCATTAGTACCTGTACCTTTGAATGTGTTTTACTAATGCGCTATAGAGCATTAGTACCTGTACCTTTGAATGTGTTTTACTAATGCGCTATAGAGCATTAGTACCTGTACCTTTGAATGTGTGTTACTAATGCGCTATAGAGCATTAGTACCTGTACCTTTGAATGTGTTGCACTAATGCACTACGTTTTACTAATGCGCTATAGAGCATTAGTACCTGTGCCTTTGAATGTGTTTTACTAATGCGCTATAGAGCATTAGTACCTGTACCTTTGAATGTGTTGCACTAATGCACTACGTTTTACTCATGCGCTATAGAGCATTAGTACCTGTACCTTTGAATGTGTTTTACTAATGCGCTATAGAGCATTAGTACCTGTACCTTTGAATGTGTTTTACTAATGCGCTATAGAGCTTTAGTACCTGTACCTTTGAATGTGTTTTACTAATGCGCTATAGAGCATTAGTACCTGTACCTTTAAATGTGTTTTACTAATGCGCTATAGAGCATTAGTACCTGTACCTTTGAATGTGTTTTACTAATGCGCTATAGAGCATTAGTACCTGTACCTTTGAATGTGTGTTACTAATGCGCTATAGAGCATTAGTACCTGTACCTTTGAATGTGTTGCACTAATGCACTACGTTTTACTAATGCGCTATAGAGCATTAGTACCTGTACCTTTGAATGTGTGTTACTAATGCGCTATAGAGCATTAGTACCTGTACCTTTGAATGTGTGTTTCTAATGCGCTATAGAGCATTAGTACCTGTACCTATGAATGTGTTTTACAAATGCGCTCTAGATCATTAGTACCTGTACCTATGAATGTGTGTTACTAATGCGCTATAGAGCATTAGTACATGTACCTTTGAATGTGTTTTACTAATGCGCTATAGTGCATTAGTACCTGTACCTTTGAATGTGTGTTACTAATGCGCTAAAGAGCATTAGTACCTGTACCTTTGAATGTGTGTTACTAATGCGCTATAGAGCATTAGTACCTGTACCTTTGAATGTGTTTTACTAATGCGCTATAGAGCATTAGTACCTGTACCTTTGAATGTGTTTTACTAATGCGCTATAGAGCATTAGTACCTGTACCTTTGAATGTGTGTTACTAATGCGCTATAGAGCATTAGTACCTGTACCTTTGAATGTGTTGCACTAATGCACTACGTTTTACTAATGCGCTATAGAGCATTAGTACCTGTACCTTTGAATGTGTTTTACTAATGCGCTATAGAGCATTAGTACCTGTACCTTTGAATGTGTTGCACTAATGCACTACGTTTTACTAATGCGCTATAGAGCATTAGTACCTGTACCTTTGAATGTGTTTTACTAATGCGCTATAGTGCCTTAGTACCTGTACCTTTGAATGTGTTTTACTAATGCGCTATAGAGCTTTAGTACCTGTACCTTTGAATGTGTGTTACTAATGCGCTATAGTGCATTAGTACATGTACCTTTGAATGTGTTTTACTAATGCGCTATAGAGCATTAGTACCTGTACCTTTGTATGTGTTTTACTAATGCGCTATAGAGCATTAGTACCTGTACCTTTGAATGTGTTTTACTAATGCGCTATAGAGCTTTAGTACCTGTACCTTTGAATGTGTGTTACTAATGCGCTATAGAGCATTAGTACATGTACCTTTGAATGTGTTTTACTAATGCGCTATAGTGCATTAGTACCTATACCTTTGAATGTGTTTTACTAATGCGCTATAGAGCATTAGTATCTGTACCTTTGAATGTGTGTTACTAATGCGCTATAGTGCATTAGTACCTGTACCTTTGAATGTGTTTTACTAATGCGCTATAGAGCTTTAGTACCTGTACCTTTGAATGTGTGTTACTAATGCGCTATAGAGCATTAGTACATGTACCTTTGAATGTGTTTTACTAATGCGCTATAGTGCATTAGTACCTGTACCTTTGAATGTGTGTTACTAATGCGCTAAAGAGCATTAGTACCTGTACCTTTGAATGTGTGTTACTAATGCGCTATAGAGCATTAGTACCTGTACCTTTGAATGTGTTTTACTAATGCGCTATAGTGCATTAGTACCTGTACCTTTGAATGTGTTTTACTAATGCGCTATAGAGCATTAGTACCTGTACCTTTGAATGTGTGTTACTAATGCGCTATAGAGCATTAGTACCTGTACCTTTGAATGTGTTGCACTAATGCACTACGTTTTACTAATGCGCTATAGAGCATTAGTACCTGTACCTTTGAATGTGTTTTACTAATGCGCTATAGTGCATTAGTACCTGTACCTTTGAATGTGTGTTACTAATGCGCTAAAGAGCATTAGTACCTGTACCTTTGAATGTGTGTTACTAATGCGCTATAGAGCATTAGTACCTGTACCTTTGAATGTGTTTTACTAATGCGCTATAGAGCATTAGTACCTGTACCTTTGAATGTGTTTTACTAATGCGCTATAGAGCATTAGTACCTGTACCTTTGAATGTGTGTTACTAATGCGCTATAGAGCATTAGTACCTGTACCTTTGAATGTGTTGCACTAATGCACTACGTTTTACTAATGCGCTATAGAGCATTAGTACCTGTACCTTTGAATGTGTTTTACTAATGCGCTATAGAGCATTAGTACCTGTACCTTTGAATGTGTTGCACTAATGCACTACGTTTTACTAATGCGCTATAGAGCATTAGTACCTGTACCTTTGAATGTGTTTTACTAATGCGCTATAGTGCCTTAGTACCTGTACCTTTGAATGTGTTTTACTAATGCGCTATAGAGCTTTAGTACCTGTACCTTTGAATGTGTGTTACTAATGCGCTATAGTGCATTAGTACATGTACCTTTGAATGTGTTTTACTAATGCGCTATAGAGCATTAGTACCTGTACCTTTGTATGTGTTTTACTAATGCGCTATAGAGCATTAGTACCTGTACCTTTGAATGTGTTTTACTAATGCGCTATAGAGCTTTAGTACCTGTACCTTTGAATGTGTGTTACTAATGCGCTATAGAGCATTAGTACATGTACCTTTGAATGTGTTTTACTAATGCGCTATAGTGCATTAGTACCTATACCTTTGAATGTGTTTTACTAATGCGCTATAGAGCATTAGTATCTGTACCTTTGAATGTGTGTTACTAATGCGCTATAGTGCATTAGTACCTGTACCTTTGAATGTGTTTTACTAATGCGCTATAGAGCTTTAGTACCTGTACCTTTGAATGTGTGTTACTAATGCGCTATAGAGCATTAGTACATGTACCTTTGAATGTGTTTTACTAATGCGCTATAGTGCATTAGTACCTGTACCTTTGAATGTGTGTTACTAATGCGCTAAAGAGCATTAGTACCTGTACCTTTGAATGTGTGTTACTAATGCGCTATAGAGCATTAGTACCTGTACCTTTGAATGTGTTTTACTAATGCGCTATAGAGCATTAGTACCTGTACCTTTGAATGTGTTTTACTAATGCGCTATAGAGCATTAGTACCTGTACCTTTGAATGTGTGTTACTAATGCGCTATAGAGCATTAGTACCTGTACCTTTGAATGTGTTGCACTAATGCACTACGTTTTACTAATGCGCTATAGAGCATTAGTACCTGTACCTTTGAATGTGTTTTACTAATGCGCTATAGAGCATTAGTACCTGTACCTTTGAATGTGTTTTACTAAAGCGCTATAGAGCATTAGTACCTGTACCTTTGAATGTGTGTTACTAATGCGCTATAGTGCATTAGTACCTGTACCTTTGAATGTGTTTCACTAATGCGCTATAGAGCTTTAGTACCTGTACCTTTGAACGTGTGTTACTAATGCGCTATAGAGCATTAGTACATGTACCTTTGAATGTGTTTTACTAATGCGCTATAGTGCATTAGTACCTGTACCTTTGAATGTGTGTTACTAATGCGCTAAAGAGCATTAGTACCTGTACCTTTGAATGTGTGTTACTAATGCGCTATAGAGCATTAGTACCTGTACCTTTGAATGTGTTTTACTAATGCGCTATAGAGCATTAGTACCTGTACCTTTGAATGTGTTTTACTAATGCGCTATAGAGCATTAGTACCTGTACCTTTGAATGTGTGTTACTAATGCGCTAAAGAGCATTAGTACCTGTACCTTTGAATGTGTTTTACTAATGCGCTATAGAGCTTTAGTACCTATACCTTTGAATGTGTTTTACTAATGCGCTATAGAGCTTTAGTACCTGTACCTTTGAATGTGTGTTACTAATGCGCTATAGTGCATTAGTACCTGTACCTTTGAATGTGTTTTACTAATGCGCTATAGAGCTTTAGTACCTGTACCTTTGAATGTGTGTTACTAATGCGCTATAGAGCATTAGTACCTGTACCTTTGAATGTGTGTTACTAATGCGCTAAAGAGCATTAGTACCTGTACCTTTGAATGTGTTTTACTAATGCGCTATAGAGCTTTAGTACCTATACCTTTGAATGTGTTTTACTAATGCGCTATAGAGCTTTAGTACCTGTACCTTTGAATGTGTGTTACTAATGCGCTATAGTGCATTAGTACCTGTACCTTTGAATGTGTTTTACTAATGCGCTATAGAGCTTTAGTACCTGTACCTTTGAATGTGTGTTACTAATGCGCTATAGAGCATTAGTACATGTACCTTTGAATGTGTTTTACTAATGCGCTATAGTGCATTAGTACCTGTACCTTTGAATGTGTGTTACTAATGCGCTAAAGAGCATTAGTACCTGTACCTTTGAATGTGTGTTACTAATGCGCTATAGAGCATTAGTACCTGTACCTTTGATTGTGTTTTACTAATGCGCTATAGAGCATTAGTACCTGTACCTTTGAATGTGTTTTACTAAAGCGCTATAGAGCATTAGTACCTGTACCTTTGAATGTGTGTTACTAATGCGCTATAGAGCATTAGTACCTGTACCTTTGAATGTGTGTTACTAATGCGCTATAGAGCATTAGTACCTGTACCTTTGAATGTGTTGCACTAATGCACTACGTTTTACTAATGCGCTATAGAGCATTAGTACCTGTGCCTTTGAATGTGTTTTACTAATGCGCTATAGAGCATTAGTACCTGTACCTTTGAATGTGTTGCACTAATGCACTACGTTTTACTCATGCGCTATAGAGCATTAGTACCTGTACCTTTGAATGTGTTTTACTAATGCGCTATAGAGCATTAGTACCTGTACCTTTGAATGTGTTTTACTAATGCGCTATAGAGCTTTAGTACCTGTACCTTTGAATGTGTTTTACTAATGCGCTATAGAGCATTAGTACCTGTACCTTTAAATGTGTTTTACTAATGCGCTATAGAGCATTAGTACCTGTACCTTTGAATGTGTTTTACTAATGCGCTATAGAGCATTAGTACCTGTACCTTTGAATGTGTTGCACTAATGCACTACGTTTTACTAATGCGCTATAGAGCATTAGTACCTGTACCTTTGAATGTGTGTTTCTAATGCGCTATAGAGCATTAGTACCTGTACCTATGAATGTGTTTTACAAATGCGCTCTAGATCATTAGTACCTGTACCTATGAATGTGTGTTACTAATGCGCTATAGAGCATTAGTACATGTACCTTTGAATGTGTTTTACTAATGCGCTATAGTGCATTAGTACCTGTACCTTTGAATGTGTGTTACTAATGCGCTAAAGAGCATTAGTACCTGTACCTTTGAATGTGTGTTACTAATGCGCTATAGAGCATTAGTACCTGTACCTTTGAATGTGTTTTACTAATGCGCTATAGAGCATTAGTACCTGTACCTTTGAATGTGTTTTACTAATGCGCTATAGAGCATTAGTACCTGTACCTTTGAATGTGTGTTACTAATGCGCTATAGAGCATTAGAACCTGTACCTTTGAATGTGTTGCACTAATGCACTACGTTTTACTAATGCGCTATAGAGCATTAGTACCTGTGCCTTTGAATGTGTTTTACTAATGCGCTATAGAGCATTAGTACCTGTACCTTTGAATGTGTTGCACTAATGCACTACGTTTTACTCATGCGCTATAGAGCATTAGTACCTGTACCTTTGAATGTGTTTTACTAATGCGCTATAGAGCATTAGTACCTGTACCTTTGAATGTGTTTTACTAATGCGCTATAGAGCTTTAGTACCTGTACCTTTGAATGTGTTTTACTAATGCGCTATAGAGCATTAGTACCTGTACCTTTAAATGTGTTTTACTAATGCGCTATAGAGCATTAGTACCTGTACCTTTGAATGTGTTTTACTAATGCGCTATAGAGCATTAGTACCTGTACCTTTGAATGTGTTGCACTAATGCACTACGTTTTACTCATGCGCTATAGAGCATTAGTACCTGTGCCTTTGAATGTGTTTTACTAATGCGCTATAGAGCATTAGTACCTGTACCTTTGAATGTGTTGCACTAATGCACTACGTTTTACTCATGCGCTATAGAGCATTAGTACCTGTACCTTTGAATGTGTTTTACTAATGCGCTATAGAGCATTAGTACCTGTACCTTTGAATGTGTTTTACTAATGCGCTATAGAGCTTTAGTACCTGTACCTTTGAATGTGTTTTACTAATGCGCTATAGAGCATTAGTACCTGTACCTTTAAATGTGTTTTACTAATGCGCTATAGAGCATTAGTACCTGTACCTTTGAATGTGTTTTACTAATGCGCTATAGAGCATTAGTACCTGTACCTTTGAATGTGTGTTACTAATGCGCTATAGAGCATTAGTACCTGTACCTTTGAATGTGTTGCACTAATGCACTACGTTTTACTAATGCGCTATAGAGCATTAGTACCTGTACCTTTGAATGTGTGTTACTAATGCGCTATAGAGCATTAGTACCTGTACCTTTGAATGTGTGTTTCTAATGCGCTATAGAGCATTAGTACCTGTACCTATGAATGTGTTTTACAAATGCGCTCTAGATCATTAGTACCTGTACCTATGAATGTGTGTTACTAATGCGCTATAGAGCATTAGTACATGTACCTTTGAATGTGTTTTACTAATGCGCTATAGTGCATTAGTACCTGTACCTTTGAATGTGTGTTACTAATGCGCTAAAGAGCATTAGTACCTGTACCTTTGAATGTGTGTTACTAATGCGCTATAGAGCATTAGTACCTGTACCTTTGAATGTGTTTTACTAATGCGCTATAGAGCATTAGTACCTGTACCTTTGAATGTGTTTTACTAATGCGCTATAGAGCATTAGTACCTGTACCTTTGAATGTGTGTTACTAATGCGCTATAGAGCATTAGTACCTGTACCTTTGAATGTGTTGCACTAATGCACTACGTTTTACTAATGCGCTATGGAGCATTAGTACCTGTACCTTTGAATGTGTTTTACTAATGCGCTATAGAGCATTAGTACCTGTACCTTTGAATGTGTTGCACTAATGCACTACGTTTTACTAATGCGCTATAGAGCATTAGTACCTGTACCTTTGAATGTGTTTTACTAATGCGCTATAGTGCCTTAGTACCTGTACCTTTGAATGTGTTTTACTAATGCGCTATAGAGCTTTAGTACCTGTACCTTTGAATGTGTGTTACTAATGCGCTATAGTGCATTAGTACATGTACCTTTGAATGTGTTTTACTAATGCGCTATAGAGCATTAGTACCTGTACCTTTGTATGTGTTTTACTAATGCGCTATAGAGCATTAGTACCTGTACCTTTGAATGTGTTTTACTAATGCGCTATAGAGCTTTAGTACCTGTACCTTTGAATGTGTGTTACTAATGCGCTATAGAGCATTAGTACATGTACCTTTGAATGTGTTTTACTAATGCGCTATAGTGCATTAGTACCTATACCTTTGAATGTGTTTTACTAATGCGCTATAGAGCATTAGTACCTGTACCTTTGAATGTGTGTTACTAATGCGCTATAGTGCATTAGTACCTGTACCTTTGAATGTGTTTTACTAATGCGCTATAGAGCATTAGTACCTGTACCTTTGAATGTGTTTCACTAATGCGCTATAGAGCTTTAGTACCTGTACCTTTGAACGTGTGTTACTAATGCGCTATAGAGCATTAGTACATGTACCTTTGAATGTGTTTTACTAATGCGCTATAGTGCATTAGTACCTGTACCTTTGAATGTGTGTTACTAATGCGCTAAAGAGCATTAGTACCTGTACCTTTGAATGTGTGTTACTAATGCGCTATAGAGCATTAGTACCTGTTTCTTAGAATGTGTTTTACTAATGCGCTATAGAGCATTAGTACCTGTACCTTTGAATGTGTTTTACTAATGCGCTATAGAGCATTAGTACCTGTACCTTTGAATGTGTGTTACTAATGCGCTATAGTGCATTAGTACCTGTACCTTTGAATGTGTTTCACTAATGCGCTATAGAGCTTTAGTACCTGTACCTTTGAATGTGTGTTACTAATGCGCTATAGAGCATTAGTACATGTACCTTTGAATGTGTTTTACTAATGCGCTATAGTGCATTAGTACCTGTACCTTTGAATGTGTGTTACTAATGCGCTAAAGAGCATTAGTACCTGTACCTTTGAATGTGTGTTACTAATGCGCTATAGAGCATTAGTACCTGTACCTTTGAATGTGTTTTACTAATGCGCTATAGAGCATTAGTACCTGTACCTTTGAATGTGTTTTACTAATGCGCTATAGAGCATTAGTACCTGTACCTTTGAATGTGTGTTACTAATGCGCTATAGAGCATTAGTACCTGTACCTTTGAATGTGTTGCACTAATGCACTACGTTTTACTAATACGCTATAGAGCATTAGTACCTGTACCTTTGAATGTGTTTTACTAATGCGCTATAGAGCATTAGTACCTGTACCTTTGAATGTGTTTTACTAATGCGCTATAGAGCATTAGTACCTGTACCTTTGAATGTGTGTTACTAATGCGCTATAGAGCATTAGTACCTGTACCTTTGAATGTGTTGCACTAATGCACTACGTTTTACTAATGCGTTATAGAGCATTAGTACCTGTACCTTTGAATGTGTTTTACTAATGCGCTATAGAGCATTAGTACCTGTACCTTTGAATGTGTTTTACTAATGCGCTATAGAGCTTTAGTACCTGTACCTTTGAATGTGTTTTACTAATGCGCTATAGAGCATTAGTACCTGTACCTTTAAATGTGTTTTACTAATGCGCTATAGAGCATTAGTACCTGTACCTTTGAATGTGTTTTACTAATGCGCTATAGAGCATTAGTACCTGTACCTTTGAATGTGTGTTACTAATGCGCTATAGAGCATTAGTACCTGTACCTTTGAATGTGTTGCACTAATGCACTACGTTTTACTAATGCGCTATAGAGCATTAGTACCTGTACCTTTGAATGTGTGTTACTAATGCGCTATAGAGCATTAGTACCTGTACCTTTGAATGTGTGTTTCTAATGCGCTATAGAGCATTAGTACCTGTACCTATGAATGTGTTTTACAAATGCGCTCTAGATCATTAGTACCTGTACCTATGAATGTGTGTTACTAATGCGCTATAGAGCATTAGTACATGTACCTTTGAATGTGTTTTACTAATGCGCTATAGTGCATTAGTACCTGTACCTTTGAATGTGTGTTACTAATGCGCTAAAGAGCATTAGTACCTGTACCTTTGAATGTGTGTTACTAATGCGCTATAGAGCATTAGTACCTGTACCTTTGAATGTGTTTTACTAATGCGCTATAGAGCATTAGTACCTGTACCTTTGAATGTGTTTTACTAATGCGCTATAGAGCATTAGTACCTGTACCTTTGAATGTGTGTTACTAATGCGCTATAGAGCATTAGTACCTGTACCTTTGAATGTGTTGCACTAATGCACTACGTTTTACTAATGCGCTATAGAGCATTAGTACCTGTACCTTTGAATGTGTTTTACTAATGCGCTATAGAGCATTAGTACCTGTACCTTTGAATGTGTTGCACTAATGCACTACGTTTTACTAATGCGCTATAGAGCATTAGTACCTGTACCTTTGAATGTGTTTTACTAATGCGCTATAGTGCCTTAGTACCTGTACCTTTGAATGTGTTTTACTAATGCGCTATAGAGCTTTAGTACCTGTACCTTTGAATGTGTGTTACTAATGCGCTATAGTGCATTAGTACATGTACCTTTGAATGTGTTTTACTAATGCGCTATAGAGCATTAGTACCTGTACCTTTGTATGTGTTTTACTAATGCGCTATAGAGCATTAGTACCTGTACCTTTGAATGTGTTTTACTAATGCGCTATAGAGCTTTAGTACCTGTACCTTTGAATGTGTGTTACTAATGCGCTATAGAGCATTAGTACATGTACCTTTCAATGTGTTTTACTAATGCGCTATAGTGCATTAGTACCTATACCTTTGAATGTGTTTTACTAATGCGCTATAGAGCATTAGTACCTGTACCTTTGAATGTGTGTTACTAATGCGCTATAGTGCATTAGTACCTGTACCTTTGAATGTGTTTTACTAATGCGCTATAGAGCTTTAGTACCTGTACCTTTGAATGTGTGTTACTAATGCGCTATAGAGCATTAGTACATGTACCTTTGAATGTGTTTTACTAATGCGCTATAGTGCATTAGTACCTGTACCTTTGAATGTGTGTTACTAATGCGCTAAAGAGCATTAGTACCTGTACCTTTGAATGTGTGTTACTAATGCGCTATAGAGCATTAGTACCTGTACCTTTGAATGTGTTTTACTAATGCGCTATAGAGCATTAGTACCTGTACCTTTGAATGTGTTTTACTAATGCGCTATAGAGCATTAGTACCTGTACCTTTGAATGTGTTTTACTAATGCGCTATAGAGCATTAGTACCTGTACCTTTGAATGTGTTTTACTAATGCGCTATAGTGCATTAGTACCTATACCTTTGAATGTGTTTTACTAATGCGCTATAGAGCATTAGTACCTGTACCTTTGAATGTGTGTTACTAATGCGCTATAGTGCATTAGTACCTGTACCTTTGAATGTGTTTTACTAATGCGCTATAGAGCTTTAGTACCTGTACCTTTGAATGTGTGTTACTAATGCGCTATAGAGCATTAGTACATGTACCTTTGAATGTGTTTTACTAATGCGCTATAGTGCATTAGTACCTGTACCTTTGAATGTGTGTTACTAATGCGCTAAAGAGCATTAGTACCTGTACCTTTGAATGTGTGTTACTAATGCGCTATAGAGCATTAGTACCTGTACCTTTGAATGTGTTTTACTAATGCGCTATAGAGCATTAGTACCTGTACCTTTGAATGTGTTTTACTAATGCGCTATAGAGCATTAGTACCTGTACCTTTGAATGTGTGTTACTAATGCGCTATAGAGCATTAGTACCTGTACCTTTGAATGTGTTGCACTAATGCACTACGTTTTACTAATGCGCTATAGAGCATTAGTACCTGTACCTTTGAATGTGTTTTACTAATGCGCTATAGAGCATTAGTACCTGTACCTTTGAATGTGTTTTACTAAAGCGCTATAGAGCATTAGTACCTGTACCTTTGAATGTGTGTTACTAATGCGCTATAGTGCATTAGTACCTGTACCTTTGAATGTGTTTCACTAATGCGCTATAGAGCTTTAGTACCTGTACCTTTGAACGTGTGTTACTAATGCGCTATAGAGCATTAGTACATGTACCTTTGAATGTGTTTTACTAATGCGCTATAGTGCATTAGTACCTGTACCTTTGAATGTGTGTTACTAATGCGCTAAAGAGCATTAGTACCTGTACCTTTGAATGTGTGTTACTAATGCGCTATAGAGCATTAGTACCTGTTTCTTTGAATGTGTTTTACTAATGCGCTATAGAGCATTAGTACCTGTACCTTTGAATGTGTTTTACTAATGCGCTATAGAGCATTAGTACCTGTACCTTTGAATGTGTGTTACTAATGCGCTATAGTGCATTAGTACCTGTACCTTTGAATGTGTTTCACTAATGCGCTATAGAGCTTTAGTACCTGTACCTTTGAATGTGTGTTACTAATGCGCTATAGAGCATTAGTACATGTACCTTTGAATGTGTTTTACTAATGCGCTATAGTGCATTAGTACCTGTACCTTTGAATGTGTGTTACTAATGCGCTAAAGAGCATTAGTACCTGTACCTTTGAATGTGTGTTACTAATGCGCTATAGAGCATTAGTACCTGTACCTTTGAATGTGTTTTACTAATGCGCTATAGAGCATTAGTACCTGTACCTTTGAATGTGTTTTACTAATGCGCTATAGAGCATTAGTACCTGTACCTTTGAATGTGTTGCACTAATGCACTACGTTTTACTAATACGCTATAGAGCATTAGTACCTGTACCTTTGAATGTGTTTTACTAATGCGCTATAGAGCATTAGTACCTGTACCTTTGAATGTGTTTTACTAATGCGCTATAGAGCATTAGTACCTGTACCTTTGAATGTGTGTTACTAATGCGCTATAGAGCATTAGTACCTGTACCTTTGAATGTGTTGCACTAATGCACTACGTTTTACTAATGCGCTATAGAGCATTAGTACCTGTACCTTTGAATGTGTTTTACTAATGCGCTATAGAGCATTAGTACCTGTACCTTTGAATGTGTTGCACTAATGCACTACGTTTTACTAATGCGCTATAGAGCATTAGTACCTGTACCTTTGAATGTGTTTTACTAATGCGCTATAGTGCCTTAGTACCTGTACCTTTGAATGTGTTTTACTAATGCGCTATAGAGCTTTAGTACCTGTACCTTTGAATGTGTGTTACTAATGCGCTATAGTGCATTAGTACATGTACCTTTGAATGTGTTTTACTAATGCGCTATAGAGCATTAGTACCTGTACCTTTGTATGTGTTTTACTAAAGCGCTATAGAGCATTAGTACCTGTACCTTTGAATGTGTTTTACTAATGCGCTATAGAGCTTTAGTACCTGTACCTTTGAATGTGTGTTACTAATGCGCTATAGAGCATTAGTACATGTACCTTTCAATGTGTTTTACTAATGCGCTATAGTGCATTAGTACCTATACCTTTGAATGTGTTTTACTAATGCGCTATAGAGCATTAGTACCTGTACCTTTGAATGTGTGTTACTAATGCGCTATAGTGCATTAGTACCTGTACCTTTGAATGTGTTTTACTAATGCGCTATAGAGCTTTAGTACCTGTACCTTTGAATGTGTGTTACTAATGCGCTATAGAGCATTAGTACATGTACCTTTGAATGTGTTTTACTAATGCGCTATAGTGCATTAGTACCTGTACCTTTGAATGTGTGTTACTAATGCGCTAAAGAGCATTAGTACCTGTACCTTTGAATGTGTGTTACTAATGCGCTATAGAGCATTAGTACCTGTACCTTTGAATGTGTTTTACTAATGCGCTATAGAGCATTAGTACCTGTACCTTTGAATGTGTTTTACTAATGCGCTATAGAGCATTAGTACCTGTACCTTTGAATGTGTGTTACTAATGCGCTATAGAGCATTAGTACCTGTACCTTTGAATGTGTTGCACTAATGCACTACGTTTTACTAATGCGCTATAGAGCATTAGTACCTGTACCTTTGAATGTGTTTTACTAATGCGCTATAGAGCATTAGTACCTGTACCTTTGAATGTGTTTTACTAAAGCGCTATAGAGCATTAGTACCTGTACCTTTGAATGTGTGTTACTAATGCGCTATAGTGCATTAGTACCTGTACCTTTGAATGTGTTTCACTAATGCGCTATAGAGCTTTAGTACCTGTACCTTTGAACGTGTGTTACTAATGCGCTATAGAGCATTAGTACATGTACCTTTGAATGTGTTTTACTAATGCGCTATAGTGCATTAGTACCTGTACCTTTGAATGTGTGTTACTAATGCGCTAAAGAGCATTAGTACCTGTACCTTTGAATGTGTGTTACTAATGCGCTATAGAGCATTAGTACCTGTTTCTTTGAATGTGTTTTACTAATGCGCTATAGAGCATTAGTACCTGTACCTTTGAATGTGTTTTACTAATGCGCTATAGAGCATTAGTACCTGTACCTTTGAATGTGTGTTACTAATGCGCTATAGTGCATTAGTACCTGTACCTTTGAATGTGTTTCACTAATGCGCTATAGAGCTTTAGTACCTGTACCTTTGAATGTGTGTTACTAATGCGCTATAGAGCATTAGTACATGTACCTTTGAATGTGTTTTACTAATGCGCTATAGTGCATTAGTACCTGTACCTTTGAATGTGTGTTACTAATGCGCTAAAGAGCATTAGTACCTGTACCTTTGAATGTGTGTTACTAATGCGCTATAGAGCATTAGTACCTGTACCTTTGAATGTGTTTTACTAATGCGCTATAGAGCATTAGTACCTGTACCTTTGAATGTGTTTTACTAATGCGCTATAGAGCATTAGTACCTGTACCTTTGAATGTGTTGCACTAATGCACTACGTTTTACTAATACGCTATAGAGCATTAGTACCTGTACCTTTGAATGTGTTTTACTAATGCGCTATAGAGCATTAGTACCTGTACCTTTGAATGTGTTTTACTAATGCGCTATAGAGCATTAGTACCTGTACCTTTGAATGTGTGTTACTAATGCGCTATAGAGCATTAGTACCTGTACCTTTGAATGTGTTGCACTAATGCACTACGTTTTACTAATGCGTTATAGAGCATTAGTACCTGTACCTTTGAATGTGTGTTACTAATGCGCTATAGAGCATTAGTACCTGTACCTATGAATGTGTACAGTTACTAATGCTCCATAGCGTATTAGTGAAACACATTCAAAAGTGCAGGTACTAATGCTCTATAGCGCATTGGTGAAACACATTCAAAGGTACAAGTACTATTGCTCTATAGCGCATTAGTAAAACACATCCAAAGGTACAGGTACTAATGTTCTATAGCGCCCTTGTAAAACACTTTCAAAGGTACAGGTACTAATGCGCTATAGCGCCATTGTAAAACACATTCAAAGGTACAGTTACTAATGCTCCATAGCGCATTAGTGAAACACATTCAAAGGTGCAGGTACTAATGCTCTATAGCGTCTTAGTAAAACACATAAAGATACAGGTACTAAAGCGGTATAGCGCATCAGTAAAACACATTCTAAAAAACAGGTACTAACGCTCTATTGCGCATTAGTAAAACACATTCAAAGGTACAGGTACTATTGCTCTATAGCGCATTAGTAAAAACATTCAAGGGTACAGGTACTGATGCACTATAGCGTCATAGTAAAACACATAACAGGTACTATTGCTCTATAGCGCATTAGTAAAACACATCCAAAGGTACAGGTACTAATGCTCTAAAGCGCATTAGTAAAACACATTTAAAGGTACAGGTACTAATGCTCTATAGCGCATTAGTAAAACACATTCAAAGGTACAGGTACTAATGCTCTATAGCGCATTAGTAAAACACACTCAAAGGTGCAGGTACTAATGCTCTATAGCGCCATTGTAAAACACATTCAAAGGTACAGGTACTAATGCTCTATAGCGCCTTTGTGAAACACATTAAAAAGTGCAGGTACTAATGCTCTATAGCGCATTGGTGAAACACATTCAAAGGTATAAGTACTATTGCTCTATAGCGCATTAGTAAAACACATCCAAAGGTACAGGTACTAATGTTCTATAGCGCCATTGTAAAACACTTTCAAAGCTACAGGTACTAATGCTCTAAAGCGCATTAGTAAAATACATTCAAAGGTACAGGTACTAATGCTCTATGGCGCATTAGTAAAACACATTCAAAGGTACAGGTACTAATGCTCTATAGCGCATTAGTAAAACACATTCAAAGGTACAAGTACTATTGCTCTATAGCGCATTAGTAAAACACAATCAAAGGTGCAGGTACTATTGCTCTATAGCGCATCAGTAAAAAACATTCAAAGGTACAGGTACTAATGCACTATAGCGTCTTTGTAAAACACATTCAAAGGTACAGGTACTAATGCTCTATAGCGCCACTGTAAAACACATTCAAAGGTACAGTTACTAATGCTCCATAGCGCATTAGTGAAACACATTCAAAGGTGCAGGTACTAATGCTCTATAGCGCCTTAGTAAAACACATAAAGATACAGGTACTAAAGCGGTATAGCGCATCAGTAAAACACATTCTGAAAAACAGGTACTAAAGCTCTATTGCGCATTAGTAAAACACATTAAAAGGTACAGGTACTATTGCTCTATAGCGCATTAGGAAAAACATTCAAAGGTACAGGTACTAATGCACTATAGCGTCATAGTAAAACACATTCAAAGGTACAGGTACTAATGCTCTATAGCGCATTAGTAAAACACATTCAAAGGTACAGGTACTAATGCACTATAGCGTCTTAGTAAAGCACATTCAAAGGTACGGGTACTAATGCTCTATAGCGCATTAGTAAACACATTCAAAGGTGCAGGTACTAATGTTCTATAGCGTTATTGTAAAACAAATTCAAAGCTACAGGTACTAATGCTCTAAAGCGCTTTAGTAAAATACATTCAAAGGTACAGGTACTAATGCTCTATGGCGCATTAGTAAAACACATTCAAAGGTACAGGTACTAATGCTCTATAGCGCATTAGTAAAACACATTCAAAGGTACAGGCACTATTGCTCTATAGCGCATTAGTAAAACACATTCAAAGGTGCAGGTACTATTGCTCTATAGCGCAACAGTAAAAAACATTCAAAGGTACAGGTACTAATGCACTATAGCGTCTTTGTAAAACACATTCAAAGGTACAGGTACTAATGCTCTATAGCGCCACTGTAAAACACATTCAAAGGTACAGGTACTAATGCTCTATAGCGCCTTTGTGAAACACATTCAAAAGTGCAGGTACTAATGCTCTATAGCGCATTAGTAAAACACATTCAAAGGTACAGGTACTAATGCTCTATAGCGCATTAGTAAAACACACTCAAAGGTGCAGGTACTAATGCTCTATAGCGCCATTGTAAAACACATTCAAAGGTACAGGTACTAATGCTTTATAGCGCCTTTGTGAAACACATTAAAAAGTGCAGGTACTAATGCTCTATAGCGCATTGGTGAAACACATTCAAAGGTATAAGTACTATTGCTCTATAGCGCATTAGTAAAACACATCCAAAGGTACAGGTACTAATGTTCTATAGCGCCATTGTAAAACACTTTCAAAGGTACAGGTACTAATGCGCTATAGCGCCATTGTAAAACACATTCAAAGGTACAGTTACTAATGCTCCATAGCGCATTAGTGAAACACATTCAAAGGTGCAGGTACTAATGCTCTATAGCGCCTTAGTAAAACACATAAAGATACAGGTACTAAAGCGGTATAGCGCATCAGTAAAACACATTCTGAAAAACAGGTACTAAAGCTCTATTGCGCATTAGTAAAACACATTAAAAGGTACAGGTACTATTGCTCTATAGCGCATTAGGAAAAACATTCAAAGGTACAGGTACTAATGCACTATAGCGTCATAGTAAAACACATTCAAAGGTACAGGTACTAATGCTCTATAGCGCATTAGTAAACACATTCAAAGGTGCAGGTACTAATGTTCTATAGCGTTATTGTAAAACAAATTCAAAGCTACAGGTACTAATGCTCTAAAGCGCTTTAGTAAAATACATTCAAAGGTACAGGTACTAATGCTCTATGGCGCATTAGTAAAACACATTCAAAGGTACAGGTACTAATGCTCTATAGCGCATTAGTAAAACACATTCAAAGGTACAGGCACTATTGCTCTATAGCGCATTAGTAAAACACATTCAAAGGTACAGGTACTAATGCTCTATAGCGCATTAGTAAAACACATTCAAAAGTGCAGGTACTAATGCTCTGAAGCGCATTAGTGAAACACATTCAAAGGTACAGGTACTAATGCTCTATAGCGCATTGGTGAAACACATTCAAAGGTACAGGTACTAATGCTCTATAGCGCCTTAGTAAACACATTTAAAGGTGCAGGTACTAATGCTCTATAGCGTCATTGTAAAACACATTCAAAGATACAGGTATCAAAGCTGTATAGCGCATTAGTAAAACACATTCAAAGGTACAGGTTCAAATGCTCTATAGCGCATTAGTAAACACATTTAAAGGTGCAGGTACTAATGCTCTATAGCGTCATTGTAAAACACATTTAAAGGTACAGGTACTAATGCTCTAAAGCGCATTAGTAAAATACATTCAAAGTTACAGGTAAAAATGCTCTATGGCGCATTAGTAAAACACATTCAAAGGTACAGGTACTAATGCTCTATAGCGCATTAGTAAAACACATTCAAAGGTACAGGTACTATTGCTCTATAGCGCATTAGTAAAACACATCCAAAGGTACAGGTACTAATGCTCTAAAGCGCATTAGTAAAACACATTCAAAGGTACAGGTACTAATGCTCTATAGCGCATTAGTAAAACACATTCAAAGGTACAGGTACTAATGGTTTATAGCGCCATTGTAAAACACATTCAAAGGTACAGGTACTAATGCTCTATAGCGCCTTTGTGAAACACATTCAAAAGTGCAGGTACTAATGCTCTATAGCGCATTGGTGAAACACATTCAAAGGTACAAGTACTATTGCTCTATAGCGCATTAGTAAAACACATCCAAAGGTACAGGTACTAATGTTCTATAGCGCCCTTGTAAAACACTTTCAAAGGTACAGGTACTAATGCGCTATAGCGCCATTGTAAAACACATTCAAAGGTACAGTTACTAATGCTCCATAGCGCATTAGTGAAACACATTCAAAGGTGCAGGTACTAATGCTCTATAGCGTCTTAGTAAAACACATAAAGATACAGGTACTAAAGCGGTATAGCGCATCAGTAAAACACATTCTAAAAAACAGGTACTAACGCTCTATTGCGCATTAGTAAAACACATTCAAAGGTACAGGTACTATTGCTCTATAGCGCATTAGTAAAAACATTCAAGGGTACAGGTACTGATGCACTATAGCGTCATAGTAAAACACATAACAGGTACTATTGCTCTATAGCGCATTAGTAAAACACATCCAAAGGTACAGGTACTAATGCTCTAAAGCGCATTAGTAAAACACATTTAAAGGTACAGGTACTAATGCTCTATAGCGCATTAGTAAAACACATTCAAAGGTACAGGTACTAATGCTCTATAGCGCATTAGTAAAACACACTCAAAGGTGCAGGTACTAATGCTCTATAGCGCCATTGTAAAACACATTCAAAGGTACAGGTACTAATGCTCTATAGCGCCTTTGTGAAACACATTAAAAAGTGCAGGTACTAATGCTCTATAGCGCATTGGTGAAACACATTCAAAGGTATAAGTACTATTGCTCTATAGCGCATTAGTAAAACACATCCAAAGGTACAGGTACTAATGTTCTATAGCGCCATTGTAAAACACTTTCAAAGCTACAGGTACTAATGCTCTAAAGCGCATTAGTAAAATACATTCAAAGGTACAGGTACTAATGCTCTATGGCGCATTAGTAAAACACATTCAAAGGTACAGGTACTAATGCTCTATAGCGCATTAGTAAAACACATTCAAAGGTACAAGTACTATTGCTCTATAGCGCATTAGTAAAACACAATCAAAGGTGCAGGTACTATTGCTCTATAGCGCATCAGTAAAAAACATTCAAAGGTACAGGTACTAATGCACTATAGCGTCTTTGTAAAACACATTCAAAGGTACAGGTACTAATGCTCTATAGCGCCACTGTAAAACACATTCAAAGGTACAGTTACTAATGCTCCATAGCGCATTAGTGAAACACATTCAAAGGTGCAGGTACTAATGCTCTATAGCGCCTTAGTAAAACACATAAAGATACAGGTACTAAAGCGGTATAGCGCATCAGTAAAACACATTCTGAAAAACAGGTACTAAAGCTCTATTGCGCATTAGTAAAACACATTAAAAGGTACAGGTACTATTGCTCTATAGCGCATTAGGAAAAACATTCAAAGGTACAGGTACTAATGCACTATAGCGTCATAGTAAAACACATTCAAAGGTACAGGTACTAATGCTCTATAGCGCATTAGTAAAACACATTCAAAGGTACAGGTACTAATGCACTATAGCGTCTTAGTAAAGCACATTCAAAGGTACGGGTACTAATGCTCTATAGCGCATTAGTAAACACATTCAAAGGTGCAGGTACTAATGTTCTATAGCGTTATTGTAAAACAAATTCAAAGCTACAGGTACTAATGCTCTAAAGCGCTTTAGTAAAATACATTCAAAGGTACAGGTACTAATGCTCTATGGCGCATTAGTAAAACACATTCAAAGGTACAGGTACTAATGCTCTATAGCGCATTAGTAAAACACATTCAAAGGTACAGGCACTATTGCTCTATAGCGCATTAGTAAAACACATTCAAAGGTGCAGGTACTATTGCTCTATAGCGCAACAGTAAAAAACATTCAAAGGTACAGGTACTAATGCACTATAGCGTCTTTGTAAAACACATTCAAAGGTACAGGTACTAATGCTCTATAGCGCCACTGTAAAACACATTCAAAGGTACAGGTACTAATGCTCTATAGCGCCTTTGTGAAACACATTCAAAAGTGCAGGTACTAATGCTCTATAGCGCATTAGTAAAACACATTCAAAGGTACAGGTACTAATGCTCTATAGCGCATTAGTAAAACACACTCAAAGGTGCAGGTACTAATGCTCTATAGCGCCATTGTAAAACACATTCAAAGGTACAGGTACTAATGCTTTATAGCGCCTTTGTGAAACACATTAAAAAGTGCAGGTACTAATGCTCTATAGCGCATTGGTGAAACACATTCAAAGGTATAAGTACTATTGCTCTATAGCGCATTAGTAAAACACATCCAAAGGTACAGGTACTAATGTTCTATAGCGCCATTGTAAAACACTTTCAAAGGTACAGGTACTAATGCGCTATAGCGCCATTGTAAAACACATTCAAAGGTACAGTTACTAATGCTCCATAGCGCATTAGTGAAACACATTCAAAGGTGCAGGTACTAATGCTCTATAGCGCCTTAGTAAAACACATAAAGATACAGGTACTAAAGCGGTATAGCGCATCAGTAAAACACATTCTGAAAAACAGGTACTAAAGCTCTATTGCGCATTAGTAAAACACATTAAAAGGTACAGGTACTATTGCTCTATAGCGCATTAGGAAAAACATTCAAAGGTACAGGTACTAATGCACTATAGCGTCATAGTAAAACACATTCAAAGGTACAGGTACTAATGCTCTATAGCGCATTAGTAAAACACAATCAAAGGTACAGGTACTAATGCACTATAGCGTCTTAGTAAAGCACATTCAAAGGTACGGGTACTAATGCTCTATAGCGCATTAGTAAACACATTCAAAGGTGCAGGTACTAATGTTCTATAGCGTTATTGTAAAACAAATTCAAAGCTACAGGTACTAATGCTCTAAAGCGCTTTAGTAAAATACATTCAAAGGTACAGGTACTAATGCTCTATGGCGCATTAGTAAAACACATTCAAAGGTACAGGTACTAATGCTCTATAGCGCATTAGTAAAACACATTCAAAGGTACAGGCACTATTGCTCTATAGCGCATTAGTAAAACACATTCAAAGGTACAGGTACTAATGCTCTATGGCGCATTAGTAAAACACATTCAAAGGTACAGGCACTATTGCTCTATAGCGCATTAGTAAAACACATTCAAAGGTACAGGTACTAATGCTCTATAGCGCATTAGTAAAACACATTCAAAGGTACAGATACTAATGCACTATAGCGTCTTAGTAAAGCACATTCAAAGGTACGGGTACTAATGCTCTATAGCGCATTAGTAAACACATTCAAAGGTGCAGGTACTAATGTTCTATAGCGTTATTGTAAAACAAATTCAAAGCTACAGGTACTAATGCTCTAAAGCGCTTTAGTAAAATACATTCAAAGGTACAGGTACTAATGCTCTATGGCGCATTAGTAAAACACATTCAAAGGTACAGGTACTAATGCTCTATAGCGCATTAGTAAAACACATTCAAAGGTACAGGCACTATTGCTCTATAGCGCATTAGTAAAACACATTCAAAGGTACAGGTACTAATGCTCTATGGCGCATTAGTAAAACACATTCAAAGGTACAGGTACTAATGCTCTATAGCGCATTAGTAAAACACATTCAAAGGTACAGGCACTATTGCTCTATAGCGCATTAGTAAAACACATTCAAAGGTACAGGTACTAATGCTCTATAGCGCATTAGTAAAACACATTCAAAGGTACAGGCACTATTGCTCTATAGCGCATTAGTAAAACACATTCAAAGGTACAGGTACTAATGCTCTATGGCGCATTAGTAAAACACATTCAAAGGTACAGGTACTAATGCTCTATAGCGCATTAGTAAAACACTTTTAAAGGTACAGGTACTAATGCGCTATAGCGCTATTGTAAAACACATTCAAAGGTACAGGTACTAATGCTCTATAGCGCCTTTGTGAAACACATTCAAAAGTGCAGGTACTAATGCTCTATAGCGCATTAGTAAAACACATTCAAAGGTACAGGTACTAATGCTCTATAGCGCCTTTGTGAAACACATTAAAAAGTGCAGGTACTAATGCTCTATAGCGCATTGGTGAAACACATTCAAAGGTATAAGTACTATTGCTCTATAGCGCATTAGTAAAACACATCCAAAGGTACAGGTACTAATGTTCTATAGCGCCATTGTAAAACACTTTCAAAGGTACAGGTACTAATGCGCTATAGCGCCATTGTAAAACACATTCAAAGGTACAGTTACTAATGCTCCATAGCGCATTAGTGAAACACATTCAAAGGTGCAGGTACTAATGCTCTATAGCGCCTTAGTGAAACACATAAAGATACAGGTACTAAAGCGGTATAGCGCATCAGTAGAACACATTCTGAAAAACAGGTACTAAAGCTCTATTGCGCATTAGTAAAACACATTAAAAGGTACAGGTACTATTGCTCTATAGCGCATTAGGAAAAACATTCAAAGGTACAGGTACTAATGCACTATAGCGTCATAGTAAAACACATTTAAAGGTACAGGTACTAATGCTCTATAGCGCATTAGTAAAACACATTCAAAGGTACAGGTACTAATGCACTATAGCGTCTTAGTAAAGCACATTCAAAGGTACGGGTACTAATGCTCTATAGCGCATTAGTACACACATTTAAAGGTGCAGGTACTAATGCTCTATAGCGTTATTGTAAAACAAATTCAAAGCTACAGGTACTAATGCTCTAAAGCGCTTTAGTAAAATACATTCAAAGGTACAGGTACTAATGCTCTATGGAGCATTAGTAAAACACATTCAAAGGTACAGGTACTAATGCTCTACAGCGCATTAGTAAAACACATTCAAAGGTACAGGCACTATTGCTCTATAGCGCATTAGTAAAACACATTCAAAGGTACAGGTACTAATGCTCTATGGCGCATTAGTAAAACACATTCAAAGGTACAGGTACTAATGCTCTATAGCGCATTAGTAAAACACATTCAAAGGTACAGGCACTATTGCTCTATAGCGCATTAGTAAAACACATTCAAAGGTGCAGGTACTATTGCTCTATAGCGCATCAGGAAAAAACATTCAAAGGTACAGGTACTAATGCACTATAGCGTCTTTGTAAAACACATTCAAAGGTACAGGTACTAATGCTCTATAGCGCCACTGTAAAACACATTCAAAGGTACAGGTACTAATGCTCTATAGCGCCTTTGTGAAACACATTCAAAAGTGCAGGTACTAATGCTCTATAGCGCATTAGTAAAACACATTCAAAGGTACAGGTACTAATGCTCTATAGCGCATTAGTAAAACACACTCAAAGGTGCAGGTACTAATGCTCTTTAGCGCCATTGTAAAACACTTTCAAAGGTACAGGTACTAATGCGCTATAGCGCCATTGTAAAACACATTAAAAAGTGCAGGTACTAATGCTCTATAGCGCATTGGTGAAACACATTCAAAGGTATAAGTACTATTGCTCTATAGCGCATTAGTAAAACACATCCAAAGGTACAGGTACTAATGTTCTATAGCGCCATTGTAAAACACTTTCAAAGGTACAGGTACTAATGCGCTATAGCGCTATTGTAAAACACATTCAAAGGTACAGGTACTAATGCTCTATAGCGCCTTTGTGAAACACATTCAAAAGTGCAGGTACTAATGCTCTATAGCGCATTAGTAAAACACATTCAAAGGTACAGGTACTAATGCTCTATAGCGCCTTTGTGAAACACATTAAAAAGTGCAGGTACTAATGCTCTATAGCGCATTGGTGAAACACATTCAAAGGTATAAGTACTATTGCTCTATAGCGCATTAGTAAAACACATCCAAAGGTACAGGTACTAATGTTCTATAGCGCCATTGTAAAACACTTTCAAAGGTACAGGTACTAATGCGCTATAGCGCCATTGTAAAACACATTCAAAGGTACAGTTACTAATGCTCCATAGCGCATTAGTGAAACACATTCAAAGGTGCAGGTACTAATGCTCTATAGCGCCTTAGTGAAACACATAAAGATACAGGTACTAAAGCGGTATAGCGCATCAGTAGAACACATTCTGAAAAACAGGTACTAAAGCTCTATTGCGCATTAGTAAAACACATTAAAAGGTACAGGTACTATTGCTCTATAGCGCATTAGGAAAAACATTCAAAGGTACAGGTACTAATGCACTATAGCGTCATAGTAAAACACATTCAAAGGTACAGGTACTAATGCTCTATAGCGCATTAGTAAAACACATTCAAAGGTACAGGTACTAATGCACTATAGCGTCTTAGTAAAGCACATTCAAAGGTACGGGTACTAATGCTCTATAGCGCATTAGTAAACACATTCAAAGGTGCAGGTACTAATGCTCTATAGCGTTATTGTAAAACAAATTCAAAGCTACAGGTACTAATGCTCTAAAGCGCTTTAGCAAAATACATTCAAAAGTACAGGTACTAATGCTCTATGGCGCATTAGTAAAACACATTCAAAGGTACAGGTACTAATGCTCTATAGCGCATTAGTAAAACACATTCAAAGGTACAGGCACTATTGCTCTATAGCGCATTAGTAAAACACATTCAAAGGTACAGGTACTAATGCTCTATGGCGCATTAGTAAAACACATTCAAAGGTACAGGTACTAATGCTCTATAGCGCATTAGTAAAACACATTCAAAGGTACAGGCACTATTGCTCTATAGCGCATTAGTAAAACACATTTAAAGGTGCAGGTACTATTGCTCTATAGCGCATCAGTAAAAAACATTCAAAGGTACAGGTACTAATGCACTATAGCGTCTTTGTAAAACACATTCAAAGGTACAGGTACTAATGCTCTATAGCGCCACTGTAAAACACATTCAAAGGTGCAGGTACTAATGCTCTATAGCGCCTTTGTGAAACACATTCAAAAGTGCAGGTACTAATGCTCTATAGCGCATTAGTAAAACACATTCAAAGGTACAGGTACTAATGCTCTATAGCGCATTAGTAAAACACACTCAAAGGTGCAGGTACTAATGCTCTATAGCGCCATTGTAAAACACTTTCAAAGGTACAGGTACTAATGCGCTATAGCGCCATTGTAAAACACATTCAAAGGTACAGTTACTAATGCTCCATAGCGCCATTGTAAAACACATTCAAAGGTACAGGTACTAATGCTCTATAGCGCCTTTGTGAAACACATTAAAAAGTGCAGGTACTAATGCTCTATAGCGCATTGGTGAAACACATTCAAAGGTATAAGTACTATTGCTCTATAGCGCATTAGTAAAACACATCCAAAGGTACAGGTACTAATGTTCAATAGCGCCATTGTAAAACACTTTCAAAGGTACAGGTACTAATGCGCTATAGCGCCATTGTAAAACACATTCAAAGGTACAGTTACTAATGCTCCATAGCGCATTAGTGAAACACATTCAAAGGTGCAGGTACTAATGCTCTTTAGCGCCTTAGTAAAACACATAAAGATACAGGTACTAAAGCGGTATAGCGCATCAGTAAAACACATTCTGAAAAACAGGTACTAAAGCTCTATTGCACATTAGTAAAACACATTAAAAGGTACAGGTACTATTGCTCTATAGCGCATTAGGAAAAACATTCAAAGGTACAGGTACTAATGCACTATAGCGTCATAGTAAAACACATTCAAAGGTACAGGTACTAATGCTCTATAGCGCATTAGTAAAACACATTCAAAGGTACAGGTACTAATGCACTATAGCGTCTTAGTAAAGCACATTCAAAGGTACGGGTACTAATGCTCTATAGCGCATTAGTAAACACATTCAAAGGTGCAGGTACTAATGCTCTATAGCGTTATTGTAAAACAAATTCAAAGCTACAGGTACTAATGCTCTAAAGCGCTTTAGTAAAATACATTCAAAGGTACAGGTACTAATGCTCTATGGCGCATTAGTAAAACACATTCAAAGGTACAGGTACTAATGCTCTATAGCGCATTAGTAAAACACATTCAAAGGTACAGGCACTATTGCTCTATAGCGCATTAGGAAAAACATTCAAAGGTACAGGTACTAATGCACTATAGCGTCATAGTAAAACACATTCAAAGGTACAGGTACTAATGCTCTATAGCGCATTAGTAAAACACATTCAAAGGTACAGGTACTAATGCACTATAGCGTCTTAGTAAAGCACATTCAAAGGTACGGGTACTAATGCTCTATAGCGCATTAGTAAACACATTCAAAGGTGCAGGTACTAATGTTCTATAGCGTTATTGTAAAACAAATTCAAAGCTACAGGTACTAATGCTCTAAAGCGCTTTAGTAAAATACATTCAAAGGTACAGGTACTAATGCTCTATGGCGCATTAGTAAAACACATTCAAAGGTACAGGTACTAATGCTCTATAGCGCATTAGTAAAACACATTCAAAGGTACAGGCACTATTGCTCTATAGCGCATTAGTAAAACACATTCAAAGGTGCAGGTACTATTGCTCTATAGCGCAACAGTAAAAAACATTCAAAGGTACAGGTACTAATGCACTATAGCGTCTTTGTAAAACACATTCAAAGGTACAGGTACTAATGCTCTATAGCGCCACTGTAAAACACATTCAAAGGTACAGGTACTAATGCTCTATAGCGCCTTTGTGAAACACATTCAAAAGTGCAGGTACTAATGCTCTATAGCGCATTAGTAAAACACATTCAAAGGTACAGGTACTAATGCTCTATAGCGCATTAGTAAAACACACTCAAAGGTGCAGGTACTAATGCTCTATAGCGCCATTGTAAAACACATTCAAAGGTACAGGTACTAATGCTTTATAGCGCCTTTGTGAAACACATTAAAAAGTGCAGGTACTAATGCTCTATAGCGCATTGGTGAAACACATTCAAAGGTATAAGTACTATTGCTCTATAGCGCATTAGTAAAACACATCCAAAGGTACAGGTACTAATGTTCTATAGCGCCATTGTAAAACACTTTCAAAGGTACAGGTACTAATGCGCTATAGCGCCATTGTAAAACACATTCAAAGGTACAGTTACTAATGCTCCATAGCGCATTAGTGAAACACATTCAAAGGTGCAGGTACTAATGCTCTATAGCGCCTTAGTAAAACACATAAAGATACAGGTACTAAAGCGGTATAGCGCATCAGTAAAACACATTCTGAAAAACAGGTACTAAAGCTCTATTGCGCATTAGTAAAACACATTAAAAGGTACAGGTACTATTGCTCTATAGCGCATTAGGAAAAACATTCAAAGGTACAGGTACTAATGCACTATAGCGTCATAGTAAAACACATTCAAAGGTACAGGTACTAATGCTCTATAGCGCATTAGTAAAACACAATCAAAGGTACAGGTACTAATGCACTATAGCGTCTTAGTAAAGCACATTCAAAGGTGCAGGTACTAATGTTCTATAGCGTTATTGTAAAACAAATTCAAAGCTACAGGTACTAATGCTCTAAAGCGCTTTAGTAAAATACATTCAAAGGTACAGGTACTAATGCTCTATGGCGCATTAGTAAAACACATTCAAAGGTACAGGTACTAATGCTCTATAGCGCATTAGTAAAACACATTCAAAGGTACAGGCACTATTGCTCTATAGCGCATTAGTAAAACACATTCAAAGGTACAGGTACTAATGCTCTATGGCGCATTAGTAAAACACATTCAAAGGTACAGGCACTATTGCTCTATAGCGCATTAGTAAAACACATTCAAAGGTACAGGTACTAATGCTCTATAGCGCATTAGTAAAACACATTCAAAGGTACAGATACTAATGCACTATAGCGTCTTAGTAAAGCACATTCAAAGGTACGGGTACTAATGCTCTATAGCGCATTAGTAAACACATTCAAAGGTGCAGGTACTAATGTTCTATAGCGTTATTGTAAAACAAATTCAAAGCTACAGGTACTAATGCTCTAAAGCGCTTTAGTAAAATACATTCAAAGGTACAGGTACTAATGCTCTATGGCGCATTAGTAAAACACATTCAAAGGTACAGGTACTAATGCTCTATAGCGCATTAGTAAAACACATTCAAAGGTACAGATACTAATGCACTATAGCGTCTTAGTAAAGCACATTCAAAGGTACGGGTACTAATGCTCTATAGCGCATTAGTAAACACATTCAAAGGTGCAGGTACTAATGTTCTATAGCGTTATTGTAAAACAAATTCAAAGCTACAGGTACTAATGCTCTAAAGCGCTTTAGTAAAATACATTCAAAGGTACAGGTACTAATGCTCTATGGCGCATTAGTAAAACACATTCAAAGGTACAGGTACTAATGCTCTATAGCGCATTAGTAAAACACATTCAAAGGTACAGGCACTATTGCTCTATAGCGCATTAGTAAAACACATTCAAAGGTACAGGTACTAATGCTCTATGGCGCATTAGTAAAACACATTCAAAGGTACAGGTACTAATGCTCTATAGCGCATTAGTAAAACACATTCAAAGGTACAGGCACTATTGCTCTATAGCGCATTAGTAAAACACATTCAAAGGTACAGGTACTAATGCTCTATAGCGCATTAGTAAAACACATTCAAAGGTACAGGCACTATTGCTCTATAGCGCATTAGTAAAACACATTCAAAGGTACAGGTACTAATGCTCTATGGCGCATTAGTAAAACACATTCAAAGGTACAGGTACTAATGCTCTATAGCGCATTAGTAAAACACTTTTAAAGGTACAGGTACTAATGCGCTATAGCGCTATTGTAAAACACATTCAAAGGTACAGGTACTAATGCTCTATAGCGCCTTTGTGAAACACATTCAAAAGTGCAGGTACTAATGCTCTATAGCGCATTAGTAAAACACATTCAAAGGTACAGGTACTAATGCTCTATAGCGCCTTTGTGAAACACATTAAAAAGTGCAGGTACTAATGCTCTATAGCGCATTGGTGAAACACATTCAAAGGTATAAGTACTATTGCTCTATAGCGCATTAGTAAAACACATCCAAAGGTACAGGTACTAATGTTCTATAGCGCCATTGTAAAACACTTTCAAAGGTACAGGTACTAATGCGCTATAGCGCCATTGTAAAACACATTCAAAGGTACAGTTACTAATGCTCCATAGCGCATTAGTGAAACACATTCAAAGGTGCAGGTACTAATGCTCTATAGCGCCTTAGTGAAACACATAAAGATACAGGTACTAAAGCGGTATAGCGCATCAGTAGAACACATTCTGAAAAACAGGTACTAAAGCTCTATTGCGCATTAGTAAAACACATTAAAAGGTACAGGTACTATTGCTCTATAGCGCATTAGGAAAAACATTCAAAGGTACAGGTACTAATGCACTATAGCGTCATAGTAAAACACATTTAAAGGTACAGGTACTAATGCTCTATAGCGCATTAGTAAAACACATTCAAAGGTACAGGTACTAATGCACTATAGCGTCTTAGTAAAGCACATTCAAAGGTACGGGTACTAATGCTCTATAGCGCATTAGTACACACATTTAAAGGTGCAGGTACTAATGCTCTATAGCGTTATTGTAAAACAAATTCAAAGCTACAGGTACTAATGCTCTAAAGCGCTTTAGTAAAATACATTCAAAGGTACAGGTACTAATGCTCTATGGAGCATTAGTAAAACACATTCAAAGGTACAGGTACTAATGCTCTACAGCGCATTAGTAAAACACATTCAAAGGTACAGGCACTATTGCTCTATAGCGCATTAGTAAAACACATTCAAAGGTACAGGTACTAATGCTCTATGGCGCATTAGTAAAACACATTCAAAGGTACAGGTACTAATGCTCTATAGCGCATTAGTAAAACACATTCAAAGGTACAGGCACTATTGCTCTATAGCGCATTAGTAAAACACATTCAAAGGTGCAGGTACTATTGCTCTATAGCGCATCAGGAAAAAACATTCAAAGGTACAGGTACTAATGCACTATAGCGTCTTTGTAAAACACATTCAAAGGTACAGGTACTAATGCTCTATAGCGCCACTGTAAAACACATTCAAAGGTACAGGTACTAATGCTCTATAGCGCCTTTGTGAAACACATTCAAAAGTGCAGGTACTAATGCTCTATAGCGCATTAGTAAAACACATTCAAAGGTACAGGTACTAATGCTCTATAGCGCATTAGTAAAACACACTCAAAGGTGCAGGTACTAATGCTCTTTAGCGCCATTGTAAAACACTTTCAAAGGTACAGGTACTAATGCGCTATAGCGCCATTGTAAAACACATTAAAAAGTGCAGGTACTAATGCTCTATAGCGCATTGGTGAAACACATTCAAAGGTATAAGTACTATTGCTCTATAGCGCATTAGTAAAACACATCCAAAGGTACAGGTACTAATGTTCTATAGCGCCATTGTAAAACACTTTCAAAGGTACAGGTACTAATGCGCTATAGCGCTATTGTAAAACACATTCAAAGGTACAGGTACTAATGCTCTATAGCGCCTTTGTGAAACACATTCAAAAGTGCAGGTACTAATGCTCTATAGCGCATTAGTAAAACACATTCAAAGGTACAGGTACTAATGCTCTATAGCGCCTTTGTGAAACACATTAAAAAGTGCAGGTACTAATGCTCTATAGCGCATTGGTGAAACACATTCAAAGGTGCAGGTACTAATGCTCTATAGCGCCTTAGTGAAACACATAAAGATACAGGTACTAAAGCGGTATAGCGCATCAGTAGAACACATTCTGAAAAACAGGTACTAAAGCTCTATTGCGCATTAGTAAAACACATTAAAAGGTACAGGTACTATTGCTCTATAGCGCATTAGGAAAAACATTCAAAGGTACAGGTACTAATGCACTATAGCGTCATAGTAAAACACATTCAAAGGTACAGGTACTAATGCTCTATAGCGCATTAGTAAAACACATTCAAAGGTACAGGTACTAATGCACTATAGCGTCTTAGTAAAGCACATTCAAAGGTACGGGTACTAATGCTCTATAGCGCATTAGTAAACACATTCAAAGGTGCAGGTACTAATGCTCTATAGCGTTATTGTAAAACAAATTCAAAGCTACAGGTACTAATGCTCTAAAGCGCTTTAGTAAAATACATTCAAAGGTACAGGTACTAATGCTCTATGGCGCATTAGTAAAACACATTCAAAGGTACAGGTACTAATGCTCTATAGCGCATTAGTAAAACACATTCAAAGGTACAGGCACTATTGCTCTATAGCGCATTAGTAAAACACATTCAAAGGTACAGGTACTAATGCTCTATGGCGCATTAGTAAAACACATTCAAAGGTACAGGTACTAATGCTCTATAGCGCATTAGTAAAACACATTCAAAGGTACAGGCACTATTGCTCTATAGCGCATTAGTAAAACACATTTAAAGGTGCAGGTACTATTGCTCTATAGCGCATCAGTAAAAAACATTCAAAGGTACAGGTACTAATGCACTATAGCGTCTTTGTAAAACACATTCAAAGGTACAGGTACTAATGCTCTATAGCGCCACTGTAAAACACATTCAAAGGTGCAGGTACTAATGCTCTATAGCGCCTTTGTGAAACACATTCAAAAGTGCAGGTACTAATGCTCTATAGCGCATTAGTAAAACACATTCAAAGGTACAGGTACTAATGCTCTATAGCGCATTAGTAAAACACACTCAAAGGTGCAGGTACTAATGCTCTATAGCGCCATTGTAAAACACTTTCAAAGGTACAGGTACTAATGCGCTATAGCGCCATTGTAAAACACATTCAAAGGTACAGTTACTAATGCTCCATAGCGCCATTGTAAAACACATTCAAAGGTACAGGTACTAATGCTCTATAGCGCCTTTGTGAAACACATTAAAAAGTGCAGGTACTAATGCTCTATAGCGCATTGGTGAAACACATTCAAAGGTATAAGTACTATTGCTCTATAGCGCATTAGTAAAACACATCCAAAGGTACAGGTACTAATGTTCAATAGCGCCATTGTAAAACACTTTCAAAGGTACAGGTACTAATGCGCTATAGCGCCATTGTAAAACACATTCAAAGGTACAGTTACTAATGCTCCATAGCGCATTAGTGAAACACATTCAAAGGTGCAGGTACTAATGCTCTTTAGCGCCTTAGTAAAACACATAAAGATACAGGTACTAAAGCGGTATAGCGCATCAGTAAAACACATTCTGAAAAACAGGTACTAAAGCTCTATTGCACATTAGTAAAACACATTAAAAGGTACAGGTACTATTGCTCTATAGCGCATTAGGAAAAACATTCAAAGGTACAGGTACTAATGCACTATAGCGTCATAGTAAAACACATTCAAAGGTACAGGTACTAATGCTCTATAGCGCATTAGTAAAACACATTCAAAGGTACAGGTACTAATGCACTATAGCGTCTTAGTAAAGCACATTCAAAGGTACGGGTACTAATGCTCTATAGCGCATTAGTAAACACATTCAAAGGTGCAGGTACTAATGCTCTATAGCGTTATTGTAAAACAAATTCAAAGCTACAGGTACTAATGCTCTAAAGCGCTTTAGTAAAATACATTCAAAGGTACAGGTACTAATGCTCTATGGCGCATTAGTAAAACACATTCAAAGGTACAGGTACTAATGCTCTATAGCGCATTAGTAAAACACATTCAAAGGTACAGGCACTATTGCTCTATAGCGCATTAGTAAAACACATTCAAAGGTGCAGGTACTATTGCTCTATAGCGCATCAGTAAAAAACATTCAAAGGTACAGGTACTAATGCTCTATAGCGCCACTGTAAAACACATTCAAAGGTACAGGTACTAATGCTCTAAAGCGCATTAGTGAAACACATTCAAAGGTACAGGTACTAATGCTCTATAGCGCATTAGTAAAACACACTCAAAGGTGCAGGTACTAATGCTCTATAGCGCCATTATGAAACACATTCAAAGTTACAGGTACTAATGCTCTATAGCGCCTTTGTGAAACACATTCAAAAGTGCAGGTACTAATGCTCTATAGCGCATTGGTGAAACACATTCAAAGGTACAGGTACTAATGCTCTATAGCGCCATTGTAAAACACATTCAAAGGTACAGGTAATAATGCTCTATAGCGCCTTTGTGAAACACATTCAAAAGTGCAGGTACTAATGCTCTATAGCGCATTGGTGAAACACATTCAAAAGTACAAGTACTATTGCTCTATAGCGCATTAGTAAAACACATAAAGATACAGGTACTAAAGCTGTATAGCGCATTAGTAAAACACATTCTGAAAAACAGGTACTAAAGCTCTATTGCACATTAGTAAAACACATTAAAAGGTACAGGTACTATTGCTCTATAGCGCATTAGGAAAAACATTCAAAGGTACAGGTACTAATGCACTATAGCGTCATAGTAAAACACATTCAAAGGTACAGGTACTAATGCTCTATAGCGCATTAGTAAAACACATTCAAAGGTACAGGTACTAATGCACTATAGCGTCTTAGTAAAGCACATTCAAAGGTACGGGTACTAATGCTCTATAGCGCATTAGTAAACACATTCAAAGGTGCAGGTACTAATGCTCTATAGCGTTATTGTAAAACAAATTCAAAGCTACAGGTACTAATGCTCTAAAGCGCTTTAGTAAAATACATTCAAAGGTACAGGTACTAATGCTCTATGGCGCATTAGTAAAACACATTCAAAGGTACAGGTACTAATGCTCTATAGCGCATTAGTAAAACACATTCAAAGGTACAGGCACTATTGCTCTATAGCGCATTAGTAAAACACATTCAAAGGTACAGGTACTAATGCTCTATGGCGCATTAGTAAAACGCATTCAAAGGTACAGGTACTAATGCTCTATAGCGCATTAGTAAAACACATTCAAAGGTACAGGCACTATTGCTCTATAGCGCATTAGTAAAACACATTTAAAGGTGCAGGTACTATTGCTCTATAGCGCATCAGTAAAAAACATTCAAAGGTACAGGTACTAATGCACTATAGCGTCTTTGTAAAACACATTCAAAGGTACAGGTACTAATGCTCTATAGCGCCACTGTAAAACACATTCAAAGGTGCAGGTACTAATGCTCTATAGCGCCTTTGTGAAACACATTCAAAAGTGCAGGTACTAATGCTCTATAGCGCCATTGTAAAACACTTTCAAAGGTACAGGTACTAATGCGCTATAGCGCCATTGTAAAACACATTCAAAGGTACAGTTACTAATGCTCCATAGCGCCATTGTAAAACACATTCAAAGGTACAGGTACTAATGCTCTATAGCGCCTTTGTGAAACACATTAAAAAGTGCAGGTACTAATGATCTATAGCGCATTGGTGAAACACATTCAAAGGTATAAGTACTATTGCTCTATAGCGCATTAGTAAAACACATCCAAAGGTACAGGTACTAATGTTCAATAGCGCCATTGTAAAACACTTTCAAAGGTACAGGTACTAATGCGCTATAGCGCCATTGTAAAACACATTCAAAGGTACAGTTACTAATGCTCCATAGCGCATTAGTGAAACACATTCAAAGGTGCAGGTACTAATGCTCTTTAGCGCCTTAGTAAAACACATAAAGATACAGGTACTAAAGCGGTATAGCGCATCAGTAAAACACATTCTGAAAAACAGGTACTAAAGCTCTATTGCACATTAGTAAAACACATTAAAAGGTACAGGTACTATTGCTCTATAGCGCATTAGGAAAAACATTCAAAGGTACAGGTACTAATGCACTATAGCGTCATAGTAAAACACATTCAAAGGTACAGGTACTAATGCTCTATAGCGCATTAGTAAAACACATTCAAAGGTACAGGTACTAATGCACTATAGCGTCTTAGTAAAGCACATTCAAAGGTACGGGTACTAATGCTCTATAGCGCATTAGTAAACACATTCAAAGGTGCAGGTACTAATGCTCTATAGCGTTATTGTAAAACAAATTCAAAGCTACAGGTACTAATGCTCTAAAGCGCATTAGTAAAACACATTCAAAGGTACAGGCACTATTGCTCTATGGCGCATTAGTAAAACACATTCAAAGGTACAGGTACTAATGCTCTATAGCGCATTAGTAAAACACATTCAAAGGTACAGGCACTATTGCTCTATAGCGCATTAGTAAAACACATTCAAAGGTGCAGGTACTATTGCTCTATAGCGCATCAGTAAAAAACATTCAAAGATACAGGCACTAAAGCTGTATAGCGCATTAGTAAAACACATTCTAAAAAACAGGTACTAACGCTCTATTACGCATTAGTAAAACACGTTCAAAGGTACAGGTACTAATACTCTATAGCGCATTAATGAAACACATTCAAAGGTACAGGTACTAATGCTCTATAGCGTCTTAGTAAAACACATTCAAAGATACAGGTATCAAAGCTGTATAGCGCATTAGTAAAACACATTCGAAGGTACAGGTTCGAATGCTCTATAGCGCCACTGTAAAACACATTCAAAGGTACAGGTACTAATGCTCTAAAGCGCATTAGTGAAACACATTCAAAGGTACAGGTACTAATGCTCTATAGCGCATTAGTAAAACACATTCAAAAGTGCAGGTACTAATGCTCTATAGCGCATTGGTGAAACACATTCAAAGGTACAGGTACTAATGCTCTATAGCGCATTAGTAAAACACACTCAAAGGTGCAGGTACTAATGCTCTATAGCGCCATTGTAAAACACATTCAAAGGTACAGGTACTAATGCTCTATAGCGCCTTTGTGAAACACTTTCAAAAGTGCAGGTACTAATGCTCTATAGCGCATTGGTGAAACACATTCAAAAGTACAAGTACTATTGCTCTATAGCGCATTAGTAAAACACATAAAGATACAGGTACTAACGCTCTATTACGCATTAGTAAAACACATTCAAAGGTACAGGTACTAATACTCTATAGCGCATTAATGAAACACATTCAAAGGTACAGGTACTAATGCTCTATAGCGCATTAGTAAAACACATTCAAAGGTACAGGCACTATTGCTCTATAGCGCATTAGTAAAACACATTTAAAGGTGCAGGTACTATTGCTCTATAGCGCATCAGTAAAAAACATTCAAAGGTACAGGTACTAATGCACTATAGCGTCTTTGTAAAACACATTCAAAGGTACAGGTACTAATGCTCTATAGCGCCACTGTAAAACACATTCAAAGGTGCAGGTACTAATGCTCTATAGCGCCTTTGTGAAACACATTCAAAAGTGCAGGTACTAATGCTCTATAGCGCATTAGTAAAACACATTCAAAGGTACAGGTACTAATGCTCTATAGCGCATTAGTAAAACACACTCAAAGGTGCAGGTACTAATGCTCTATAGCGCCATTGTAAAACACTTTCAAAGGTACAGGTACTAATGCGCTATAGCGCCATTGTAAAACACATTCAAAGGTACAGTTACTAATGCTCCATAGCGCCATTGTAAAACACATTCAAAGGTACAGGTACTAATGCTCTATAGCGCCTTTGTGAAACACATTAAAAAGTGCAGGTACTAATGCTCTATAGCGCATTGGTGAAACACATTCAAAGGTATAAGTACTATTGCTCTATAGCGCATTAGTAAAACACATCCAAAGGTACAGGTACTAATGTTCAATAGCGCCATTGTAAAACACTTTCAAAGGTACAGGTACTAATGCGCTATAGCGCCATTGTAAAACACATTCAAAGGTACAGTTACTAATGCTCCATAGCGCATTAGTGAAACACATTCAAAGGTGCAGGTACTAATGCTCTTTAGCGCCTTAGTAAAACACATAAAGATACAGGTACTAAAGCGGTATAGCGCATCAGTAAAACACATTCTGAAAAACAGGTACTAAAGCTCTATTGCACATTAGTAAAACACATTAAAAGGTACAGGTACTATTGCTCTATAGCGCATTAGGAAAAACATTCAAAGGTACAGGTACTAATGCACTATAGCGTCATAGTAAAACACATTCAAAGGTACAGGTACTAATGCTCTATAGCGCATTAGTAAAACACATTCAAAGGTACACGTACTAATGCACTATAGCGTCTTAGTAAAGCACATTCAAAGGTACGGGTACTAATGCTCTATAGCGCATTAGTAAACACATTCAAAGGTGCAGGTACTAATGCTCTATAGCGTTATTGTAAAACAAATTCAAAGCTACAGGTACTAATGCTCTATAGCGCCACTGTAAAACACATTCAAAGGTACAGGTACTAATGCTCTAAAGCGCATTAGCGAAACACATTCAAAGGTACAGGTACTAATGCTCTATAGCGCATTAGTAAAACACACTCAAAGGTGCAGGTACTAATGCTCTATAGCGCCATTGTGAAACACATTCAAAGTTACAGGTACTAATGCTCTATAGCGCCTTTGTGAAACACATTCAAAAGTGCAGGTACTAATGCTCTATAGCGCATTGGTGAAACACATTCAAAGGTACAGGTACTAATGCTCTATAGCGCCATTGTAAAACACATTCAAAGGTACAGGTACTAATGCTCTATAGCGCCTTTGTGAAACACATTCAAAAGTGCAGGTACTAATGCTCTATAGCGCATTGGTGAAACACATTCAAAAGTACAAGTACTATTGCTCTATAGCGCATTAGTAAAACACATTCTAAAAAACAGGTACTAACGCTCTATTACGCATTAGTAAAACACGTTCAAAGGTACAGGTACTAATACTCTATAGCGCATTAATGAAACACATTCAAAGGTACAGGTACTAATGCTCTATAGCGTCTTAGTAAAACACATTCAAAGATACAGGTATCAAACCTGTATAGCGCATTAGTAAAACACATTCGAAGGTACAGGTTCGAATGCTCTATAGCGCCACTGTAAAACACATTCAAAGGTACAGGTACTAATGCTCTGAAGCGCATTAGTGAAACACATTCAAAGGTACAGGTACTAATGCTCTATAGCGCATTGGTGAAACACATTCAAAGGTACAGGTACTAATGCTCTATAGCGCATTAGTAAAACACACTCAAAGGTGCAGGTACTAATGCTCTATAGCGCCATTGTAAAACACATTCAAAGGTACAGGTACTAATGCTCTATAGCGCCTTTGTGAAACACATTCAAAAGTGCAGGTACTAATGCTCTATAGCGCATTGGTGAAACACATTCAAAAGTACAAGTACTATTGCTCTATAGCGCATTAGTAAAACACATAAAGATACAGGTACTAAAGCTGTATAGCGCATTAGTAAAACACATTCTAAAAAACAAGTACTAACGCTCTATTACGCATTAGTAAAACACATTCAAAGGTACAGGTACTAATACTCTATAGCGCATTAATGAAACACATTCAAAGGTACAGGTACTAATGCTCTATAGCGTCTTAGTAAAACACATTCAAAGATACAGGTATCAAAGCTGTATAGCGCATTAGTAAAACACATTCGAAGGTACAGGTTCGAATGCTCTATAGCGCATTAGTGAACACATTCAAAGGTGCAGGTACTAATGCTCTATAGCGTCATTGTAAAACACATTCAAAGGTGCAGGTACTAATGCTCTAAAGCGCATTAGTAAAATACATTCAAAGTTACAGGTACTAAGGCTCTATGGCGCATTAGTAAAACACATTCAAAGGTACAAGTACTAATGCTCTATAGTGCATTAGTAAAACACATTCAAAGGTACAGGTACAATTGCTCTATAGCGCATTAGTAAAAACATTCAAAGGTACAGGTACTAATGCACTATAGCGCATTAGTAAAACACATTCAAAGATACAGGTACTAATGCACTATAGCGCATTAGTAAACACATTCAAAGGTGCAGGTACTAATGCTCTATAGCGCCATTGTAAAACACATTCAAAGGTACAGGTACTAATGCTCTATAGCGCATTAGTAAAACACAAACAAAGGTACAGGCACTATTGCTCTATAGCGCATTAGTAAAACACATTCAAAGGTGCAGGTACTATTGCTCTAAAGCGCATCAGTAAAAAACATTCAAAGGTACAGGTACTAATGCACTATAGCGTCTTTGTAAAACACATTCAAAGGTACAGGTACTAATGCTCTATAGCGCCACTGTAAAACACATTCAAAGGTACAGGTACTAATGCTCTAAAGCGCATTAGTGAAACACATTCAAAGGTACAGGTACTAATGCTCTATAGCGCATTAGTAAAACACATTCAAAGGTACAGGTACTATGCTCTATAGCGCATTAGTAAAACACATTCAAAGGTACAGGTACTAATGCTCTATAGCGCATTAGTAAAACACATTCAAAGGTTCAGGTACTAATGCTCTATAGCGTCTTAGTAAAACACATTCAAAGATACAGGTATCAAAGCTGTATAGCGCATTAGTAAAACACATTCAAAGGTACAGGTACTATTGCTCTATAGCGCATTAGTAAAACACATCCAAAGGTACAGGTACTAATGCTCTAAAGCGCATTAGTAAAACACATTCAAAGGTACAGGTACTAATGCTCTATAGCGCATTAGTAAAACACATTCAAAGGTACAGGTACTAATGCTCTATAGCGCATTAGTAAAACACACTCAAAGGTGCAGGTACTAATGCGCTATAGCGCCATTGTAAAACACATTCAAAGGTACAGTTACTAATGCTCCATAGCGCATTAGTGAAACACATTCAAAGGTACAGGTACTAATGCTCTATGGCGCATTAGTAAAACACATTCAAAGGTACAGGTACTAATGCTCTATAGCGCCATTGTAAAACACATTCAAAGGTACAGGTACTAATGCTCTATAGCGCATTGGTGAAACACATTCAAAGGTACAAGTACTATTGCTCTATAGCGCATTAGTAAAACACATCCAAAGGTACAGGTACTAATGTTCTATAGCGCCCTTGTAAAACACTTTCAAAGGTACAGGTACTAATGCTCTATAGCGTCTTAGTAAAACACATAAAGATACAGGTACTAAAGCGGTATAGCGCATCAGTAAAACACATTCTAAAAAACAGGTACTAACGCTCTAATGCGCATTAGTAAAACACATTCAAAGGTACAGGTACTATTGCTCTATAGCGCATTAGTAAAAACATTCAAGGGTACAGGTACTAATGCACTATAGCGTCATAAAAAACACATTCAAAGGTACAGGTACTAATGCTCTATAGCGCATTAGTAAAACACATTCAAAGGTACAGGTACTAATGCACTATAGCGTATTAGTAAAGCACATTCAAAGGTACAGGTACTAATGCTCTATAGCGCATTAGTGAACACATTTAAAGGTGCAAGTACTAATGCTCTATAGCGTCATTGTAAAACACATTCAAAGGTACAGGTACTAATGCTCTAAAGCGCATTAGTAAAATACATTCAAAGGTACAGGTACTAATGCTCTATGGCGCATTAGTAAAACACATTCAAAGGTACAGGTACTAATGCTCTATAGCGCCATTGTAAAACACATTCAAAGGTACAGGTACTAATGCTCTATATCGCATTAGTAAAACACATTCAAAGGTACAGGTACTAATGCTCTTTAGCGCATTAGTAAAACACACTCAAAGGTGCAGGTACTAATGCTCTATAGCGTCATTGAAAAACACATTCAAAGGTACAGGCACTATTGCTCTATAGCGCATTAGTAAAACACATCCAAAGGTACAGGTACTAATGCTCTAAAGCGCATTAGTAAAACACATTCAAAGGTACAGGTACTAATGCTCTATAGCGCATTAGTAAAACACATTCAAAGGTACAGGTACTAATGCTCTATAGCGCATTAGTAAAACACACTCAAAGGTGCAGGTACTAATGCTCTATAGCGCCATTGTAAAACACATTCAAAGGTACAGGTACTAATGCTCTATAGCGCCTTTGTGAAACACATTCAAAAGTGCAGGTACTAATGCTCTATAGCGCATTGGTGAAACACATTCAAAGGTACAAGTACTATTGCTCTATAGCGCATTAGTAAAACACATCCAAAGGTACAGGTACTAATGTTCTATAGCGCCCTTGTAAAACAAATTCAAAGGTACAGGTACTAATGCGCTATAGCGCCCTTGTAAAACACATTCAAAGGTACAGTTACTAATGCTCCATAGCGCATTAGTAAACACATTCAAAGGTGCAGGTACTAATGCTCTATAGCGTAATTGTAAAACACATTCAAAGGTACAGGTACTAATGTTCTATGGCGCATTAGTATAACACATTCAAAGGTACAGTTACTAATGCTCTATAGCGCCTTAGTAAAACACATAAAGATACAGGTACTAACGCTCTATTGCGCATTAGTAAAACACATTCAAAGGTACAGGTACTAATGCTCTATAGCGCATTAGTAAAACACATTCAAAGGTACAGGTACTATTGCTCTATAGCTCATTAGTAAAAAACATTCAAAGGTACAGGTACTAATGCACTATAGCGTCTTAGTAAAACACATTCAAAGGTACAGGTACTAATGCTCTATAGCGCCATTGTAAAACACATTCAAAGGTACAGGTACTAATGCTCTAAAGCGCATTAGTAAAACACATTCAAAGGTACAGGTACTAATGTTCTATAGCGCATTAGTAAAACACATTCAAAGGTACAGGTACTAATGCTCTATAGCGCATTAGTAAAACACATTCAAAGGTACAGTTACTAATGCTCTATAGCGCATTAGTGAAACACATTCAAAGGTGCAGGTACTAACGCTCTATAGCGCCTTAGTAAAACACATAAAGATACAGGTACTAAAGCTGTATAGCGCATTAGTGAAACACATTCTAAAAAACAGGTACTAACGCTCTATTGCGCATTAGTAAAACACATTCAAAGGTACAGGTACTATTGCTCTATAGCGCATTAGTAAAAACATTCAAGGGTACAGGTACTAATGCACTATAGCGTCATAAAAAACACATTCAAAGGTACAGGTACTAATGCTCTATAGCGCATTAGTAAAACACATTCAAAGGTACAGGTACTAATGCTCTATAGCGCATTAGTAAAACACATTCAAAGGTACAGGTACTAATGCTCTATAGGGCATTAGTAAAACACACTCAAAGGTGCAGGTACTAATGCTCTATAGCGCCATTGTAAAACACATTCAAAGGTACAGGTGCTAATGCTCTATAGCGCATTAGTGAAACACATTCAAAGGTACAAGTACTATTGCTCTATAGCGCATTAGTAAAATACATTCAAAGGTACAGGTACTAATGCTCTATAGCGCCATTGTAAAACAAATTCAAAGGTACAGGTACTAATGCGCTATAGCGCCATTGTAAAACCCATTCAAAGGTACAGTTACTAATGCTCCATAGCGCATTAGTGAAACACATTTAAAGGTGCAGGTACTAATGCTCTATAGCGCATTAGTAAAACACATTCAAAGGTTCAGGTACTAATGCTCTATAGCGTCTTATTAAAACACATTCAAAGATACAGGTATCAAAGTTGTATAGCGCATTAGTAAAACACATTCAAAGGTACAGGTACTATTGCTCTATAGCGCATTAGTAAAACATATTCAAAGGTACAGGTACTATTGCTCTATAGCGCATTAGTAAAAAATTCAAAGGTACAGGTACTAATGCTCTATAGCGCATTAGTAAACACATTCAAAGGTGCAGGTACTAATGCTCTATAGCGTCATTGTAAAACACATTCAAAGGTACAGGTACTAATGCTCTAAAGCGCATTAGTAAAATACATTCAAAGGTACAGGTACTAATGCTCTATGGCGCATTAGTAAAACACATTCAAAGGTACAGGTACTAATGCTCTATAGCGCCATTGTAAAACACATTCAAAGGTACAGGTACTAATGCTCTATAGCGCATTAGTAAAACACATTCAAAGGTACAGGTACTAATGCTCTATAGCGCATTAGTAAAACACACTCAAAGGTGCAGGTACTAATGCTCTATAGCGCCGTTGTAAAACACATTCAAAGGTACAGGTGCTAATGCTCTATAGCGCCTTTGTGAAACACATTCAAAAGTGCAGGTACTAATGCTCTATAGCGCATTAGTGAAACACATTCAAAGGTACAAGTACTATTGCTCTATAGCGCATTAGTAAAACACATTCAAAGGTACAGGTACTAATGCTCTATAGCGCCATTGTAAAACAAATTCAAAGGTACAGGTACTAATGCGCTATAGCGCCATTGTAAAACACATTCAAAGGTACAGTTACTAATGCTCCATAGCGCATTAGTGAAACACATTCAAAGGTGCAGGTACTAATGCTCTATAGCGCCTTAGTAAAACACATAAAGATACAGGTACTAAAGCTGTATAGCGCATTAGTAAAACACATTCTAAAAAACAGGTACTAACGCTCTTATGCGCATTAGTAAAACACATTCAAAGGTACAGGTACTAATGCTCTATAGCGCATTTGTGAAACACATTCAAAGGTACAGGTACTAATGCTCTATAGCGCATTAGTAAAACACATTCAAAGGTTCAGGTACTAATGCTCTATAGCGTCTTATTAAAACACATTCAAAGGTACAAGTACTATTGCTCTATAGCGCATTAGTAAAACACATTCAAAGGTACAGGTACTAATGCTCTATAGCGCCATTGTAAAACAATGTCAAAGGTACAGGTACTAATGCGCTATAGCGCCCTTGTAAAACACATTCAAAGGTACAGTTACTAATGCTCCATAGCGCATTAGTAAACACATTCAAAGGTGCAGGTACTAATGCTCTATAGCGCCATTGTAAAACAAATTCAAAGGTACAGGTACTAATGCGCTATAGCGCCCTTGTAAAACACATTCAAAGGTACAGTTACTAATGCTCCATAGCGCATTAGTAAACACATTCAAAGGTACAGTTACTAATGCTCTATAGCGCCTTAGTAAAACACATAAAGATACAGGTACTAATGCGCTATAGCGCCCTTGTAAAACACATTCAAAGGTACAGTTACTAATGCTCCATAGCGCATTAGTAAACACATTCAAAGGTGCAGGTACTAATGCTCTATAGCGCCATTGTAAAACAAATTCAAAGGTACAGGTACTAATGCGCTATAGCGCCCTTGTAAAACACATTCAAAGGTACAGTTACTAATGCTCCATAGCGCATTAGTAAACACATTCAAAGGTGCAGGTACTAATGCTCTATAGCGTAATTGTAAAACACATTCAAAGGTACAGGTACTAATGTTCTATGGCGCATTAGTATAACACATTCAAAGGTACAGTTACTAATGCTCTATAGCGCCTTAGTAAAACACATAAAGATACAGGTACTAACGCTCTATTGCGCATTAGTAAAACACATTCAAAGGTACAGGTACTAATGCTTTATAGCGCATTAGTAAAACACATTCAAAGGTACAGGTACTATTGCTCTATAGCTCATTAGTAAAAAACATTCAAAGGTACAGGTACTAATGCACTATAGCGTCTTAGTAAAACACATTCAAAGGTACAGGTACTAATGCTCTATAGCGCCATTGTAAAACACATTCAAAGGTACAGGTACTAATGCTCTAAAGCGCATTAGTAAAACACATTCAAAGGTACAGGTACTAATGTTCTATAGCGCATTAGTAAAACACATTCAAAGGTACAGGTACTAATGCTCTATAGCGCATTAGTAAAACACATTCAAAGGTACAGTTACTAATGCTCTATAGCGCATTAGTGAAACACATTCAAAGGTGCAGGTACTAACGCTCTATAGCGCCTTAGTAAAACACATAAAGATACAGGTACTAAAGCTGTATAGCGCATTAGTAAAACACATTCTAAAAAACAGGTACTAACGCTCTATTGCGCATTAGTAAAACACATTCAAAGGTACAGGTACTAATGCTCTATAGCGTCTTAGTAAAACACATTCAAAGATACAGGTATCAAAGCTCTATAGCGCATTAGTAAAACACATTCAAAGGTACAGGTTCTAATGCTCTATAGCGCATTAGTAAACACATTCAAAGGTACAGGTACTAATGCTCTATGGCGCATTAGTAAAACACATTCAAAGGTGCAGGTACTATTGCTCTATAGCGCATTAGTAAATAAACATTCAAAGGTACAGGTACTAATGCACTATAGCGTCTTAGTAAAACACATTCAAAGGTACAGGTACTAATGCTCTATAGCGCATTAGCAATTCGTGAGCGACTGTTGTTAAATGCGGCCTATGCTTGCCCGAAGCCGCTGAACCTGGGCGGAGTGTGGTTTGTCAAAGGTATCCAAACAAACTACAGTTTTTATACTCGTTTGTGTATGCCTAAAGACTCACCTAGTAGCTATAAATTCCATTTAGGCTCCATACTGAGGCGGCCTATGGTTACCAGAAGCGGCCGAACCCAAGCTGCCTACGCTTACTCGATGTGCTCTTTTTCGAGTGGCCTTTGGTTACCAGCGGGTCTAATTCGAGTGCCGCTTTTGCGTAAGGCCGTAAAAATTTGAGCGTCCTGCGGCTGCCAGAAGCGGTCAGTGGTTGCTGCCAGAGTAGAATGAAGCATACGGAATAGTAGTTGCCATAAGATTAGATCTTATCTCGGTTGAGAAAAGTGAATTCAAACACAAAACTCCCATGGCTAAGGTCTGTTTCCAAAAAAAAACGGCATCCCAAGTTTAAAGGACGGGTTGACATCGTCCCGCCGCGGCAGCAAACTGCCAACTTTAGCCAAGGCTCCTATTGGCAGGTGCTTAAGGCCTTAAGGTGCTGAGATCGGCGAAACGTCCTTACTTTCGTTTGTTTCCTACTGTGTTCCAAACTTAAACAGACTATAGAAATGGCAAAAGCTTATACGGCCAATTCAAAGCAGCTGGTTGTGATCAGAAGCGGCATAACCTTAAGAGGCATTTTGACTCGAACAAAGATTCTAGGAGGTCTTTGATTCTCAGAAACATCTTCATTGTGGCGGTTGGTTGTTCATCGTAACCCTACTAGAAGAATAAAAAATCGCGCTTTGCGGAACTTAGCCTTTTGCATTAGATATAATATTAGATACTATTCGCTTTGCGGCCCTACGTAGATTAAAGTGTTAATGTTCTGGTCGGGTACCAAATTCTGATCACTGCGAAAATGCCGACCACTTTGGCGCTTTGCCCCAGACGGTTCCCGGCCTCAATTTGGTACACTCCCCTCGCTTACCCACCCCACCACCTCCTCTACCCTTTGGAAGTGACTCGTTTTGCCTAATACGCTGCGCTGCTAACCAACAAACAAAAAAAACAGCCAAGTGTTTGCTTGTATCTGAGCGGCCAATGACTGCCAGAGGCGGCCTGAATTGAGCGGCCCGATAAGACCCAATACCTGTGGTTGCCAGCAGCTGCATTTGTTGGTCACACCCAGTCTATTCGACCTACGGTTGCCTGGCGCGACTTAACCCAAACCGCCTATGATTTGCCAATTCGTCATTTCCGGGCGGCCTTTGGTTACCAGAATCTGCGCAAGTTATCATTGTCACCGAGAAACGATTCATCGATTAACGTACACCCCTCGCCCAAAGAACTTTTATTAGCGGTGTGCGCATTTGACCCAGAACATTATCTGCGTCTCCATGTTTCGAACGCTCATTAGCTCGTTAGATGCGCAGGTTCATTATAACTCCTTCCAAGGTCGATGGGCGAAGACTATAAATCTTGGCGACCTAGGGATTCTAATTGAGATGAAATCGATGCTGAAAATGGTTACCAGAAGCGTCCTTTGGTTATTGCAAGGAACATGTGACTTTCAACATCGACCTATCGAGGCTACCAAATGATATCTACCAAACCGTTTGGTCCAAACGTTATCTTGTCAAAGAGGTCTTGCTTTCGATTGTCAGAAACGGCCAAATCTAATCGATTATCAGAAGCGGTCCAATCTGAAAGCGGCATGTGGTTTGCAATTGGAATCTATACAGAAATGTACAGAAATACAGAAATGTCAATTTCTGATGGGTTCCCAGAAAATCTGTTGGAAACTCCGAGTAAATCACCCATTCAAATTTGGGGTCGTTCAGCCCAGCTTGGGTCATGTAGAAATTTCGTTTTTGGTTTTCCAAGAAGCGATCCAAATTAATTCATTGATATTACTTTTTGAAAAAATGGGAAAAAACATCCGTGATTATACAAAAGAATCTCTATCTCTATCTCTATCTCTATCTCTATCTCTATCTCTATCTCTATCTCTATCTCTATCTCTATCTCTATCTCTATCTCTATCTCTATCTCTATCTCTATCTCTATCTCTATCTCTATCTCTATCTCTATCTCTATCTCTATCTCTATCTCTATCTCTATCTCTATCTCTATCTCTATCTCTATCTCTATCTCTATCTCTATCTCTATCTCTATCTCTATCTCTATCTCTATCTCTATCTCTATCTCTATCTCTATCTCTATCTCTATCTCTATCTCTATCTCTATCTCTATCTCTATCTCTATCTCTATCTCTATCTCTATCTCTATCTCTATCTCTATCTCTATCTCTATCTCTATCTCTATCTCTATCTCTATCTCTATCTCTATCTCTATCTCTATCTCTATCTCTATCTCTATCTCTATCTCTATCTCTATCTCTATCTCTATCTCTATCTCTATCTCTATCTCTATCTCTATCTCTATCTCTATCTCTATCTCTATCTCTATCTCTATCTATCTATGTATGGGTGTGTGTATGGGTGTGTGTGTGTCTGTCTTCAATTGTTTCTAATAGAAAGGTATATTACGTGTGCATAGGTCGTATAAAAGTTTATAGCAATCAGAAGTAATTGCCCGGGCCATGAGCCACCATTTGTGGTATAGTCTGTTTCCAAGTGAGGGTCTTGGACTTTCGACTTATTTACTTATTTATTTAACTATTAACTATTAATTAAGGACTTATTTAACAAAAAAGATTTTGAAACATTGAGGTGAACAAAAATTAAATTAGCGAAAGAGCACGGTAAAAGAGGAGTGCGCAGATAGTCAACAAATATCGTTGCAGGACCAAAGGTACCTAGTCCTTTAAAATTTGGGAAAATCCTCGCCCATTCGTTGGAAATGGAGTATAGCCCAACGTCAAGTCACGTGAGGGTCCGCCCCGTGAGTCGATCATTTCCACCGCCGTACAGAACCGATCATTCCAACCGCCTTTTCTAACCCCAGCGGTCGGTCGTCTTCGAAGTCTTCGAAGTCGTCTTCGGTCGTTATGTCTTCGAAGCCGTGTGATATGTCTTCGAAGCCGAATGAGGAAAAGAGAACCATAACAGCTTAACAGAATAAGAAGCATAACAGGAATAACAGCTTGGTCCGAATACAGCGAGGTCCGAATAAATGGCTGGCGAAAATCGATTTTTAATCAAGATTTAGTTCATAAATAATTATTAGTATCATTTTATTATGCGAAGGAGTGGAACTTTATGCTCGAGTGAGCAAAATGTTCCCCGCGAAGGAGATGTCCCGCGGAGGTGTTGTCGTTATATACATATAGTTGCCGCCAAACGGGCATCATTCGTGCTCGGCCCGTCAATTAAGAATCCCGCTTTTCCCTCTATTCCTCTTTTTTTCAATAGCAAGAGATTTCTTTGAAATTCCTTCGTGAGAACTCTGCCTCCCCTTATTTCCGCGTTGTACTCTCTCTCTCTCTCTCTCTATGGTCTACATCAAGAACAGGATGTCTCACTGGGAGTCATAAGAGACTCCATAAACATTTATCAAACTCCAAAATGCATGAGTGGGTGTGCGGAGGAAACGTCGAAATTACAGAAAACGAAGAAAAGGGTATTGTCCGCGTGAGAGAGAAGGGCTTTCGGGGGAGGCACGTCGGTGGTTATAATGGTGTGTGGAGGGGGATAAACCTATGGAAGTGCTATAACAACTGAACGACCTGTACGATGATTTTTGTAACCTGTGAATTCGCTCAACAACAATCATAACAAGAACAAAGCTAAAAGATGAAAAGGAGACGAGTTAAAGCTAGAGTCGAATGGAAGTGGACCGGCGGAGGTGGTCGGGAAGTGAAGCTACCAGAGAGCGAGAGTGATATGCAGGCACTACAACAGGAACATCTGCAGTAGAGACATGACGGCCGCCGACAGAAGACCTGGAAAAGAGGGAATTGTAAGGAACCTGATGCTGTTCGGGTTAAATTATTGACAAACACTCATTCGCTTTTCGGTGAAGCTCTACTGACATCGGATCCAAGAGAAGGAAAGTTGAAAGGATTGCCTGGACATTTTCAATTGAGACTTTCCGCCTCTTTCTCGAATATTAGAAAACTTTTTTTTAAAAGTTTTTCTTAACAAATCAATAGGTATTTACATGAAGAATTCACAGCAATTAGTTCATATCGTGAAAATTCCTAATTATCGAGAACTATGCCAAGGCAGTTTCCAACGGTCTATTACTCCGCAAAAAAAATTTCCTAGCTTCAGATAAAATCGCTGTAAAATATTAGCCAAGAAGGAATTTTTCCATCGGCAATTCGACGATAAAGAGAGACGAAAGTTCACTGCTCGCTGCCGAAGCATGGGAAGGTCTCGCCACGATTTCCAAGAAATTGTATGCGCCTCCTTGGTAGGCCAAAAGGTTTTAAAGTAATCTTTGCTAGATCCTTAATATAAAACACGATGGTAGTATTTGCACAGACAGCCCCATTCGGGTTTTGTATCTTACAGCGCTTATTTGTGCTTAAATTCTGCTGGAACAGCATTGCCTTACCAGCATTAGCTGAGAACATAAGTGAATTCGATCTTACATTAGCTTTTCTAGCCGTTTCGTTATTGTAAAAGTGGCCAAAATTTCGCATTTTCGGCTGCTTTGGTGGTCGTTTTGTGTGAATTCCATTAATAATATCAATCTGAACCTCTTTGAACACAATTCTTTAATAATAACGGCAAAAAGTATTTTAGTTTGAGTAAAATTCAATTTAAGGTATCCCTGTCCCTACCGATGGCGCGTATGGGGCTACCTGTGCAAATACTACCAACACGATTAGAGCATGCAAAATCCCGAGTTTTTTCATGGCAATGTTCGAAGCATTTCAAAAATGTTCCACCCGGGATTGCAGTCTCCTTTAGAAAATGCCACTCTCGGCGCGTTGAGAGTTGTGATGGGGCCACAAGTGGCAAACCCGTCCAAAAACATTAGGCTACTTTAACTCGCCAAATTCTCACACCAAAATACGGAGTTATCTTAACTGTATCTAACCCAAAACACCGAATAATGCCAAAAATTTACTACATCGTCGTCTATTAGGGCACTGAAATTTCCCTTAAGGTTACAGTATTTGCCCTAAGTTTACCATACTTTCTGAACCCACCCAAAATTACCGGAATGTCACGGTTGAATTAAAAAAAAAATTCGCACCTGCGACGGGGAGGGTGACAATCCAGGACAGGCAGATATTCCTGAAGGTGTGCCACCTCACGGAATGCGACGCCTGAACTAGCCCGACGGCCACAACGGATCCGACTTTGCATTGGGTGGAGGAAATCGGCAGACCGAACTTCGAAGCGACCAGCACCGTCACGGCGGCTCCGAACTCGATGGCGAAGCCACTGCAAATCCATTTTTTTTTTTTCGCGAATCGGTAAGATAAGGAGGGAGGCGTAGAAGTTCTCTATTCGGGTGGAGAGAGAGGATTAGACAATGAGAGAGGAACAGACTGTTAGAGATTCCAGGCGTAAATTTACCTGGGAGGAGTGATTTTGGTGAGATTCTCGCCGACGGTGTAGATGACCCTGTGGCCGAGCATCCACAGTCCGATGCACATACCGATGGCTCCGTAGAGCAGAAGGTACCTAAAGCACCAAGTTTGAAACGAAAAGAATAAGATTACGGTGGCAATTGGCGAAATTACGACTATAAAGTATGATAAAGCGGTTAAAAACTAACCACGGGGTGTGGAGGGTCTGCTCTGTGCTGCCTTCCTGGAAGATGACGTACAGGGAGACGAGGGGAGCGATGGCGTTGCTGAAAAGGAGGATTTGTAAAAAGAAAAAAAGCTGTTGAAGCCGGTTAAAACATGGGCGATTTCGATTTTAGGGTAAAATTTCTGTGGCCAAGGTGAAAAAACCTTACCTGACGTCGTTTCCTCCGTGGGCGAAGCCTCCGAAGCAGGCGGTCATCACTTGGAGAAGGGAGAAGAGACGGGCGGCCTGCGGGTCTTCGGGCTTGCATGAACGGAAGAACGACGCGACCGACGACGAAGGAGCGATCGTGTTCGGGGCTGAAAGAGATTTGTAACTACGTGCTTATTAAGTATCTTAAGGTATGTTTCGTGTGAAATCCCCCCTCCTGGTCAAAACCGAAAAAGTTATGTTCCTGGGTAGTTTTTCCAACTCTTCGAGGACACAACACGGCGTGATATTAACAAAGCTCCGTGCTATATCCCCATTAAACGGGGAAACAATTATAGAAAGTCCAGTTGCTGTTGACGCGATACTCCAAAGTACAACAAAACATACGGCGTTCCAGTGGGCGGGGTTTTAACGATCTGATCAGCCAATCTCATCCAAATCAGGTTTTAAATTCTATATTCGAAATGTTATAGAATCCTAGTTTTCGTTTGAAAATGAATAGATTTTTTAATGATTACGTTTTTTAACTATTACGTTTTCTGAGTATCCACAATGTACAAAACTATTAGTACAACACGAACGTGCTGAAAATCTAAACATTGGGCTAATTTAAATTCGGGTAATTTCTCCAGTCGAAAAAAGTTAAGCTTAACGCTTCTTTAGAGCTATAGTGTACGAGGGATCCGAATGTAGGCTTTATCACAATTTAACTGGGAAAATTTCCTTTTTTTTTGTAGTTTTGGGATTCGAGATTTTTAAAATATTATGTCATTAAAAATGAATTGAAAAAATTAAATTTTATTGGTTGTTGTATTTAGAGCTTTTTTTACACCATACAAAAACGAACAACCAAACCTTTTCAAGCTTGTTCACGAACATTTTTTTCGATTTCACCCAAAAAACGAGAATTTCGCCCACTTTCACGACCCACCATGATTTCCATTAAGCGCCTCCTTTTCCTTAGTACATCCGGCCTCGTATTCCATTAGAGAGGCTTCTAAAAAAAACAAAAATAAGACAAATTCTCGACTAAATTCCACTCACTGTGCGAGTTGACAGGCGTCAGTTCGACGAGGGGCTTGGCGCTGGATGGCATGTCGTCGCAGGCTAAAAACATCCTTTTCATTACAAAACCCAACGAAATTACCCAATATGCTGCGCTTGAGCCAAGGAGCGACGAAGAACTTGACGAGGAGGGCGACGGCGAAAGCCACTCCTCCAGAAATCAAAAGACAGGTGTTCAGATCCAGTTTATCGAATCCCAAAACTGAAAAAAGGGTATTTTTTCAGTGAAATCGAGGTAAAACTCACACTCGGATCCCTCGTACACTACAGCGAAGACGTTGAAGGCAATGCAAACAAAGTAGAGGAAGGGAAGGACAGCCAGTCCGCTGTTGAGGGGACGGCTCTTAAAAGAAAATGGGTAAATTGGGAAAAAAGAGGTTGTACTCACCCGCCTGAGGATAAAATGATCGATAACAACGAAGAAGATCACGGAGACAATACCAGAGAGAAGGGGAGACACGATCCACGAGGCGACTGAAAAATTGAATTTTATGATTTTTTGCGTAGTTTTCTGGATAAATCAGCTGTCTATGTGGTCATTTGCTCATATGATCTTTCCTGGCGCCGCGTAGAAGAATTAATCCCTTTATCTCCGCCTGGAGACTGGAAAAGCCCCCGAAAACAATCCAAAAATAGATAAAATGTTGAAGAAATAGCGGCATTCACGTTCACATTTCGCAATCTAACAAAAATCACGAACGGTTTGAAAAATGCCGGTTGTTAAACTTCGAGCGGCCACTGAAATTCTGCGCCTTTAGCGATTAGAGCATAATTTTAATTAAAAAAAAAAAAAAAAAAACAACATACTTTTCGCCAAACTATGTCGGTAGATTTAGCTGGTCACAAGGCCTATATTGCAGGGACTACTCAAGAAACGACATCAAAACATTGACACGTTTGACGAAGTAGTTTTGGCATTGCAGTTTTGGCATGTTCACACAATTTTTTGTTGTAAAAATGTATAATCGTCTCATGGGATAACCTTGTGCGTTTTCAAAATAATTATATGTGTTTTATGGTTTCCAAAATCGGCCGAAGAACCAAATTCAGGAGAATGGAGTTCACGGGTCTCACAACGAAAATGCAGGGTCCCGAGGCGAATTGATACCAAATGTTCCAAATTTCGAGTGGTATTCACACAGTGAAATTCAAAAAAAGCGCGAACTTTTCATATTTGTACTCGCTAAACACCGGAGGCGATGAAAACGCACTTCGGCGCGCTATCTCCACAAAACGGACAACTTGAAGAAAACGAAACAAAAACTCACAGATCCTAGTGATCTTGCCCCATCGAATTCCCTCTGTGCCCTTGATGACCAGAGAGAAACCAATGGTAGCGCCGACGATGGAGTGAGTCGTGGAGACCGGTAGCTTGAAAGCCGTAGCGAGCAACATCCACGCGCCGCATCCTAAAAAGAGAGATTTAGACGGGTAATTAGGGAGAGAGAGAGAGAAAAAGAGAGAGAAAGAGAGAGAGAGAGAGAAACCGACCGGACAAGATGGAGATTTGTCCGTACATGAGCTCGACCTCGCTGTTCGGGGTTCCGTTGTAGACGGAGAGGTCGAGGACTCCTTTACGCATGGTATCCGTAACCTTGTGTCCTGAAAATAAATACATTTTAAGGCAATTTTGGAAAACAAAAATACGGGCTTTCTAACGCGTTTTGGCGCGAAACGCCCTATCTAGCACTGCATTTTGGACACATTTTATTGGAAAAGTTGTGCCATTATAGGCGAACCAAAAGATCTTTAAAAAAGAGGTGTTTTAAATTTAACCGAGAGCACATAGTTCTCACGGTCCGGGCAAACTTATCGGCCCGGCCCGTCTACTCGGGCCACATAGTCAAACTGTCACCCACGCGACCAAGGTTCGATCCCGGTCGTGGCACGTAATTTTTGCTAACCTAAACATGATTCAAAGACAATTTAATTTGACAAGTTTACACACCGGGCTGAAACGGGCCGGCCCGACACTTTTCTCGGTCCGGCCCTTCTCGTGAGAACTACGAGGGAGAGTTTCGAGACTGCGATTATTTCGCTTTGGGACCAAAAAAACGAGGTTATGTCCAGAATTATAACGCAAAATTGTACTCCACGTATAAATCAAGCTAGCCCCTTAGAAAATATAAATTATAACCAAAAGGGTCCGCGCGCCGCGACGCGTTGACTAAAAAGAAACAGTAAAATTAAAACTAACCCAGTAAGCATGCGCCCAGTGTTTCGAAGACGCTGGCCAGGATGTAGGCTTGCGTCAGGGTGACGACCTGAAAGATAGATTTAGAGAAAGAGAGAGAGAGATTTAGAGAGAGAGAGAGATTTAGAGAGAGAACAAACCTTGCTTCCAACACTGGTTCCGAATGAATTCGCCGTGTCGTTTGCACCGATCGCAAAGGCCAGGATGAAAGCAATAACGGCGCCGACGGCGAGCCATGGCAGCATGGCCGCCTGGAACACGTCCAAGGACTCGATCATTGTGTTTTTACCTGAAAATAGCGGATTTCTAAGGGAAAGCGGGGAGGAGATAAAAGAGGGGCCGTCGACCTTAGAGACCCCCGAACGTGAAAATGTTCCTCTGTATGGACACTGTGAATTTCGATGGGTGAGTTTGAAGTAGACACACACAAGTTGGCAAAGCTGCGGATCAATGTAAGACACGGGGTGGATGAACCAGAATGTGGTGGTTTTGGGTGGAATCTCGTGAACTTGAAGTTTGGGTACTATTTTTGTTGTATTTGGTGATTTTTTCAGGCTAGGAAAAAATGAGCTTTTGTTTCATACCCGGGCAGGGCCGTCCGAAAAAAAATCCCTCGAATGAGCTGAATTTTGTCAATTTCAAATTCGGCTGAAGCCGATTCTAGCGATTTTAAGCAGCTTCGCCGATAAAAAATTGCAGAATCGTGCTTGTAAAGCTCATATATTCTTGAAACTTGCAGCCAAACTTCAAAACTTCGAAAATATTCATGAAGCGATTTCTAGATTTTTCTGCCTTCTGAAGCGGACGGCGAATTAGACCTTTCCGTTTATTTAAATTTCGTCTATTATTGTTTCTGTCAAAAATATTGTATTTTTCAATGGTTTTATTTGTCGAATTACAGTTATGTACGTCGGAAAGCCCAAGAACTATAATTCGCATGTTTTTCTTCAGTTCTGTGTTGAAAACTTGATTATTGTTGATTTTTTTCCATATTTCACTTGATAAATTGCGATATTCCCCCCAAATCCCACCACCCTGGGGTACCACTCCGTGTCTTACATTGATTCATCGAATGCGCCAGGAAACACTTAATAAAAATGCAACCGTGACGCTGCAGGATCCGCCGTGTACCCTTCTGCTTGAATTTTGAGCAATTTTCGGTGAAATTTGAACATTTTCGCGCCCGGGAGCGGAAAGATCGCGGCATGGAAAAGCCTCTAACCGGGTTGTGGTTGGTTTCGGGAACGGATACCGCGTGACGGTTGCTGTGGATGTGCGAAGACGCCTACGTTTAGGCGTACAACGGGAGGATAAGCAAGGGACTCGACAGACTGTCGGCGCTTAGTTTCCTCGGAATTACCCCTAAAACCAAACGGCGAATGAGACGCATTTTTACATTTAAAATAAAGAAAAGAGCATTTTTCAATAATAAACAGGATTCCACAAATCACAACGAATAGGCGAGTTTGAAGAGAAAAAAGACAAATAAGGGTACAAAAATAGGGGTAAGAGGGTAGTGACACAAAGAGAGGAACTTCTACGCAGCCGCGACGCGTCAAAATCCCATGACAGCGACGCTCTTGGCAAAAAGCCAAAGAAAAGGAAGGATATCATGGTCTCAAAACGAAAAGTTCTAGAATTCAACTGTTGATGTTAGTGTGCTCGGAAACGTAACGACACGCCGAACGTCAACAGCCGAATTCTAGAACGCTTCGCGTCAGGACCATTGAATATGATTTCCTTTCGTTTTTTTTGCCAAATACATCGCCATCTCATAGATGGCAGTAGCGACGTTCTTGGCAAAACGCCATAGGAAATTCTGAACAAATGGTCCTGAAACGAAACGTTCCAGAATTCAACTGTCGACACTCGTATGAACATCAACAGCTGAATCCAAGAACTTTTCGCGTCAGGACCATTATATCCAGAATTTTCTATGACTTTTTGCCAAATACGTCGTTACTACCATCCGGGACACCGTGTATCAGAGCAAATTAGCCGACGCGCCGCGACGCGTAGCGCCACCTTCGACAAATACGAAACAAAGGGAAAGAGACACATTTTAAAAGACAGAAACGTGACAAATAACGGAAATTGGTCTTAAATAAGTCGTCGAGTGAGTGGACCGGTCCTCCCACATTAAGAGAAAAAGGCTAATCAGAGCACACGCGCGCGCGAGTCCATTAAAACCCGCGTGACCGGGGGAACTTTTACAAATGACGCGCTCATTTCTTTGGTAAGTCAGCTGAGAGAAGCAATAAACGTAAAATGCTCTTATCTTAGAGTGTCTTCTGAAGCACCAGAATGAAAATAGCGATTAAACATTTCCTGGACAAACAGCGGCATTAGGGGAAGAGAGCGGAAATGCTGATTTCGGATGAAAATGGGGCGATTTACGGGTAAACACGCGGGAAACAAGGGGAGTGACGCAACCGAAAAAAAAATGGAGGACAATGAAATGAGAAAATGGAAATAAATGCACCAAAAGAGTTGAAATCGCTCGAAAACTGTGTAAACTATGGAAAATAATACAGTTATGCCATTTGGAGCCTCTAAAATGGGTTCAGAAGCTTAAAAATGCATCGAAAAACGTTAAACCGCGTTGGGAGAGCAAAAATCGGCAGAAATCCTCGATTCCTCTATGATCGAAGGCCGTCTTTACGACGCAATACGGGATATTACACTTGCGGCTGCACAAACGCGCGAACGCCGAGCTTTTGCGAGCAGAAAATGACACTTTCGCCGAGAATAAACCGAAAATCCAAACGCTTTTGCGATATTTGTACAATTTCTCTTAAGCGATCGCACAAAAATGCAAAATTGCATCACAGAACAGTAGACAAAATTTGAGCCAGATTCTGCATCAAAAACCGTTTTTTCTGTGCTTAAAACCGCGTCAGTCGCAGCATAAACAGCAATGAAGCTCGATTCTAGGCAAAAAATCTCATTACAAAGTGCGAAAAGCGCCCCAAGTGACTCCAATTCCTTGAAAAACAGCCATATTCGCTGAGCCGTGACGCAATCACACCAAATAACAGCCGAAAAGGATATTAAGAGCCCTGGAAATGAGCATTTTACTGCCTCTAGAATAAGAAGCTTGAGAAAAAACGACTGTTAACTGGGGCCTAAAAATTTAAACGACTTGGCTTGACAACGGCCTAAAAATGTCCAGGAATACGGGGGTTTGGAACTTCTGAGGGAAATAACAATCCAGAAAATCGATTTTTGACAGAAAAATTTTAAAAAAGGCAGAAAAAACCGGAGAAATCGAATTTTCAAACATTTTAAAATTCACTGCCGCCGGCATCAGCACAATTTGAAGAAAAAACAGTATGAATCGTGATGGGACCCAAATTGTCGCATGGTTAAACTCAAGGATTTCAAGTGATCGTTGTGGGACCTGACGTAAAAAAACAAATTCTCGAAATGTTTTGATGGTTTGGATTTTAGAAAAATTTAAATTTATCTTTTTAAATCATAGTTCGGCGATGAACAAAATTTAAAATAGTATTTGAAAAAAAAACGAAAAAAATCGCAACTACGTGATAAAATCGCTGTTTTCACACGTTTTCAAATGACCATCTTTGGCGGTCCCGTTGAGCCGGCGGCTGTCAGCCGTGGCGACCTTGCCCTTTTCTCGACATAATGAATTGCCTACTGTACCAAAAGATACCTATCTCGGTTGGCTGCAAAAACCATCGCCACCATCAAAGCAAAGAGGAAGACAAAAAACATCCATTATCTGTCCGCGGCGGGCGGCGTGAAAGAAAAGAGAGCGCACGTCGGGTTCAAGCGGCGCAGAAAACCACGGAAGACTACTCATTACTTTACTTTTTCTCCCCAGGCGGGGTGAAATTTGCCAAGGAGACGATTTGTCGACGAGGAGAGTAAACAGAAACGCGGAACTTTGGGTGCAACGCGTTCGGAGAGGAAAGCCGCTGAGAGTTTTAAAAGAGAGGAGAGAGAGAGATAGGGAAAAAATCACTCACTCACTCACTCACTCACTCACTCACTCACTCACTCACTCACTCACTCACTCACTCACTCACTCACTCACTCACTCACTCACTCACTCACTCACTCACTCACTCACTCACTCGCTCACTCACTCACTCACTCACTCACTCACTCACTCACTCACTCACTCACTCACTCACTCACTCACTCACTCACTCACTCACTCACTCACTCACTCACTCACTCACTCACTCACTCACGCAATGAATTTCTCTATTTCTCTCTTTCTCTTTTCTATTTGCTCTCTTTTACTCTTTCTCTCGACATATTTTAAACATATTTTAAAATAAAAAACTGAAATGCCATTGTAAAAGTGTACGACGGTGTCGTATAATGTCCGGTCAGTGGCAAAAAGAGCCCTATCTGTGTCTTTCTTTATCTCTTTTGACCGAACGTGAGCCTGAGCAAACAAAGAAAGAAGGAGATAACGACCAGCGGAAGCCATTTGGGTGGCTCCGATGACGGGGTGCGTGTAGCCAGCTGGCTGGCTCGAATGCTCAAGCCAGCCGGCTGACTTAAAGAATTACTAGAGTAAGAAGAAGTTGGATGAGATGACAGCCGGCTGTCGCTGTCCGTGTCGCCAGCCGGCTGGCTGGCTGTCCGGGGCAGATCGCCGTTGGCACCGACGGGGCGGAGGGGATGGCTCTTTGGGGGCGGGGCTTCTTCTCAAATATGCAGCGCCGGCGGACGCGGAAAACACATTTCATGGACAGAGCGCCGAGTGTCGTCGGCGTTCGCTGTGAGCCGCGAGCGAGAGAGACACCGTAACCCATTGCGAAATACAGTATGACTAGCCGGCGGAGACGAAGCAAAGACAAGAAACGGCACGTGTGGGTGTATAGGACTTTGAGTTTTTGAACGGCGCCGCACACGAGAAACGAGCAATCACCTGGGTCCCGACGCGAAATGTTGACAACGTGAAAGATAAATGCGCGCTCTTTGAGTGGGACAAGGAAACAGTAAATCACAGCGAAAGTGTGATAAGTGGACCACGGAGCGAAAAGTGTGGTCTTAAAAGAGACATTAGCTTGCAGAAATTGTTGCATTTTATGTCTGCGGGGAATGCAAATGTGGTCGCATATCGATATATTGGCGGTTTTTTGGTCTTAAAAGGAAAGTTATAATTTGATAGAGAGAGAGAGATAGAGCTAAAGAGACTCAATCAGGGAGCGCACCCAAAGTGATAGAGAGATATAGAGAGTCAGAGAGAAAGGTAGAGATTTACAGAAACAGAGACAGCGGCAAAAGTGAGAAGGATTGAGTGAGTAAGTGAGGAAAAGTGAGTGAAAGAGAGACAGAGAGAGAGAGAGAGAGAGAGAGAGAGAGAGAGAGAGAGAGAGAGAAAGGCAAAACGAGGGAGCGCCCCAGTAAAAGTTATAGAGACGCAGAAAAACAGCCGAAGAATAAGAAAAAGTGAGTGAATGAGATAAGGTGAGAGAGAAAGAGAGAAAGAAAGAAAGAAAGAGAGAGAGAGTAAGAGGGTGAGATACGAAAAAACTAAAGGAGCCGAGAGTCATAAGAAAACAAGGGATATGAAAAGAGAGACCCAGATAGAGAGCGATATAATGAGATTGAGAGGGAGAGGAAGGTAGTGAGAAAGATTGTGAAAGGAAGAGAGGCGGAGAGAGACAGGGAAAAGACATGGAGATGTTTAGAAAGAGATATTTCAAGTGAAACATGGGGGGAGTGGAAATCACGTTTTCCCATATGTTTTGGGTCCCACCACGAATTGGGGTGGGTGGGGGATTTATGATCACTTAAAGGTCGTTCTATAGCCCCCCATGAATCAGAAACTAATCGATTTCTACGCGTGTTCGTGCCAAAACGTGAGCGAGGGCTGCTGCTGCTGTGTTCCCTCTGAGCCCAAGGACAACAACTGCGTCAGATTACAGCGAGACCCACGAATTCCCCCGAAGTTCCGCGATTTTTGCCGTTTTCACGTCAATCCGCGTTGGTCCTGCAGCGATCTTGACGCTTTTGGAGCAAAAAACGAGCGCAAGTCAGAAACTCAAATTTAGCAAAAGCCAGTTTTGCGACTCAAATGAATGATTTCCCTAATTCGCAGTGAAAATTTTGCGATGTTTGACGCAAATGCCTTTTTAAAAACCATTTCGTTGCGGGACACAGTATGACCGATAGTTTGATGGGGGTTTTCTGTCTCTCTGCGTCTCTTTGATTCTTCTCTCTCTCTCTCTCTCTCTTTGTATTAGTCTTCTGCCTCTGTCTCTGCTTTTCTGACTCTGTCTCAGCTTCTCTAACTCTGTGTCTCGCTGTCTCGCTGTTCTCTGTCTCTCTGTCTCTCGGTCTCTCTGTCTCTCTGTCTCTCTGTCTCTCTGTCTCTCTGTCTCTCTGTCTCTCTGTCTCTCTGTCTCTCTGTCTCTCTGTCTCTCTGTCTCTCTGTCTCTCTGTCTTCTGCCTATGTCTCTGCTTTTCTGACTCTGTCTCAGCTTCTCTGTCTCTCTGTCTCTCTGTCTCTTTGCCTGTCTGTCTCTCTGTCTCTCTGTCTCGTTGTCTCGCTGTCTCTCTGTCCTCTGTCTCTCTGTCTCTCTGTCTCTCTGTCTCTCTGTCACACACACACTCTCTCTATCTCTTTCTCACTCTCTGTCTCTCCTTCCACACCCCATCTCCTAGGTCAGAGACGCAGAGTGGCCACGACTGCCCCTCGCCGTTCTCCTTCCCGCTTGGCTTTAATGGATGTGTATGTGTCTGTGGGCACAAAATGACATCGAGGGCGTATCTGATGAGAGAGATACAGGATGGAAGAGGCATTCCTCCCCCTCCTCCTCTCTTACTCTCTCAATCGTAAACAAATCCAAAATGACTCTCCGAGGTGGGCGAAAAACTACCCCGGCAAACAAAGAGAAAGAGAGCGACGCAACACGGAGCTGTTCTTTGCGGCCAGCCGACTGGCGCGAAGGAGATGACAACTGTCGGCTGGCGCCAGCTGCGTCAGCCGGACCGATCCCATGCACTCGCTTTGTGTCAAAGGGCAGACAGGAACGCGGCGGCGGCTGGCAACTAGCCAACGCGCCTTTTTACGGTCAGCCGACTGGCACGACAGACAATGGGGCGCGGTGGGAACGTCTGGCACCAAAGGGACCGGCCGAGAGTGACCAGGGAAATGAATCGATTAGGGGGACCTTTTCGGACGATTTCCAGAGCTTCCGCGGACCATATCGGGGAATCGCGCACCGAAAGAGAGACGTGCGGACCAATTCAAACAGCTTTGCGGACCATATCGGGGTGTGACCGGACGAATTCAGATATCAAAATAGGCGAATTAGGCCGTTGCGGACCAATTCCGTAGCTTTTGCGGATCAATTCGGAGTATACGAGGACCCCTACGGATCAAATGAATCGTTTTGCGGAAACGCGCACTTCTTACGGACCAATTTCTGTAAATGTCGGACTAAATGGAGACTATCATAATTTCACCAATTCAAAAAAAAAAACCGGACCAATTCAAACTCTACTGCGGATCTTCCGGATCAATTGCGGACGACCCGCACAACGAAAATAGCTCGAATGAAATCAAAGAAAAACGAATTAACCGCGTCCCGGAAGCAGCAGACCCCCGCGGACCTATTCCAATTGATCCGGAACGACCTTTCCGTGTCCTTTTGACAACCCCTCCCTTCTCTCCAAATGTCCCCTGATTCACGCGAATTGATCTGTCCGCTCTCTTTTTGGTCCGCAGCGGTTTGTTCAGCAAATCTGGCAGTTTGTCCTTCGGAGCTTTACCCGCAGACGCGACTAAACCTGTTGTCTATTTTAGATTTTCGGAGGTTATCGAGTTAAAAGAGCGAGAAAAAGAGTGGTTTAATTACCCAAGTTTGAGGGATCATGCAGACCATCAAATGCGTGGTAGTTGGTGATGGAGCCGTCGGTAAGACCTGCCTCCTGATATCCTACACCACCAACAAGTTCCCGTCCGAGTACGTGCCAACTGTATTCGACAACTATGCGGTCACTGTTATGATTGGCGGGGAACCCTACACTTTTGGGCTATTCGATACTGCCGGACAGGAAGATTACGACAGGTCGCGGCCGCTCTCCTACCCGCAAACGGATGTGTTCCTCGTCTGCTTTTCTGTTGTCGCACCAGCATCCTACGAAAACGTCAGGGAAAAGTGGGTCCCGGAAATCGCGCACCACTGTGCGAAGACGCCGTTCTTGCTCGTCGGAACGCAGGTTGATCTGAGGGACGACCCCTCAATGCTGGAGAAGCTGGCCAAGAACAAACAGAAGCCTATTTCATCGGAGATGGGAGAGAAACTGGCAAAGGACCTCAAGGCCGTCAAATACGTCGAGTGCTCCGCTTTGACACAGAAGGGCCTGAAGAACGTTTTTGACGAGGCGATCCTGGCGGCGCTGGACCCCCCTCAGCAGGAGAAGAAGAAGAAATGCAGCCTGCTCTAAGTCGCCTTCTTCCCTTACCCTCCATAATTTATTAGTTCTCACCCGATATTGATCACACTGGTCGCCGCTGTTCTAATGTAGACAAGATTTCTATTCCTCTTGTTATCAGTGCCCCCGCTCTGATCCCTCCTCATCGGGCCCTTTGTGCTTTGCTCCGCGCCTGTTTCATTCTAGGAACTGTCCTCCCCGCCCGGGGCTTCCGAACAATACTTGGAAATGATTGCCTTTGTTTAACGGTTCCCACTGTATGACTTCTTTTTTCTTAACGACGCTTGATTGTGAATTACTGAATCTTGTCATCGTATACACATGTTATATAACCTATGAAATGGTATGAAGGCGAAAAGAAAATTCGTTTTTAGCAAGGAAAATTGGTAAATTATGGTCTGAATTACAATGCAAAACAAAAATAAATGGTATTTAAAAACTTCTTGATAATATTCAGAATAAACAACAAAAAGCAAAAGAAACTCCTCAGCGGGGACTTGAACCCCGGACCTTGCGATTGGTAAGCAATAGTTTTGGCACTGCACCATTGGCTCACTGATGCGTTTGGCAGGGGGCGCACTAAATGAGCGAGCCTTGGCTATTGACTGTGTTTTTCAAGCTTAAAATTTTAATTTTACCCTTCTATTCACACAAAATAAAGCCCCTTTTGTTTAATTGCACTTATATTTGATACTAGCTGTCCTAATCGATTCAGAAGCCCTGATCCCATTGCGAAAGGTCTACTCTCTCGGTCAATAGCGTCCTCCAAATAACAAACATCGAGGGATTTCGCAACAATCACCCTTCGGCTCGTCAAAAACAGCCACAAATAGCTTCTTCCGCACCCCTCCGCGGATGATTAAGAGCCTAGAGGTTGCCATGGACGCGGAGAGCACACTCATCTGGGCGCCCCCTGCAAACGCGTCGTTTTGTTTGAAAAGCTTCACAGGCGCAACGCCCTTTACTGTTTGGAGAGCGGACGAATTGAAACAAGAGGGGTTTGGTCCGGGGAGGAAGGGAATTGGTCCGGGAAAGGAGGGAATTGGTCCGCGGACCAAGTCAGAGAATGAGGAATAGGTCCGCGGACCAAATGACGTGAAGAGATTAGTTGGGGGTTGCTTTGGGATACGCCGTTCTCTGACTATTAACGCCTAAAAGGGTATGTTTTCGCTCGTTTCTCGATTTTTTCCCCTTGGGCCATGCCCTTAACGCATAAAATATACCCGGAAAAACAGCCAGAAACAGGAAAAATTCATGTACACCCAAAACAATTAGTTAATTAGGGTAATTTCAGCAAAAATGGTAATTAAAGCTCAAAAAGCTATCAGTGACCACCGAATGTCGCACATCACTCAAATGCCGCACGTTTTTATGCAGTTTGCCGCGCGATTTTGGACTTGAACTTCAATTGTGGGAAAATAAATAAAACTGGCGCTTCTAAACAATAAAAATGCTACAAATCGTGAGAATTCAAGAAAAATGCTAAGAAAATGACACACCGTGATCTTCCGGACGTGAAATTAGACACCTCACGCGTTCCCAGCAATTATCTCAAGTATGTGCATAGCGTGAGAGCAAAAATAGTACGTATCGTTTTTCATAACCTTTCAAATTCAGAGAACATAAAATTTCATCGGCATGAATATGAATTTGTGAAAAGAAGCTGTAATTACGCTTCATTGTCAAATATAGTGTGGCTTTGCTGTAATTACGCTCTAGTTCTAGCAAAAATGCATCAAATTTTTGAAAAGAGCATATTTAATGTCTTACTTCTAAAAATAAAACCGAAATTGCTAAATGAGCTGCAAATTTCTTGCTCGTTCGATTTTGTAGCTAAAAATTGTATCTTTTTTGCGATTTTGTATTTAATATGGAAAAACTAATTTTTAAATAAGTGTGCCTTGAAGACAAAAAATATTGGGAAACGAGCTCAAAATGTTTGAAGAAAAAAGCGACTGCAAATTTAAAGTTTCAGAAAAATGTGTTTTTCAATAATGAATGAATAATAAAAGTAGAAAACAAGAAAACAGCCTGAAGACGGCAAAAATGATTGTTATTTCCCCCACAGGGTTGTTCAGAAGCAAAAACAACAACAGGAACCCCGCAATACGCCAAAAGAAGTTGCGAAAAATGAGAAATTATGAAATTTTCTAATAAAAAATGATATAAAATGAAGAAATTAAGGGATTTCTTGATATTGTGAAGAGTTTCCGGTTTGTGGAACCTCCGAGTGGCATAATGAACGGGCGGCGCGTTGTAAGGCAAAGCGCCTGTGGGTTCATAGGCCGCCTCAGGGCTCAAAATATTCCCAGTGCGGGCGGTGATTTGAGCGGGAACACGGAGATTTTGAAATCGTATAAGGCATAGTTTTAGGACAGCGGCTGGCAGCTGTCTGGCAGCTGCAGCAGCTGCCAGCCGGCGGGTACGGTACTCGCGCGAGAAAGGCGCGGGAAGTTCAAAAAATGACTGCTGGCGCCAGCCGACTGGTGCAATGCAAGGACTCGGAGCCTAAATTTACGGCGGACGGGCGACTAGGCGACGAGAGATGGGGTGCACCGGAGAGACGCAGACACGACGGCTCGGCCAGACACACGCCATCGAGCGGGGAAAAGGAGAGTTGCAAGGGAAATGGGAGGAATACAGTAGAATACAGGGGTACTGTAGGATTTAAAGGTAGAAAAAGATATTGGAAAGGTACGGTTGGGGTACTGTAATGAATAAACAGAGAGATAAGACAAACGAGCGATTGCAATCTGATAAGAATAAGAATAATCGCCGCCGAATAGGAGATAGTGAGGGAGTGACAAGGGGTACTGTAGATTTTGAAGAGAGACAGAGAGAGAGAGAGAGACAGAGAGAGACAGAGAGAGAGAGAGAGAGAGAGAGAGAGAGAGACAGAGAGACAGAGAGAGAGACAGAGAGAGAGAGAGAGAGAGAGAGAGAGAGAGAGAGAGAGAGACAGAGAGACAGAGACAGAGACAGAGACAGAGACAGAGACAGAGACAGAGACAGAGACAGAGACAGAAACAGAGACAGAGACAGAGACAGAGACAGAGACAGAGACAGAGACAGAGACAGAGACAGAGACAGAGACAAAGACAGAGACAGAGACAGAGACAGAGACAGAGACAGAGACAGAGACAGAGACAGAGACAGAGACAGAGACAGAGACAGAGACAGAGACAGAGACAGAGACAGAGACAGAGACAGAGACAGAGACAGAGACAGAGACAGAGACAGAGACAGAGACAGAGACAGAGACAGAGACAGAGACAGAGACAGCCATTTTTGAGTTGAATTTTTGAGTTTAGGGTCTCTAAGGTCATTTTCTATAAATAGAATAAGGGGAGTACGATAGAAACGCAAAAAGTTCGCCGCTGACCAGCTGGATGACCTTTATAAAGAAAGAAGAGGCGGCGACAGAAGAAAAAATAGAAAAGTGCGTGCAGCTGGCAGATCAGCTGGTCGGCACGGAGTGGGAGGGATGAACAATGGTCATAGCGTATCGGGAGGGGGGTCGGTCTCTGTCTTAGTCCCAATGTCTCAGTCTCACTCTGTCTCTGTCTCTGTCTCTGTCTCTGTCTCTGTCTCTGTCTCTGTCAGTGTCTCTGTCTCTGTCTCTGTCTCTGTCTCTGTCTCTGTCTCTGTCTCTGTCTCTGTCTCTGTCTCTGTCTCTGTCTCTGTCTCTGTCTCTGTCGCTGTCTCTGTCTCTGTCTCTGTCTCTGTCTCTGTCTCTGTCTCTGTCTCTGTCTCTGTCTCTGTCTCTGTCTCTGTCTCTGTCTCTGTCTCGTTCTCTCTCTATCTCTCCCTCTCTATTTCTCTCTTTGTGTCACATCCCTCCACCATACAAACAGGCGGAGACGGAAACTATCATTTCATTCCATTTCGCTTATTTTTAGCGACGTGGGTAGGAAATCACGGAAAAATGCGCTCCTTCCTCCGACAGATGAATGGAATTCTCCGTCCTTGATCCACTAGGAGATTTCATTTCACAACAGGCGCTGTTTGTTGTCCGTTTGTCCTGGACATGTCCATTTGTTTGTGTTCTCTGATGCAATTCGTCACAAGGTACACATAAGGAGTTGGTAAAAGCGACTGACTCAACGTTACTGAGTCATTGAGAACAATTTCCGCCTCTTAGGAAAACGTGACCGAACAAAAAGGCCCTTCTATGATAACGGGAGAACTGGAAAATGACGAATTGGAGACACAATACGGGTGGTCTTTCAGCGAACTGGTGGTTCCTTTGGTTACTCTTTCGTCACGTTATGGGTAGTTATGAAAATGGAAAGAGGGGACCAGGGAAAGAGATCAAATGATGAGGAGAGTAGAGTGAAAAGAGGGAAATGAAATCTTAGAAAAAAGTTGACGTCTCCTACAGGTTGAAATTTGGTTTATAACCTTTCTATAGCATGTAAACACCATTCCGAAAATTTTAGGTCAAAATCGATTTTTTTGATCTGGGTTACGGTAGGGTACTGTAATTTTTCAAAATTGGTCAAAACTGTTTGAAATGAGGTTAGATTATCGAAACTTATCTAAAGTTAGATTATCGAAACTTTTCTGATGTTGGCGGAAGACCGAAAGATGGAAAAAGTGAAATTTTGCGTTTGAAACTGCAGTGTTACGCGTTTTTAGAATTCACATTTAGAGAGACAGCAAAATAAAGTTTTTTAAAGTTAGAATTTACATGTTTCGCTGCATATTTTGCAATGTAGAAGTGCGAAAACTAAGTTACCATCATGACGAATATTGACTTTTTTGGCAGGCCAAATCGTGCATTAACATTTGAAAACCGCTTGAACAGGGCAACTATTTTGCCCTACCGAAATTGAACTTTTCCTGATCAAATCGATGGAAAAATTCAGCTTCACAGTCTATTTTCGCCATGAGGTTGTTTGAACAGCAACATTGCAAATATGCAGGGAAACATTATCAATTTATATAAAACAACTTGATTCTGCTGTTTCTAATGGTGAGTTCGAAAAACGCGAAAAACTGCATTTTCAAAATTTTACTTTTTCGATGTTTCGGTCTCCTGCGCGCAAATCCAGACACAGCTCGCCGCATCCTTTGTCGCAGCGGCGCATGATTTCGTTGCGGGACCTAACACTATATTTTAGTTGCAAATAAATGAACGAAATTCTCATGAACAGAGAACATTTTATGAACAATTATATACATTTTCGAAATCAGCGTACCCGAATCTATGCAAACGAATTCTTTCAGCACATGGCACCTCCTGATCAGGGGGTATAGATGCAAAAACGAATACACTTTAATGAAAAAATTACAACACCTGAAAAAATTAGTTTGCATAGTTACACCTTTGTTCCATTTATAGACCAAGTTCCACATCATTTAGTGTCCCAGAAGCTGAGAATTTCGTTCATTATTATTTCATCAGAACAAGGGCTACAGTAACCAGCAGTTTAGCGCGTTCGCGTTCTGGCTTATTCTGACTATCCAGCCTGCTAAACCGATTTCAGTGAGTGGCTGGTACTATAATCAGATTTTTAAGAAATTGGAACATAAATTGCAATGTTAAATTAAATAAATAAAAGCATTTTAAAGATAGAAATGTTATCCTCAGGGTGTTCGTGTCGAGACCGAGCACAAACTTCAAGAGCTGGAGCGCCAGCCGGCTGTCACAAACTATTTTTTACGTACGGTACCTGCGTACGGCTCAATTTACATTTTCTTTTCCACGATACTTTCCTTTAATCTGCCGTTTACCGCGAGCTGTGCAGAGCAGTTTAATCCAAAGTTGGATTACATCTATCCACGTCAATATCCTCAGTAAAAAAACTCACTTCAAAAAGTTTTGACCATTTTTGAAAAATTACAGTATGCTGCCGTAGAATGGGTAAAAAAATCAAATTTTACAGTTTGCGCACGGATTCCCATCAAAACGAAACCGTACCCATTCAATGGGATACAGTATCCGTGAGTCGTACTTTAGAAGTCCGAATGGTTCACCGAATAAATATCCATGTGCATATTTTGCTCATCCGAACGCTTCCTGTAAATCCAGAAGCTGAAACCTCCATTCACTGCTTCCGAACGCTTTGAATTTAACCGACGGGACTACCTGCACTTCCAGAAGCCCAAGCCTCCATTCATTACACGTTTATTCACACATAAATAGCAATCACAGTCACTGAGGTTACATACAGTTAGATACATAATAATCACAGCTCTACTCGTCAAATGGGTTCTTGCTTTGGGGAGGCTTCGTCGTCTTGGCTTTCGACACCGGCTCGTCATCGAAGGGATTCGTGCTCTTCGGCACAGCCTCATCGAAGGGGTTCTTCACAGCCGGGGTCTCAAACGGATTGGTGGAAGGGGTCTCGAACGGATTGCTGCTTCCGGCGGAGGAGGTGGTGGTGGAGAATGGGTTGGTCGGACGTCTCTTCGGAGGAGCTTCGTTGAAGGGGTTGCGGTCGGAGAGGGCATCGGCGCTCCAAGCTTCGCCATTTTTCTGAAGGTGTTTGTTAAAATGGTGAGAGAGAGAGAGAGAGAGAGAGAAAGAGAGAGAGCTTACGTTGTCAGTAGATTGAGGAGCCGGTTTGCTGTCGAAAAGGCCCATACTGAGGTACTTAGCCAGGATATCCATGCCATTGATGTTAGAGTTCATCTGAAAGTAAAAAAAAATATTTTGTCACACTGTACGTCTCTAACCCTCTCTTAACTATGCGTCTCTGCCAGTGTCTACCCTCTATTTCTCTAATATCCTGGTCCAACTGTATCTCTGTTTACCCTCTCTCTATCACTCTGCGTTTCTAACGCTCCATCCCTCTGGCAATGTCTCTAATTGCCTGACTCATCTGTGTCTCTAACAGCCTATTCTCTGCGTCCCAAGCCCTCTCGTTTTTTTGTATGTCTCTCTCTGTCTGTCTGCGCATCTAACTCTCCATCACCTGCCTGCGTCTCTAACTCTCTTCATTATCTGTATGCGTTTCTAACACTTTCCGCTGTTCGGCAGCGTCTCTAACCCCTCTCTTATATGTCTGCGTCTCTACCTCTCCAAAATCTGTCTGCGGCTCAAGCACTCTTGTTTGTCTGTCTGCGTCTCTAACTCTTTCCATTATCTGTCTGCGTATCCAACACTGTTTTTCTGAGTTTTTCACTCCCTCCACCGTGTGTCTACGTCTACAACCCTCCCGTTTGTCTGTCTGCTTCTCTAGCCATCTCGTTTGTCTGTCTGCGCCTCTAACTCTCTCCATTATCTGTCTGCGTCTCTAGCACTCTCCGATGTCTGTCTGCGTATCTAACTCTCTCCATTGCATGTCTGCGTCTCTAACACTCTCTACTGTCTGTCTGCGTCTCTAACACTCTCTACTGTCTGTCTGCGTCTCTAACACTCTCCATTGTCTGTCTACGTTGCAACCTCCTCTTTTTGCAAACTCTCTCGCCCCTTCTCTAACCCTCTTCGCCCTCTTACCTGATTCTGGAACTTTCCATAGACCCCCTTCTGCTGCGTGTCAATGCTCTCGGCGTTGTTCATCTCCGTAGCCGTCGCGCAGGCAGGGCAGTGGTCCGGCTGTTCCGAGTAGGACTCAAAGCAGTGCACATGAAAGCTGTGCTTGCACAGGAAATGAACGGCTGGCAGTTGAAGAGCCATGTCACAGGCACAGCACTTGTTCACCTGGATCACTTGGGGCCTGAAAATGTTCAAAATGGTTAGAAAAGAGACAAAAATCTCACTCGAATTTGAGGGATTCCAACTGGCGACTCATCTCCTCCATGCGCTTTTCACTCGCCTCCACCGATTTTGTGTCGCGTTCGATCTAAAAGCAGGACTGTTTGGGGCTTATTAAATACAGTATATTTCCATTAAAAGCTGCCTGAGTCTGTCATATTATACCCCATGCGGCCTGAGCCGACCATATTCAGACGAATGCGGCCTGAGCCCACCAATTCAGAGGAATGCGGCCTGAGCCCACCAATTCAGCCTAATGCGGCCTGAGCCTACCATATTCGGCCGAATGCGGCCTGAGTCTACCCTATTCAGCCAAACGCGGCCTGCCGAGATGAAGACGGCCTGAGCCTGCATGAATCCCGTTGGAAGCGGCCTGAGTTGACCCGAGCCTTCGTGACTTTCCTCAGAGTGTGAAATACTCGCAATGCAGAATGAAAATGAGATGAAAATACGCTTAAACATAAGCAAAAATATCTCATTTCCTCACCATGAGGTCTGCCGCATGGCTGTTTCTCCTCCTCATTCTCCCCATCTCTTTCGCTCTCCAATGCTTCAAAGATGAACAAATACGCCCCAAAGATAAGGAGATCATCTACGGAAAGAAGACCGCTCGGACCCGCAACACGACAAGTGTGAGTTACCGTAACTCGGCTTTCATCACACAAAAAGCCTTAGAAACTACTGTACTCGAAAAATAGCAAAAACAACCGTAAACAATTGGGGAGACTACCGTGACCCCTATTATTGATCCATTTCAGCGCTGCGTCATCTTGCGAAGCCACAACGGCACCCACACCAGGGCGTACCGAGGCATTTGGCCCGCGTGGCAGCTGCCAACCGACTGTCTCCAATACGGTAATCCTTCTACAGTAATTCATACTATACCCTTCTTCAGGAGAACACTGTTTCTGGGTCCATAATTTCAAGAATGTTGCTTGGGCCGGCTGCTGTTGCAACAAAACGAGGTGCAATGAAAAGGACGACGCCGTCTTCATGTTCTACCCAGAGCAGATCGGAGAGACAGTTGTGAGTTTACGATTTCACTCAAAGCGGCTTTAGCCTGCTACAATTGCAATCAAAGAAACCCAAGCCTGCCAGAAAACCGTCCGAAGCGGCCTTAGTCTGCCAAAAATTCGTTCAAAGAGTATGTCATGATTCAGATCACAGCGGTCCACCATTTTTTCAGAGCGGCCTTTCTAGGCCGAAATTCCACCCAAAGCGGCCTTATCCTGCCAATATTCCGTTCAAAGCGGTTGAAGCCTACTGCCATTTCGTTCAAAGCGGCCTTAGCCTGCCACCATTTCGTTCAATGCGGCTTTAGCCTGCCAGGATTCCACCCAAAGCGGTATTAGTATGCCACAATTTCTTTCGCAGCGGCCTTAGTCTGCCACAATTTCGTCAAAAGCGGGCTTACCCTGCCACAATTTCGTTCAAAGCGGCCTTAGCACGCCAGGATCCCGCCCAAAGCGGTCTTCTTCTCCCACAATTTCTCTCAGGGCGGTCTTAGACTGCCATAATTTCGTTCAAAGAAAAATTTCTAAAACCGCTTTGGGCGGAATCTCGGCGGCTTAAGCCTGCCGAGATTCCGCCCAAAGCGGTTTTAGCCTTCCACATTCAGTTCATAGCGGCCTGAGCGTGCCAGAATTCCGCCTAAAACGCCCTTAGTCTGCCACAATATAGTTCAGAGTGGCCTTGCGGCCTTCGTCTGTCACAATTTCGTTCAAAACGGTTCAAGCCTGCCCAAAGTCCGTCTTGCAGGGCGCCTCTCTGCTCCAATGGTTCCGAACCTTCCTATATTTGTGTGCTTTTGTCACGGTTCCTTTGTGGATCACAGCAGCTGTAACTTTCATCTATGTGAGAGGGAGTAGCAGGTTCCAAACGCAGAAGAAATACGAAGACTGCGATGAGGAGGAAAGGAGAATGCTGAATTTCGATATGGAGGACAACACGGACAGCGATGAAGAGACGGTAAGAACCTCAAAAATTAATGAAATTTCGAATTGCAGGCCCGAAAACAGCTCTCCACCTCTTCTCACTTTCGTCCCTCCAGCTCCAACCGCGCCTTCCGAGTGAGAAAGAGGCCGAGTCATCGCCAGCCGACCACCTCTCTCAGCCTCAAGGCCACAACTCCCGAAATTCTGGCGAGCACGCCGGTGATGACTCCTCTCCTCAACGAGAGCGTCACAGCCCTCACGCCATCCAGAGCCTCCTCTCTTGGTACGAATCTGTACGAATCCGCCAAATGGCAACACCTCCAATTACAGAAGTGACCAAATCGACGCAGGAGACGCCGTTCTATCGAAGTACGCCGGTCCGGGGAATCGAGCAGGAGAGGGCGCGGTCGGTGAAGCTATCGAACGGGCGGATTCAACATGTGTCGGTGAAGGACGACGACGACGAGAGGGATGACTGAGAAGAGCACGATGTGATAATACGATAGATAAATGATTGTTAGTCAAGAATGAGCAATGCTAGTGACGATCGATAAATCCGACAATTAAAGTAAGAGAATTAGAAAATTAAGATATCGTCTTTGTAAAATTCGAGACTGTCTTAGAAAAAATCGCTTTCGCTCAAAAGTTGTGTGCAATCTTCATAGAGACGAAAAAGTATTCTGAAAGTTTTAGCTCAACTTCTTACGGTAGCCCAAACTTTTCATCCCGAAATTTCAAAATTAAAATTGTCGAATTTAAAATATAAGGTCAAAATGTTCGAACGTCATGAAAACGAATTTTTTTCCTGCGTTCAGCAATTTTGAAGTGAAGGCAGCAATTTTGAAATTTAATGGTGAAAAATTTTAGGATACCGGGTCAAAAAAACGAAGTTGAGCTATCAACTTTAACGAAAGAGTTTGAGTTCATAGGAAAGTTGTACCCAACTTTAAACGAAATCGAATCTTCCTATATGTCGAACGTGTAATATGGAGATCGCGCAAATGGAGCCCACGGGTAACTTCTTCATGCCAGCTACAGTATTCAAAGAACCTTCATAGAAGGTACGGATAGGACGAGTGTCGCAGATACTACTGTAGAACTTCTGTCCGCCATTAGCCACGCCTTACCTTTTAAAAGTTTAATTTCAAATTAAGTGTAAGGTAAATATCATAATGACGTCATTGTGTATCCTATAAACACCTGACTGGCACGAAATACGGTACATCACCCTACATAAACCGTAAACCGTATAATACTCGCCCATTGAGCTTGACCGGAAATATTGGGCATTAGCATAGTTTTCAATCATAAACAATGAACATTTATGCAAAAATGTGAAATTGTAAATCTGTCATTGCTCACACTAATTAGCTTAGATTCGCAGGTTCTTTATACTTCCGGTCAAGGTCTGTGAGCGAGGAGTATATACTCCTCGCCCCCCGACCTTGACCGGAAGTGTCGAAAACCTGCACATCTAATCTAATTAGCAAAAGCGTCGAGCGATTTACAAGTTCACATTTTTTGCATAATTGTCTATTGAAAGTAATGCTAATTTGCAATATTTCCGGTCAAGCTCTATGGGCGAGTAGTATACAAATGTATAGCTGACGCCAAACGGGCATCATTCCAATTTCGTTCAAGTATTCTCTGTTGATGGTACATTAGCATAAAACCGTAGTATCAACACAGAATGAAGGCACAATTTGGAATAATGCCCGTTTGGCGGCAACTATAACAGATACTACCGTAACACAGGGTTTTGGGCGGAAAAACTGTTTTCGCACAGAAAAAGCCGGCCTATATCCACAATGAGATCCTTCAATGAGGACACATGGTCATTGCATCCCACAACGGAAACTCCTATCCTCACCTGGGCATTCTGCCTCTGAAGCCAGTTGATCACATAGCCCTTGATGGCGGAAATCTTGAGGCTTTCACTGGCCGACAGAACCTCCAGCACAAGCAGGGGGTGAAGGACTTCTGACTGCTCGACTCTGAAGATTATCTGTTTGCGGGGGACTTGACAAATTAAGCCCCACTCTGTGAGGAAGTTGCGAATGTCGGCGTCGGAGAGGTCGGTCCTTTGGGCCACACAGGCAAGGGCTTGTAGCCACAACTCGGTTCCTCTGAAAGCGAAGATGATTAGAGAGAGAGAGAGAAGAGAGAGAGAAGAGAGAGAGAGAGAGAGAGAGAGAGAGTGAGTGAGTGAGTGAGTGGGAGAGAGAGAGAGACCCACCCCTGTCTCTTGCAGATTTGAATCAGTTCCCTCAGTTCTCCGTGTTTCAGCAGAAACTGCGCCAACTCCTTCCACCTGAAACGTCTCTTCTGAAGCCCCCAAAAAGCTCAGCCAACCTCTGGTCCTTCTGCATAATTCTATGTTCAATGGGCAGACAACCGAAGATCCTAACCAGCTGCAGAGCCACTTCGGGCGTCGCTGTATCAGCCAGGGCGAAGAGTTCCGTCAACTCTTCTTCGGTCTGAAAAATTGAAGATAGCAAAAGTGACATAGCAAGAAATGAGGGGTGAATCGAAAACAAGCCCCATAAATAACTCCAAACCCACCCAGGTCGGGTTTATGCGGGGTTCTCACGGGCCGGGCCATTTGAAAAATTTTGGTCGGCCCGTTTTCCCTGGACCACCCAGTCAGATTTGTAGCCATTTATACAAAATTTAAAATTCAATTTTTCTTACCCAGGCCGGGCCGTCCTAAAAAAAACCCTCGACCCGCCGGCCCGTCATTTGAGCCCTGGATTAATGGGTAAGAGGTTTGTAGTACCTACGTAATTCAGTGTTTGAATGAAAATTATAACGAAAACTAAGGTGTTTTAAAGGGCTCGTCAGGGGCCTTTTAAGAATCGTATGCTAATGAGGACTTGGCAAGCATTTTGCTTTAGCATCAATTAGCATACATCCCATTTCCAATCGGAAAAGGCCCCTGACGGTCCCTTTAAGCTGCCGCCGAGGCATACGAATTTTACGAATCTTAGGGAGGCTTACGAATCGAGCCCCTCAGACGCTCGCTGTCCAGCGATGGTCAGGTTCGTTTACACCATCACGAAACATTAGGGGGGGGGGGGGATTTCGAATTGGTGGGGCACAATAAGAATAACTCGTGGTATATCACCCCCCCCCACAAGTAGTGTAGGGGGTACATTTAAGATAGAAGAGTACAAAACTAACCCCCACCATATCCGACCCGCTGCGGTATATTTTGCGACAGCCCCTCCATTAGGAAATGTTTTCAAATTTTGCGGCGGACATCCCCCTTTACAAAAATTGGGTAAAGTCAAATTGCGGCACCCCCACCGCCGCGGAGGTTGACCAAGTCTGATCCGGGTTTGGCCAGTGTCCGTAAGGCCCCCTACAATATTTAAATAGGTGGTGCTTACGCGAGGAGAAGCACAATTCGGTACAATTATACAATTATATACCGTCACTGGGGAGTTCCAGTATGAAACCCCCTATATCTGGGTTTGGTAACTGTCAGTAGCACCCAACCACTGGGGACACAACTGGGGCCTTACGCAATGTGAGGTTATTTGGCATTGGCTCCCCCTGATGCCTAAAATTCGTGGCCGAAACTTGTTCGGGTATGGGGGGGGGGGGGGGGGGGTTGATTAATGGAGAAGGGGACACTTTCGAGCTTATAAAGTAAATGTGCTCCACAGTACCACACTATCGAGGTTGTCGAGTTTTCTCAGTCGCAGTTCCAGAATTCTGTCAATGATGGGCGTGGCTTTGGCAGGAGGGAGCTGAAAAAAGAGGATTAGAGTGAGAGAGAGAGAGAGAGAGAGAGAGAGTGAGTGAGAGAAATAAAGAGAGAGAACTACCTTTCGCAGAACAAATTGGATAAACTCGGAGCATGAGGCGAGGATGTCCAGGAAGGAGGACAGCAGCTGGATGAGATCGGCGGCTTCTGAAGCCAAGATTACCTCATTTAATGAAACCAGAGAAAATTACCATTTTTCGAGGCCGAGAGGATCGTGAAAATGAGATCGATCGTGTCCTCAGGGCACTGCTCCAGAAGCGTACGACCATACTGCTCCAACAGAGGCGAGGACTGAAAAAATGGGGTTGAAAAATTTAGCCCCGCCCACAAAACTGTGCACATATCGGCATTTCGTCGTAAAACCGTGCAGCAATCGGCATTTCAACCCAAAAACCGCACAAAAATCGGTATTTCCCCAAAACCTAAATATAAAATTTAGTCCCGCCCACAAAATTGTGCACATATCGGCATTTCGTCGTAAAACCTTGCAGCAATCGGCATTTCCCCAAAACCTAAATATAAAATTTAGCCCCGCCATCAAAAACGGTGCCAATATCAACATTTCGCCGGAAAACCGTGAAGCAGTATTTCTGTCCAAAAAACCGCATAAAAATCGCTATTTTCCCTAACCCGGATTATAAAATCTAGCCCCGCCCACAGAACTGGGCGCATATCGAAATTTCGCCGGAAAACCGTGCAGCAATCGGCATTTCTATCCAAAACCGCACGAAAATCTGTAGTTTTCTCAATAAACCCACAATTTCCAGTGGCAGCTGCTTGATATACTTGACAGCCGTCGCGTACTTGTGCAGATCCTCCACGAATACGGCGGTGGCTTCTTTGAAGAGTTTGAGCTTCATCGCCAGCAGACTCGCCTCCATCGACATCTTCGCATCGCGCAGCGTCTGAAAAAGGCGCTTCCCATCGCGTTTGCTCTCACCCGCCTTGAACGCTTTGATCATGTCGGCGTCTTCGATCGTGGCCATCTTCTCCACAAACGTCAGCAGCTTCTGCTTTTCTCCCAGGCGAGCGTAGGTCTTCAGAAGGATCTCCGTCTGGTGAGAGTTGTGGACTTTGCGGTCGTGCAGGGCCTCCAAGTAGATGCAGAGTTGTTGAAGACGGTTCTCGTCGTGGAACTGGAAAGGAGGGGGTTAGAGAGAGAGAGAGTTTTAGAGAGAGAGAGAGAGAGAGAGAGAGAGAGATCTAAAGAGAGATAACCTTACCCTCTTCATGACATAAGATGGCTCAAGAAGCCCGATTGTCTCCTTGTACTGGTTGATGGCATTATCAAAGTCGCCCTTCCTATAAAAAGAATCATAAAAAATGGGTTGACAATACTTTGTAATTACAACTTGATACCAAGGAGAAGCATACTTAAGCGACGGGCCTTCTTCTTTAATAAAATTTGCCGAAAACTTCAAATTTCGACCGCCCTATCGCCGCTTTTGGTGGAGCTTGCCAATGTATGAGAAGGAGAATCGCAAATTCACCAATACCTCCAAGATCGATAAACCTTACATTTTAAACCATTTACATTTCCAATTTAATTTATAAAAATTATGCAAAGTTCGGTCAAACAAACCCATTTTGATCCGCTCTAAATACGTTAACTCAACATGAGTAGGCTGCTCAAACAATGGGAGAAAAACAATTATGAAAGTATCGAAATAGCGCCCCCAACAACCGTCATACATGAACAAGCTATATGTAGGGTCCGTTTTGCGCGAGCCCCCACAGTACAAATAAGTCTTATGGCGCGAGCACCCCCCCCCCCAAAAAAAAGTAGAAGAAAATTTAGCCTCGGCGCTACACCCCCCAACCGAAAATCCCGTTTGATATTTTCTATGTGTTACAGCCTTAGTTCTAGTGCCAAGCGGCTGTGAATTGATCTCCAATCGCGCTCCAGTGGGATAGTTAGTCCTTTAAGATTCTTATGTCATACGGTGGGGGTACAATTTCAATTCGGGGGGGGGGGGCGGTGAATATATATGCTCCAGTATCAAAATTTTCCCCTATCAGTAAAGTAGAGTCCCCCACGCAAAACCTGATATATTCGGGCTAAACTACAACTTTGGGGGGCCAAAATTCACTGAGGTGGGGCTTTTTTTCGCCAACCCCCCCCCCCAACTTACGAGTAGAGGTGATCTCCGTATTTGAGGTGAATGGTCTGCAGATGCGACTGGCCGTCTTTGCTGCTTTTCGCGAGACTGAAAACAAGCCCTATTGACACTTTCCCTCGAATTTTCACCTCAACGCCACATCGAAGAATTTCTTCTTGAACAGAATATCCAACTTTGCCGTGAGATTTTTCTCTTTCAGTTCGGAAAGGGCTCCATCCTTCTCACTAACCACCATCAGCACTCCATCCAATATGAACATTCTGGAAAATTATTGCTTTTTTTTTTAACAGATTTTTAAAAGAAATTACCTGCAAATAGCCGGGAGAGAGCAAGTAAAGGCGATGTACTGCCCTTTGATATCGTAAACGGAAACTAAGGACATGTATTTCTCACCGGCTCTGAAAAAAAAAACGTAAATTTAAGAAACAGACAAATCCGTTACTGAACATAAGTTTAGGGCAAAGATCATTGAACCCTCCGAAAATTAGCTACCTTTACATCGCATTTGAGACGCAGAAAGGAAATCATAACTGTCGTAATTTGTTCAAGCCCCCCGCCCCCCACTTTAAAATCCACAAAACCCATCCAAGGATGGCAATGGCCCGAGAAAATTTGAAAAAGGGGCAAGTCAGAGAATTTTTAAAAATCTTTTTTTTTAAACGTAACTCTTTCAAAGTAATTATTTTTAAGTTCTGTTTATTGCAAAACATAGTTCTATTTGTGAAAAACATAATGTGTTAAGGAGGATTCTAACTACCCTATAAAAATTTTATTGTGTATGGCCGAGTGGCTAAGAAGTCGGACTGGCAATCTAAAGTTACCCCAGTTCGATCCCCGCCGACCATACTTTTTTTTTTGCTTTGGTTGTTTTATAAATAAGGATTGATAGAGACCATGACCGGACATTGAGCGTTTGGGGGCTTGATCCGTAAGCCCCCCAAATTGTGCTTCGGGGACAACACAGGCCCCCTTTGGTTATTTTGTCACCAATTTTCGACCAAACGCCATATTACGTAGGTACCAAACGCACGTAACGTCAACCTGTGATAGAGACGCAATTCCTGCAAAAAGTTGGTGAAAAACTTTTTTTTTCAGAATTTTTTCCTTCAAACCTTCAGATTTGGCCTCGGGCGGCCCGGGCACATCTGGACAGGGGGCGCTTGGGGGGCTCGATGCGTAAGCCCCCCCCCAAATGGAGACAACGCGAGCCCCCCTTAATAATGTATTACCATTTTAATTCAAACGCCGAATTACGTAAGTACCGCCAACACTTCATGTCCACCTATGGGTCAGGGCCGAGATTTTTTGGACAGAAAGCCGGCCCGACCCATAGCCACCTTTGGAGGAATCCACACTCCAACTTACGTTATAAGTGCCGCCTGTTTAGTGAGAAGGACGAGGTATTCGCCGAACCAAAGACACTGCAGCTTCTCATGGCCACGGGCGAGGGGGTAGGTGCGGCCCTGGCCACCGTCAGATTCCAAGGACCTTTCAGCGTCGAAGAGACAGACCATCTGGAATTAAAATACTTTTGAATAGCCTTCTCTCTCTTTCCATCTCTCTCTCTCTCTCTCTCTCTCTCTCTCTCTCTCTCTCTCTCTCTCCTTACCTCCTTGTTCGTGACAGCCAGCTGTCCGAGTCGTTCATTGAACGACCAGCAGTCCCTCGTCGCTCCGTTGAAGTTGTGATTCACTTCGTTCAGAACCTTCCCACAGCTATCCACAACGTAGGAGTAGAGTGCCTTCGCCAGAATCACAAACACAACCACATTGTCTCCCGGCAGATGGGCCACTGCGAGGCCTTCGACGCTGCCTTCGCTCAGACTAGCGTCACGGATGCGCATCCAGCCACGGGTCATCTGGAACTAGAATTTTTGGGAGGGTTAGGAAGACGTCCCTCTTTTGAGCTTCTCAGCCATGATGTATCATGACTGAGAATCGACTATTTATATAAGTAAGCAAGCAAATACAAATTTGATCTACTACCTTCAGCTTACTCAGCTGCCCTTGGTTACTGAAGGAAATATGGGGTGTGAAACATACAGTATTCGAGGACATGGGGTATAGTAAACAAGACGTCGCTACTACAGTAACCCAGACAAGATTGAACTACAGTTACTCTACAGTATAGCTAACGCCAAAATGAAATCATATGCTAATTGCGGAAACATGCAAAGCATGCTCTGTCGATGACTGATTAGACTACGAATTTCAATATCAACAGAGGATCACTGGGACATTCTAATATTATTGGCATGATTCCAATTTGGCGACAGCTATAGCATGATGCGCAGCAGTTTGGAACAGGTTACTGTAGCTCTAAATTTCTTTCACTGAGTACTGAAGCCAAATCAGTGTAATCCTTATGATTACTGTAGCTAACTAAATACTGGCTTACTGTATTCCTGAATTTGATAAGATGAACTACTGCAGTTGTTTGATTGATTTTGCATTCCTGTAACTTATACTCGTCGCCCAACGACCTTTCTCGCAAATCTTTGACATTAGCATAACTTTGAGTAAGAAATAATTGAAAACTGTGCAAAAATGTGAGTGTGTAGCTATAGCTGTCGCCAAATTGGAACAGTGCCAATAAAATTAGAATATTCAAGTGATGCTCTGTTGATATGGAAAATTCGTAGTCTAATCATGGTCGACAGAGCATGCTTTGCATGTTTCCGCAATTTGCATAAGATTTCGGTTTGGCGACATTTATGTTATCATTCATTCTAATTAGCTTAGATTCGCAGGTCATCGAAATTTCCAAAAAGGTCGGTGGGCGACGAGTATATAGCTGACGCCAAACGGTCATCATGCCAATTTCGTTCAAGTATTCTCTGTTGATGAAAGATTAGCATAAAATTGTAATATCAACAGAGAATGAAGGCACAAATTGGAATGATGCCCGTTTGGCGGCAACTATATAGCTGTCGCTAAACGGAAATCATATGCTAATTGCAAAAACATGCAAAGCATGGTCTGTCGATGACTGATTAGACTACGAATATCCATATCAATAGAGCATCATTTGCACATTCTGATTTTATTGGCAAGATTCCAATTTGGCGGTAGCTATAATCTGGGCCCTTTGATGAGATTTGCATAATTCGTGGTTCCTGGGTTCAGGGATATTTATCCAACTTACGATTAGAGTTAATCAATCATCCATGAAAAAGCTGGGAAATTTGAGGGCCGACCCGGGCCAGATTTTTAGGACCTTTTTATGTCAAGAGGGTTTTCCGGTGGTTCAAAACATCGATCGATACCCAAGAATCTATGGATTGTGCATGAAAACCGATCGATATTACTGTACTTGTCAAACTTATACCAAGAGGGGTACAAGAGCATTAAGCAGGAAAAATTCAGTCAAGCCCCCACCCTAGTCTGCCCCTCATACGCTCGGTTTGGCCCCCCAGTCAATGCGAATTCGGGAACGTCCGTAGGTGGGGGACATAACTGAATTATGAATCCTGGGGGTATATCTGAATTCAGTTTCACCCCCCGCAATTGAAATGGGGAGCTTAACTAGTGTACCCGGAACTTCTTCAGATAAACCCCCCGTCTAATTCAGTTATGCCACCCCCAAACGAATAATTCAGATAACACCCCCATCTAATTCAGTTAAACCCCCCATATAATTCAGTTATGCCCCCCATACGAAGAATTCGTTAAATTTAAAATTCACACGGAAAGGTAAGATAAAAATCCAAAGCAGATTTATTACTGTCAGATTTCTTAGCCATGTGCTCACTAAATTTAGAAAAAAAAGTTCAATCAATCAAAAATGCAAAGAATATGTAACTCAAATGAAGATGACTTAAAAGATCAAAAACATATGTGAGTAATTAAAATATGTAAATTTTAAATCATATTAATTTAATTTTAACTTAAAAATAACAAAATTAAAGCAAGATAACAAAACAAATTTAAATTAAATTAAATTAAAAACCCAAAAATGCGAATTTTGCTTCTTAGAATAAAGCATTGAACATTGGATACTCAGTGATGGGGGGCTTAAATGAATTTGCTAGGGTGCACATTTAAATTACCTAATCAGCATCCGAAGTGAGGTGCGCAACTGAATTATGGGAAAAAACAACTGAATCAAGGAAAAAGCATGGGGGGCCAAACCGCGCGGCTAATTTGGGGTGCGCAACTGAATTGACTGGGGGGTTTAACTGAATTCCCCCCTTTATTGATTACTGCGGGGTTCTCACGGGCCGGGCCGGACCTGGCAATTTGGAAAATTTCCCGGCACTGGGCAACCCCAGTTTACCCTGGACCACCAGTCAGATTGCCACCCACACGGCCAGGGTTCGATCCCGGTCGATAACATTCTTTTTGTACAACTAATGTTGACTTACATGTTAGTAACAAACATTATTAAGTTATTCAAAGCAGTTTAAAAAATTATTATTCCGATTTATACAAAAGTTCAAATTTTGCTTTTCGTCCCAAAAATCCCGTCGACCCCGCTATTTTAGAACTCCGGAATCCATGTTCTATCCCAGGATTACTGTAGCTGTCTCCCCTCACCTTGTCCCTGGCGATTTCTCCCTGGTAGATGATCACCGTTCCATCCACAAATCCAGCCACCACATCGGTCAGATGGGAGTTCACTCCGACGGCCGTCACCTGGGGAGCCAGGCCAGAAAAGGCGTTGTTAAGCCGAACGGTCTTCTTCAGTTCCGGCTGTTCGTCGGCGATCTTTCCCCACATCTTGAGCAGGGGCCCCGTGTCGTCGTCCTCCTGAAATTGTAGTTTGATCTGTGAAATCTAAAGAAACTCACTCCTACTGAGAAGAGCCAGTTCTGCGTGCATTTGATGTCCGTCAAGGCCGTCGTCGGTTTCTGTTCGTCGTTCTGGGTGCGGTGGAAGGCCTTCCAAAAGCCGATTTCGAGACTGGCGTTCAGACGGAAGATACCGCCACTGCGCACGCCGAGGTACACGGCGTCTTCCACACTGCACCAGCTGGTGGCCGAGACGTCCTGCAAGGAAAGCGTCAAAATTAGGGTTATTGTAGCTGAATAATTGTCATGAAGACAGCTAAACTAGCGCGATCTACTTGCCACGTGGATAATACTTTGTATGTGGGACTTTCAATAAAACCTTTTTGTGTCATCAGTTTACCACTTAGAAAAACAACGACGCAACCCCCACAGAGGTTGCGTCGAGAGACCGGGTGTATGTCGTAGTACACTATTATGCATTTCGGGTTGTCTTAAGGTTCGTAAAGATTATATGAATGTGGATACAAAGTTTGACTCCAAAAGATTCGTATTAGGTTGTCGTGCGGGGCTCTGCCCGTATTTCGGACAGTGCCATATATACGCATCCGAAATGTGGGAAGAGCACCATTAACTTCTGGGGGCACAAATGGGGTGTAACCCTTTAATTATTGGTCTTCGGAGCTGAATTTTACGAAAATAGTGCCTAATCCCCACTACTTTAACCTGGGGTTATACCTGGACACGTAGTGATTGCGGTACCTTGGTTTTGGGGCTAGTATATTGTGGAGACCTTGTAAAATGTTAGTCTTTGCATTCTGAGGCCCCCTTCCTTTGCGGGACCTTACTTTTTGAGCCCCCTCCGTACAGTGTCCAGGTATGCCTGGGGTAAGCAGGGGTTCTCACGGGCCGGGCCGTTTTCAAAATTTTGGTCGGCCCGGCCCGTTCGGCCCGTTTACCCAGGACCACCCAGTCAGATTGCCACCCACAAGACCAGGGTTCGATCTCTGTCGGTGACATTCTTTTTTGTACGACTAATATTGACTTATATGTTAGTAACAAACATTATTAAGTAATTTAAAACAGTTTAAAAAAATTATTGCACCGATTTATACAAAAAAAAAAATTTGATTTTTAAAAACGGGCCGCCCAAAAAATCTCTCTTTTATCATTTATGAACCCCGGGGTAAGCTAACTATGCCCTCCCGAGTGCTCATCGGCTATGAAAAAAGATGTCCCAACTCATGCGGAGAAACCCCTCTGCGGAACATTACTGTGAACATTTACTCCATACCAAGCCTAGGTATGAACGGTCCCGGGCCGAGTAGGCCAACGAGATTCGTATACATTAAAAATATGTAACCCCAAGTTTATTTAGCATTAACTTTACGCTTTAAAGAATTAAAAACAAAAAAATAAAAAAAACCGTAACCAACCTTAAGTCCCACAAATTTGTCGGCTGCATTGGGGTCGTTGACGAAATTCTTGTCGAAAAAGTAGAACCGCCTCCACCCGAATTCCACTGACATCTACGCCACACAATGAAACTTTCAATTAGCAAAAAAAACCCAAGTAAACCACAGGTTGGAACCAAACAAAGCAAAATTATTAAAAGAAAACTCAACACTTTATCGAAAATAACAATGTAACAATAAATAAAATGCAAAAGATCACTCGTTTTGAAGGATTTGAAGGGAATCCCGGTATATTTCACGCTCCCGGCCGTAGGCGGTCTCGAAGCAGTGCATAACGACCTCGTCGACGAGAGTACTGGCTCCTTGCCGGTCCCCGAAGGCCTGAAATAGCGGAAATGGCAGCGGAATGTGAAATAAGGTCGTGCTAATTAATACCATATGACTTATAATGGCGTTATAAATGGCTTTTTGTAGGTCCCGCGCAGATGTTCAATTACTGTAGCTTATCGTGCGTATTTTTGAGCCAAAACATAAACAAGGTACGAACTCGCCCTCTGAAAGCGCGACTCTGTCATCAGCTACCGTAGCCCTCGCGCATGAGCTAAAAAAGAAACAGGGGTTGTCAAAGTGTGTTTTCAAAAAGTGTTTTCGGTTTATTTGAATGCGTATAAAAAGTTTGGTTGAAAAATTGTCACTTTGTGGGGTTGCCTCGGGTCGCATCCGCGTTTCGGGCAGCGCCTATGTGCTAACCCGAAATGCGGGTGTGCCCCCGCGCAACCCCCCAAAGCGAATATTTTCAAACGAAAACGTCCAAGTGATCTCAATGGAAAAAAAGGTAGGCTTCCTTCCATGAACCAATATGTTTACATTGGATCATAGTTCTCAAATGACGGGCCGGCCCGCGGGCCGGGCCGAGAAAAGTGTCGGCCCGGCCCGGTTTGTAAACTTGTCAAATTAAAAATTCTTTAAATCGTTATTTTAGCTTGCGCCAAATTATTTAAACCCCGGAAACACTTTCATTATACTTCTATTACACATTCAAACTAATTCTAAGTTAGCAAAAATAAAGTGTCCCGACCGGGATCGAACCTTGGTCGTGTGGGTGACAGTTTGACTGGGTGGTCCGAGTGGACGGGCCGGGCCGAGGTTTTTTTTTCAAGTCGGCCCGGCCCGGCCCGTGAGAACTATGCATTGGATACGCGCAGCCATGGACTAAACCTTGCTTTTTCAAACTTTCATTACAAAGGGAGGGTGGGTTGCCATAATGGCGTCATTTTATTCCATGTGGACACCCGGATGGTACGAATTACGGTAGACCACCCACAAAGTGCGGAATTTATTACAAAAAGGGGGTACGTTCAGTATAGTATAGCGCAAACTTGCGGCCCATGCATGGATACGCGTTCTATACGCCCCTATAAATCTTAGGCCACAAACAGGGTAGCCCCCTTTATTCCTAACCCTGCAAGCCAAATTTTACAAAAAGGGACCTAACCCCCCCCCTCCCCCCTTAACTCTGCGTTTTTGTGGTATATACCCTTCTTAAAGGGACGGTTGCGGGGCCTTTTCAGAATCGTGTGCTAATGAAGACTTGGCAAGAACTTAGCGCACAACCGTTGGCTGGAGCGTTGTTGGAGAAAATAATTTTATAGCTGTCGCCAAATTGAAATCATGTCAATAAAATTAGAATGTGCTAGTGATGCTCTGTTATTATGGATATTCGTAGTCTAATATGTCGTCGACAGAGCATGCTTTGCATGTTTCCGCAATTAGAATAAGATTTCGGTTTGGCGACAGCTATAACTGCAATGATTTGATTTGCATACGGCTCATTCACAATCCGAAAAGACCTCTGAAGGCCCCTTTAACCTTGGCTAAGCGGACTCCAGGGATGGCAAAGGGCCGACCCTCTCTGTAAAAAATCGGGCCCGGTCCGGGTCGGCCCTCAAATTTACCAGCCCTGCTTCGACCCTACGGGCGCTCGTTCTTCTATGCTTTGAGCTGATATACGCACCACTCTGAAAATACTTCCGGTTACTGTACCTGGTAGATCTTGGCTAGACCGTATTTGAAGTGACAAACGGCTATGTCCTCAGGGTTACGGTAGCACTGGTAAATCGTCAGAATCTTGTCCCCCAGGCCTTTGGCATCCTTCAATCTAGAAAAATCAAAGGGTATTTTGTGATTGGAGCACGATTACCTCTGATTTTCCACGGCTTTCTTGTACAAATAGCGCAGTGAGGGCAGCCAGAGGACGTTCTTATCCGACAGAGCGTTGTTCATCATGTCCATTAGCTGAAGTACGGGGTTCCGGTAACTATTAAGATTGCGGTACCATCATGACCAGGGTGTGTTTCTTTTCCGCCGACACGTCGCTTCTTGTGATAACGTGATTGTTGTTGGCCACCGTCTCGGCCACCATCATACACGTGCGGATGTGGCTTTCTTCCGCATCCACGTGGCATCTGAAATCGATATTACAGTAATCTGAATAGCATATGACTACGGTAGTCGCAATAACTACATCACTATTTATACAGTGAGCTAATTTGAACCAGTAATGGACAAAACCTCGCTTTTTCAAACTTTTATCACGAAAAAACGTCGTAATGACGTTATTTCAATCCCTATTGACACCCGGCTGGCACTAACTACGGTTGAGCACTCACGAAGTACCACATTTATTACAAAAGGGGGGGGGTGCGTTTCGGACATAGAGCAAACTTGTTGCCGATTGCCTGATTTGAACTACCAACAATGCTACAGTAGCCGATACAGTAAAATAAGCGGCCAGTCTTGTATACTAGTGTTGTACAGTTACAGTAACCGTATTTGGGACCAACTACAGTTACCACAGCTCGCCAACAGAGGGATGCAACGGCGCGCACAGAGCTAGCTGCTTCTCGCTGCGAGACCCAACGCATCATTTGAATGGAACTGGCGAATTAAAAGTGCTCCTTGCCTGGAATTTCTAGGCATTTTAAAAAAGTTTTGTTTTAATAAATAGATAGAGTACACATGACCCCTTTTGCGTGAGTTTTTTCAAGGGGTGAAAATGTTCACAAGCCTGGAAACGCGGTTTTTTGTGTTTTTCTTCCATTTTCTTATATACAAGTATAAGTGCCAAAACTCACGCAAAAAAAGGCCTATGTCCTCTACAAGTTGACACTAAGAGCGACTATTTTGGTTGCGTCGGAATTCCTGGGCAGAGGCATTAGTATGTGCACGATGTATAGCTACAGTAACGCGAAACTAACAAGAACTCAAAATGGTGTATTTTTGCATGTATTTAAAAGAAACTTTGCATAAATATGAAGCTTATTTTTCATTCTCTTGAACAAAACATTGAAAACGCAAAATTAATGGTAAACAACCGAAATTGGAAGCAATTTATATCGGCAATATGATTTGCAGGGATGTCGTGGCGGGACCCCGCTTCAATGAAACGGCATATTTCCGAAATACGGCCGCTGCAAGTGTGAGAATTCTGGGGTATTTTTCAACGATTTGTTTCCATAAGTTGATCAAAACACTTCTATCTTTTGACCTGAGTTTTTTGCCGACCCAAAAATGTCCACAGCCAAAGAAACGCGGTTTTTTGTATTTTTCGTTATTTTCCGATCGATGAATTTTCGAGAAAAAACTCGGGCCAAATAAGGCATTATTGAGCTGAAAGCTGACAAAAAGAATGGTTGCTGAAAACGGCTGGATCGTCCAGGTTTGCGGCGGCCAGTTTTTGTTTTGTCAGCCAGCTGTCTGGCGCGAATTCGACATCTTTAAGCCAATTTCTTTATATAATTAGGCGAAATCAATGTTTTTCTTAATATTTCAATAAGAAAACAGTAAATTACATGTTAAAATGAATAAAAATAAGCATTTTTAATTATTACTACTACAGTTTAGGCGGTTTAGGTGGAGCACGATTTTGAAAAGGCCGCCCTTTAACCTGCCGGCCTCGGCAAGCTGTGTTACAATAGGTTACGCGGGCCATCCTGGTCGGTGAAATTCTCTTTTTGTACAACTAGAATTGCCTAATGCGTTAGTAACAAACATTATTAAATTACTTAAACCAGTTAAAAAAAATAACTGCACCGATGTATACACAATTTAAATTTTTTTCTATCCGGACTAGGCCGTCCCAAAAATTCTTCAGCGCGGCGCGTCATTTGAAAACCCCTGTTATAAGTCCTAATTACGGAAACAACAAAAACTGCCAAACTAATATTGTACAGTATCCGGGATACTGTAACCTAAACTGTTGGTTACAGCAATAACCCGTAACGGGTTACGGGATGTGCTTCCGTTTGCTCCACTACAGTACCTCAGGGAACTACAGTACCCATGTCTGTATGGAAAAAGAAACCTACAGTAACCTGGGGAGCGACAGTAGCACACATGAACAAGCTACCTGTGGGGTCCGTTTTGCGCGACCCCCCACAAAACAAATGATACGTGTGGCGCGAGTCCCCCAAATAGGAAACTAGGCTCGGCGCGACCCCTCTACCGAATCTGCGGGCGCTTGTTCATCTATGGACAGTAGCCACATGATGAGATACTGTAGGCGACCACAGTAACCAAAAAAATAGAGCTACCCTAACGAAACTAATCATACAATACTTACTAGATTATACAGTATCAAAACCAAGGAAGGCACCACTGTGGAAATGTACAGTAACCGGTTCGTGGCAAAGTAAACAGTGTTCATTACAGTATCCCTTGATTGTCAAGTTCTCGACCGAGAAGTTCTACCTAGAGAAAAGCCTTTTTGAATTTTTAGTAATAATTTTTAGGTTGTATATGAAAGCACAGGCAGTTGTAACAATTCAGTACCTTGAACAAGCGGCATTTTCCACCGGCGGCAGCCACCCGTCGTCGCAATTCTCGCACATCCACGACTCCATGAGTTCATTGCGCTTTTCATCCGTACAGCTCTCGCATTTACATCTGATTTTGAACTTTTCCTAAAGAAGGAATAAGAACTGTTAAAGTTTTAGCGAAAGAGCACCTTTAACATTTCCCTTCTCGCCGCTCGGGGCATGAGGTCGTCCACGTAGGAGTAGGTGGCTTCTTGGAGAGATTTGGGAGGGGAGTGGGGAGAGGTGGGGAGGAGGGTAGCACTTCTACCTCTAAAAAGAGAGTTAGAGAGACACACAGAGAGAGGGAGAGAGAGAGAGAGAGAGAGAGAGAGAGAGAGAGAGAGAGACCAAACCTGAAGACAATCCGCGTGGATGGCTGGCAGGAGTGCCGGATTCCACTCATTTGGATACAGATGACTGTGCCAATCGTGTGGCCGAACTCGTCGGAAAGAGGGCAATTGTTAAGGGTCCATTTCTTGTACAATCTAAATTATTTAATAAAATAACAAGCAAAATATTGAAAACCTCTTGATGACCTCATCGCCGGCGATCTTCTTTTTGACGAATTTCTTGAAATTCTCCAGGAACATGAGCGATTCGAGCTCGATTTTGGCATCACCCACGTGTTCTTCTAGGGTGGACAATGAGCGGGGGCCTGAATTGTTTATTTATTTACCCCGGCTGTTTATTTCGGCGGCGTGATTCGAGCGTGAACGTGACGCGCACGCACGCACACATTCACGCGCACACACATTCACACGCACGCACACCATAACTCACCGTCTCCACCCTCCACCATTCCGAGATCTCCCTTGGTCCATCGTCCGGCCAGTCGGAGGACGATCCTAATCCGATCACTGAATTTCAATGCAGATTCCTCGGTCAGTTCCCAAAAAATAGAATTTTTGCGAACTCAAATCAAAGAAGTGTCACATACCTTCAAAACTATGCATTCGGCTTTGTGATCGGGCCAGTCGGCTTTCTGACACCCGGCTGCGCAATAGCGCATTGTCTGACAGCCGGTACACTTGCGGAGGGTGGGGCTTCGAACGAAGCAGAAGTGGCAGTGGGAGGGGAGCTGAAAGTACGTTAATTACTACATCATTGTATTCCCAGCTTTCAATTGACCGTACCCTGTCATAGGATCTGCCGTCGGGTATATCGTGTTTGAAAAGTTTTTCCATTCACGGCTTTTCCAATTGGTAACTGACAAACACAGAACTGGAATTTGCCAAACCAACCCCCCCCCGTTTCCAGCATTTGGACAAAGAGTCCCGCAACGATAAGCGCTGAAAACCCGTGTCTTCCCCACATTCGAAAGTTTTTGGCATTTTGCCAATAATGGTCGTGGCGGGACCAATGGAACCTATTTCTGGGCGGTTGCCGTGCAGGTGATCTTGCCGCTTTTTGGCAACTGGAGTTCTTTCAAACGTTACGAGATAGAAATATATCTGGTTTATGCCGGTTGTAAAAACCGGGTGGTTTGGAAACAGAAGCCTACATTCGGTAGCGAGGCATACGGTAGAAGAGTGCTGAATACTACTGTATCTCATTCTTCTTCTGAGTTTGAAAACAATCAGCCAAAAGTCGACAATGCATCACGTCGCTTCAAAAACTGTCGAACATCCTGAGTGTGCGTATTCCACACACTCGCAGGTTTGTAGCAAATCTCTAGCTGTTTTCGTGACGGGACTCTTTTCCGCATTTTAGGGCAACGCCAAATCAGTTTCTCTATCCCTCGAGTTCAAACATTGCTGGTAGCATAGTTCTCACGAGAAGGGCCCGCCCACGGGCCGAAGCTAGCCGCCCGGGCGGAAAAAGTGTCGGTCCGACACGTTTCGGAGGCCGTGAAACTGAGCCATATCTGTGCGGGAAATGCTATCGTACGTTGAAAAGCAAGGCTAATGCTGCGCTTCTTGCGTGAAACGCTTCGTTCCGTCCGTCCGTAAGCCTCGTGTCATCCCCAGCCCCCTCCCACCCTCATTCGCTCTTCTTCGCTCGTCGTGATGGGTCTGGAAAAGGTGACGTTCAACCCGAGCACCAGTGTGCTGTACCAGCCGGACAAGTCGAAGCAGATGGTCGAGTTGACCATAGACAATCCCACCGACAAGCCCGTCACCTTCAAGATGAAGTCCACCAGGCCCGGTCTCTACAAAATGTGAGCTTTTTCTTGAAAGAGCCAGCAAAATATCGCTTCAGGCGTCCCGTGTACGGTCTGGCAGCTCCTGGAGACAAGGCCATCGTGAGGCTGATCTTCAAGGGACTGAAGCCTGGTCAGCAAGCGCCAGCCAAGGACAGGTACACGGTCATCTACACCTCCGCCCCCACGTCTTCTGTGAATGTGCAGAAGATGTGGACGAAGCACAAGTACCACCAGGTACGGTAGATTGAAGCTCTAGGAGCATTGAAGTCTTCAGAAACTGGTGGACAATGAGCTGAAGAAGCACAAGATCAACATCCTCTACAAGGGCATCAACGACAATGTGGCGGCGACGGACGTGTTCCAGGACCAGGAGGTGGACGACGAAAAGCAGAAGGCGACGATCAAGAAGGGAGTGTCCGGTCTGGAGGAGGAGGAACGCAAGAGGATGATGGAGGCGGCCGCTGCTGCCGCGGCCGCAGCCGCCGCTGCTGCCCAGGGAGAGAAGGTTTGGGAAAAACCGAGCAAAAGGAACAATTTTTGGTTCAGAAGCCGGTTCTGTTGATGTTCCGCGAGTCGAAGCCGGTGCTCTCGGATTCGATCAGTGAAGAGGAGGAGGACAAGGACGAAGATGACGACGAGAAGGAGGGATCGAAGGACGTGGTTCCGGGAGGAGACCCGACGAAGACGGCCCCTCTGGCAGCGGGAGTGAAGAAACCGGCGCCGGTTCCGTCGAAGCCTGCCGCGGCCACGGTGAAGAAGTCGGACACGAAGACTGCCACGAAGAAACCTTCGACCACGAAGTAGATAATGCTGCTACGAAGCGCGAATGAACGGTGCAGCGAGTGCAAACATGACGTTGAAGTGTAAGCTATTTTGTGATTTACTGTTTGCGGTATTATAAGTGTTGGTGTTTTTGTTTAATTGATATTTGTAGTTTGTAAGATGTGAATTTGCTTAGTAGGGGGTTTTCTTGTCACTACCAAGGGTCCGGGCTGGCCCGAGTACTTTTGAAAATCACTTTTCAAATGTTATTATTTAAAGATGTTTTTGTTGCAAAACTTGGGATTCGAACTACCCTGTATAAATTCTGTATAATTTTCTTTGGCCGAGTGGCTAAAAATAAGAGGTCGGACTGGCAATCACGTATGATAGACGCAATCCCTACACATAAAAGGTGAAAACTTTTTTCTCAACTTCCGCGGGCTGAGATTATTGCCCTTGGTCACTACCGATAATCTGAACCACAACGGTTATAAGCCCCAAAGGCAACATACGAATTATGGAACGTTCGCGTCAGGACCCAATGAGCCCACAGGTTTTCCGGATTTCCCGCAAGCATTAAATTTAGTTGACAACCGGGTGGCATCACATCGCAATCGGGTGTCAGTAAAACGATAGGTGACAGCCGGGTGGTTGGTATACAGTAACCAAGATTCGTTTCACTGTGTTGAAGACGCGGTAGAATCCGCTAAGGTTTCAACAGAAATTTTCGTAAACTTCGCAGCAAGCCAACGTTTGCGGAAAAATATCTTAGCTATCGTAATCAAGCCCGGAGTGACTAACAGGCTTTCGCGAACTCAATTACGGCAGTTTTTCCGCCGACTTGGGGCTGCCAAGTACACGGAAATTTCCACCAAATCCTGCCATGAACAGCCAGCTATCAACAAGTATGGGGAAATTCGGGGGCTGCCCGCTAAGAAATTGTCGAGCCGGCTTGAGAACAATTGGGGGATTTTGCCCAATGAAACATATCGGGCGGACCGGGCTGGCCAACTGCCATATTTGCCCGTGAGGGTAGACAACTGGATATTTTTAAAAAAAAATGTCAAAAGCGGTAACCAACCGATGAAGAGGCGACGCTGGCGCAGAAGACGTCCTCCGCGAACATTCCGCTCAACCCTGGATCGTCATTGTGTCCCATTGTTCTTCCGTGTTTCACAGTAAAGCTGTCGCAAATACGCCTTAACAGCCGAAAAAACGCACGGCAAAACACCAACAATTTCATTATAACAACGTAACAACAAACAAGGAGAAATAACGAGAGGAACTATCGTTTCTTGTACATGCAGGGCTTGAGTTTGAGGCCGAAGGGACGCTTGTTCTCCACCTTGGCGATCTTGGTGAACTGCATCATCATGAAGTAGTCGCTCATCTCGCGCTGAAAAGAAGAGGGTTGGGAAGGGAAAGAGAGAGAGAGAGAGAGAGAGAGAGAGAGAGAGAGATTACCTTCTCCCCCATGCTGAATCCCATCTTGCAAACGGCATCGCAGAAAAGCTTGATATTCACAAAACGACTGGTAACCTCGGCGATTTTCAGCACTCCTCTGTAATTAAAAATATTGTAAAGAATTACAACCACAAACCCGTCGCGGAGTACCCTCCTGGCCTCCTTGATAAAGTCTTGAATGTTGGTACCCATCAGAGAGAGGCAGAAGATGACAACGTCGGCTGATCCGTCGTCGCGCGGCAAATGAGCCATGTCACAGGCGGTCACTCGATCATTTACGGCAACCAAGTCGAAGGATTGAACCTGGAAAGGGCGACTTTGATAATTGAGACGATAACCATTTTAACAAAGCGTCCTACCGCTGGCCAAAGCGGCACAGCGCATGGCTACCGGAAGGTAATTCGCCTAGTGCCTAAAAGGTTAACTTTAACTGCCCGGATTGCGATTATCAGAACAAAGCGACCTACTGTTACCTAAGCGGCCTATGGTTGCACGAAGCGGTCTCACAGTTGGTGGAATATGAATGCCAGAGCGGCCTACGATCCAAGTTCGCGGTGCGTGATTGCCACAATCAGCGGAATACAAGCGGCCTCTGGGTGCCTGAAGCGACAAGCGAACCCGAGGCAGACAACTGTTACTTATTGCTTCAATCAAAACGGCCTTAGGTTGTCATGAGCGGCAAAAAATAAATGTGGTGTTTGATTAGTGTAACTAGTTCAAGAAACGCTGCATACGGTAGTCAGAAGCAAACACTAATCAAGAGGGGGCTTTTGTTTACAAAAAGTGGCCTAAAGCAAGCAGCCTTAGGCCACGGTTGACATTAGTGACACATTTTAAACGTTCTTGAAGGCACAAAGCGAACAATGATTAGAAGAGGCGGCCTAAGGTTACCAAACATGTGGAGTTAGTTACCCAGCCTACGGCAGGATTTCGAATCCATGCGGCTTATGGATGCCGAAATGAATGCGGCCTAAGGTTGCCAGAAGCGGCGTTATTCGTACAAACCAAAGGTTTTGTCAAACGAGAACCTAAGCGGTCTGAGAATGACAAAGCAGCCGCCTAAGGTTGATGATACAACCACATCGGTGGCACGTTTCCTGAAGCGGCTTAATTTAAGGGACCTATGGTTGCCAGAAGCGGCCAGAGGCCGATCATTCTAACCTAAGCGGCCTTATTTTGGCAAAAGCAGACCAAAACCAGTGGTAACGAGTTACTGTAGCATACGCCATGCCCAACTCATGCGACATATGTATGCCGAAAAATGCGACCTATGGTTACCAAGGGCGGCCAGATTGTAAAAAAAAAGTTTTTCTCTCACATCGTGGCGTTTCACCGCTTCGGCGATCTTGGCCTCTCCGCAGCCGAGGTCGTAGACGACCTTCTTGTCCTTGAACTTGTCCAACCAAGCGATGATGGCCTGCAGGGGGTGGTTCGGCCACTTTTTCACCTAAATTTCGCATAAAAGGCTACACATTTTAAGAAAAATGCACCTGATCGGCAAAGCCTTTGTGATAGCACCAGAATGAGTCCGGGTCCTCTTTGAAGAATTCCAGGGCGTCCGAACCGGACATCGTGTACAGCTGTTCGTTGAGGTACCTGGAAAAATCTCGTCAAAAATCGGAAATATCCGTAGCGCGTAGGCCCGCCTCAAAGCATATTCAGAAGGGACCGGGGTTCTCAAAAGACGGGCCGAGCCGAGGGATTTTTTGGGACGGCACGGATAGAGCAAATTTTTTTTATATTTGGTATGAATCGTTACAATAATATTTTAAACTGCTTTAAATAACTTAATAATGCTTGTTACTAATATATAAGTCATTATTAGTTGTACAAAAAAGAATGTCACCGACCGGGATCGAACCCTGGTCGTGTGGGTGGCAATCTGACTGAGTGGTAAACGGGTCGTGCCGACCAAAATTTTCCAAATGGCCCAGCCCGTGAGAATCCCGCAAGGGACCAGTAGAATGAACCATTTGGAAAATTTTGGTTGGCCCGGCCGGACCCGGGTCGGCCCGTTGCCTTGCCCTGGACCACACAGTCAGATTGCCACCCACACGACCAGGGTTCGATCCCGGTCGGTGACATTCTTTTTTTGTAAAACTGATATTGAATTATATGTTAGTAACAAACATTGTAAAGTTTTTTAAAGCAGTCTAAAAAAAATTATCGGACTTATTTATACAAAATTTAAAATTATATTTTTCCCTACGCGGGCCGTCCCAAAAAAAAAATCCCTCGGCCCGGCCCGTCATTTGAGAACCCCGATTTAGTCTCATTTTTGTCTAATTTTCCACCTAAATCGCCCCGCATCCAATTTCTTCTTCGCCTCCTCCACCGCAGTCATCGGTTCCTCCTCTCCCTCCTCCATAGCCTCCGATTTCTCAGCAGTCGCCGGCTCCTCGGGCACGAATTTCTTCTTCTTGCTCCTCTTTTTCTTCTTCTTTCCTGGTTCGGAAGGAACCGCAACCGCCGGGTTGGCCTCCCTCTCCGCCTGGGCGGCCTTCTTCTGCGCCTGCTTTCGCACCTTGTTTCGCCACGGGCGCTTCTGAAAATCAAGAGGAATAATTCGTTTATATTGAGGCGCTTTAAGCTTTTCTTTTTTCATAGCCCCGATCGGATCGTGTTTAACCAAGAGGCGGACATAAAACGCAAAAGAGTAATTCTAGGATGAGTATACGCTAAACGGTGTAAACGGTCATTCCACATAGTTTTCTTAAACAAAAACACAAACAGCATACACCTGTGCCTCATCTGACAGTAAAACCCAATTTTAGTGTCAAATTTCTGCTTCCGTTGAATTAAAAAACACTAATACTCAAAAAAAAACATTCGAACAAGACATATGCACTGTATTTCTGTATTTAGAGTCATGGCACGGCAGGGCTCACGGAAATTTCCGTAGACTTGGTAGCGAGCCAGTTCTGACAGAAAAATATCTTAAACCGCCGTAATTAAAGTATCAAAATTCGGCGATGACAAAAATTAAAACAACGTTAATTTGCAAGCCTAACAGTCCGCCGGCTTTAAATGCGGTAGCTAAGATTTTTCCACAAAAATTGGCTGGCTGCTGATTCCTCGGAAATTCCCGCTGAAACCCAAGCGGATCCTACCGTGATGGTCAAAAAACGACATGTGGTACGACATGGATCATGTTATTAATTACATTCTTGGAAGGGGTTCTCAACGGACCGGCCCAGGTTTTTCGGGTCTAACCTTTTCGGGTCAAACTGTGTTCGTTTTTTTTTCTGAAAAAAAAAGAATGAAAGATAAACAAATTGCACGTTGTTTCATGATTTCAAACAAACAAAAACTGTTTTTAACAAACAGGACAGCCTGCGGCCCGTACCGGCCGCGGGCTCTCCTGAGAAAAATTTTCAAGTTTGAAAGCATCCAACTACGCGTAATTGGTTTATCTTTCATGTTCATTTTCAGAACCAAAAAAGTTGTATTTGAACAAAGTTAGACCTGAAAATTCTGTTTTCACGGGCCGGCCCGTTGAGAACCGCGTTCTTGGGGGTTCTTAACCAGGGGTGGCTGATCAGCGGGCCGAGAAAATCTGAGGAACGGGCCGCCCCACTTTTGCAAAACATAGTTCTAATTGTGCAAAACATACTGTGTGAAGGAGGATTCGAAGGAGGATTTTTCATGGCCGAGTGGCTAAGAGGTCGGTAATCCGAAGTTGCCCCAGTTCGATCCCCGGCCGACAAAACTTTTTTGCCATAGTTGTTTTATTCGAACTACCCCCATAACGCAAGCTGATTGACTAGGTTTTGTGCTTTCCACGCCGGTTGTAGTTTCAATTAGAAAAAAGCTCAAATTGGTTCCATTAAAGTACCGCTCTGTCACTCCCACCTTCTTTTTCTCGACCTCTGCCGCGGAACTCTTGCTGACGGCGGCTGTACTTTTCACCATTTTCTGAAGAAATTCGGTTGATTTCAAGTCGGAAGACGAGACTCGCATAGTAAATAGGGAAAACTCCACCTGGTGACATCGAGTTATGAAAACAATGACTTTTTATTTGTTGTAACAATTCAACCAAGTTCGACAACACGATAAACAGTGGCTATGTGTGCGGGGAGGGCGGCGTGATAACAACAGAACAACAAAGGTACGCGAGAGAAGAATCCACCAAACAACAAACAAAACAAAAGAATAACAATTGGAGTGTTTATCTCCTGTCCGTCTTGCCCATTCCACGCTTTCCGGAGAACAAATGCTTCGGCTTGAGGTCGTACACGTGACGATCGGCCTCTCCCTTGCGAGCCTCCCTTCGGATCTTCGACATGGCCTTGACACGGAGGTGTTGAGCCTTGGCACGGACCTGAAAAACGAGAAGTTTCGTGGCTGAATAAGCAAAAATTTAAACGTTTATAAACCGTTTATCTGGTTTAAAAAACAGTCAAATTAAAGTGCCTAGAATGAAACGTTTCTTCATATTTCGAAAAACGAAACGAATGCTTAACTATACGACGCGTAGCAATTTGGGTGAATATATATATTTTTTCAATTATCCTTTTCAGGTTTGTTCCATTTGGGCATTAGCAGCTCATGTAGCGCTTAAGTGTGGTAGAGTTAGTAATCAAATAGTTAGAAAAATTTGCATTGTTATTACAGTGCTACCTAAAAACTTAGGTGCTTTAGCTCTGAAACTACAAATGTATTCGTTTATTTAAGGTTGTGTTAGCCAAAATTACGCCCATTCTATTATTGTGGCGCATTTTTCGGTAGAATTCCATTGTAAATCTTGTGCAAAAGCTCATTTTAAACATAATTCCTCCCCATACACCCCTCAAAAACAATCTCAGTCGATTTAAATTTGAAGTATCCCTACAGCTGCCCATGGCGCAAATGGGGTAGCCTGTACAAATACAACCGAAAAGTTTTGTGGTTAAAGATGCGGCGCGTGGCAAAACTAAGGTATATTCGATGTCACATTTACTGCAGATTTGACTGCATACATGGCCTGAGTATCGTATACTGCACGCAGTACAACATCAAAACAATGGGGTGTTGGGACGTAATTCTGACAATCATTTAACTGGTCCTGTTGTCTGACGTGCCAGAATTTCTCTTAAAAACAAAAAAATCACCTTTTCGTCGGGGATGGCGAGTTCGTCGCGGGGAGCGGGCCTGTTGGCGCTGAGACTGCGGGAACGACCGACTTTGACCTTCTTTCCGAGGGGAGCCTTGGCGCACTGGCCTTGCAGGTTCTTCATCTTCTTCGTGTCGACCTAGAACAAACAAAGTTAGCTAAATCTTAGATCGTTACTCACATCGACTCCCAAATCGCCGAGTTCCTGCTCCAGACGAGCCATCGACCTCTCGCGTTTGCGGACGTTGGTACGGGAAACTTGGCGACCCTAAAACGGCTTTCTTAATAAAATAGGAAATTAATGCTATTTTAAAGCGGATAACGGGCGTTCAAGACTGAAAACCCACCATCTTGGACTTGTTCATCTGGTTCTCCAGCGTGAGAAGCTTCTCCTTCTCCCTGATCTGACCGGCCAGCTCCAGCTTCTCCTTGGTCTCATCGTCGTCGCTGTCCAAATCGGAGTCGTACTCTCCAGCAGCCTCGCGCAGCTCCTCCTCACGCAAGAGGTCGGCCAACTTCTGAAACAAAAAGGTTATAATAAAAAAAAATTGATTGTAACAAAACAAGTGGTAATAGTAGGCCAGGGAACTACATGGGAAAATGAACAATGCCCGAATGAATGAGTTCCGAATAAAATCCCACCTTTTGAATGGCGGGATCGACGAAATCAGCGAGGTTGTGTCCCTCCCAGATCTCAGGCACGACGTCGTACTTCTCCTCCTCGTTCTTAAGCAGGTAGTGCTTCTTCAGATCCAAGATGTAGTCGTCTTCAAGCTCCAGTTCCAATTCACGCTCCAGCTTGCGCATGGCTAAAAATAGTGATTATAAGACAACAGAATTCAGAATAAATAATAAAACTTAAATGATCCGAAACGAAACAAAAACGTACACTCGTCCCTCTCGATCGTGGCGGGTTTGGCCTGGGCGAGCTCGGCCTTGGGCTTCCTGTTCAAAGCTCCCGGAGGAACGAAGGGAGCGCGGACCTTGTCGTCCCTGGGCGTGGGGTAGGCGACGAACACGCGGTTCAGGATAGAGTTGGCAGTGGAGACCTTCTTCTCCTGCAGCTTGGCCTCGACACGCTGGGCCAGAAGCTCGTCGCAAGCCTGTAAAAATTATATTAATTATTTTTTTGTAACATTTTGATAGCTTTTTCTCATACACTTATACACCCCCATGAAAATAAGTATATTTCCACATTTTTTGCTGGTCTAAATGCCATTTTGGGCTTCAGGAGTGCCATGGGCATATTCTGCCTGTTGAAGAACTTCTTAGGAACCGATTCTGTTGTTGAAACCAGACTGTTATTAGCATACGACACAGATAGACGTCGTTTGTCAAATAGCACAAAATTCCGGCCTCAAAATTAGGTAAATTTATTGCGACATGGTCACGTACACCATTGGACAGCCTTTGAAAAGTTGTAAGGGTAAATGTTTTTGGTCAGTTTCAGAAATTTTTTCTCTTTGAACAGACAAGCTTTGTAGAGACAGAAAATTCTGTTTTCTGCTAACAGAAATGGTGATTATCTAAATTTTTTTGAAACTGAAAACATTTTCCCACACAAATTTTTAAGGGCTTTACAATTATGTATGTGACAATTTCCTGAAGCCCAGAATGACTTTTAAACAAACAAGAAAGGTGGAACTCATTTCCAATGGTGTAATATTCTCGGATCAAATAATATGGGCGAAAATAAATACAGCTAAACAGGAAACTCACCCTGTCACGGACGGACATGACTCCCTCCTGGGTCACGGTGGACATCTCCACAACGGGCACTCCTTCGGTCTCGAGCTTGCTGAGGAGTTGGTTCTTCTCAGCGGGCAGGTCCGATCGGCGCATAATATCAACCTAAATTTCAGCTTCAGAGCGTCAAAGGCACAAGAAAAACCTTGTTCAGACCGACGATGACGGGCTTGTTGGTGAAGAGGGGACGGATGGACTCGAACAGGTGGATCTGCTCCTCAATGGTGCGGTCGCACTGCTCCGACACGTCCATGACAAAGAGAACGGCGGCTTTGAGATGAGCCAGGGCCGTGACGGCCTGCATTTCGATGGTGTTCCTGTCCTCGAGAGGCTGGTCCAGGATACCGGGGGTATCGATAACCTTAAAGAAATTAATGAATACCTGTTATAAAATTCAAAATAATACCTGCCAGCGAAGGAATTTGTAGTCGAGATGACCGACGTAGAGGGCCTTAGTGGTGAAAGCGTAGGGCTGCACTTCGACATCGGCGCGGGTGACCTTGTTGATGAAGGAAGACTTTCCCACGTTGGGGAAACCGCACAGAATCAGGGTACTAAAATAGAAGATAAATAAGCGAAATTGTACGTTTTTGTCTAGTTTTCTGATCCCAAACTCGAATCCATTGACAAAATGCAACAATTGAAATTTTAAGGACTACAAGCGGTGTTCTTTAAACGAATGCTGCATTTTGTACTAATATAGAAGATAAATACGGAAAATTGTGCGTTTTTGTCTAGTTTTCGTAAGCTATGTTCCGTTAATATATAGTCGTCGCCAATGCTACTTCGACCGATTTCGCTCTTAGCTCTGTGCAAATGACACCAGACGCGAATTTGCGTACGAAAATTCTGTGTTGTAGGATACGTACGCAATACTGCGTCAGGGTTACATTTGCGAATCGGCTAGGAAGTAAAATTGGCGAAGACTATACGCTGTATTTGACACAATGATACACTTAGTGCTACAAAATCATAGCTAGGGTGTCAGAGACACTCCTATAAACTGCCTAGTGTTCGGTGGTGGCTTGTGCAACAGAATCTGAACAATTACACTTCAAAACAAACCGAGTTCCGGGGTCGATGCTAGGCAGACGGGAGAGATGCTGCCTGACTTGCTCCAAGTACTCGAAGCTGGATTTCTGACGCGTCAGCAGCTTGACCATTCGTCCCAGGGCGGCGCGCTTGAGCATCTTGCAACGGTAGAGCGAGTCTCCGTACTTCATCAATCTAACGTACTCGCGGGCGATTCTAAAGTTTACAAACCATTATTCTACACAAATTATTGACAAACCCGTCGATAAGGTGGCGAGCGGTGTTCATCTGAGCGAGGGCGATCTTGTAGTGATCCCTGTCGTAGAGGATGTTCATCAGATCTCCGTAGAAGGGGTGGACTTCCTGAAAAACCGCAGATTTAGCGATAAAACAAATGAATAATACCTCAATCTTGGGGAACTCGTTGATGATCTGCGTCAATTTGTCGTGCAACGTTTGCTGGAGGAACTTGATCTTACGAGCGTAGAAGGCGCGGATTCTTCCGATGGCATACTGCCTGTGGACTACGGTCGGCGTTTTTCTCTGGGTTTTCGACAAAACCACTTCTTTTAATTCCTGAAATAAAAAATACAATAAAAAAAACAAGAGTTATAGCGTAAGTTCAGCGAAAATTGACAGGAAACGTACCGAAGCCGTCGGAACCACTGTTATCCTTTTAAAATTGTACTGTGTTGACATTGTGCCCTGAAAAAAACAATAAAATACGTTAAAAAGTAGTAGAAGAGCAAAAACCTAAGAAAACGCCAATTTTAGGCGGGAGCTGATAGTGCGAATAGTTACGAAAGTCCGAAACAGTAGCTTTTTCGCCTATTTCCAAGTTATTTCAACAAAAATTACATCGAAAATCGATTATTCTAATTTTTTCATTAATGTTACACATTTAAAAAGTAATAAAAAAAGCACACGATTAAAAAAATGAATTTCAAAAAATAAAAAGAGAGCCCCAAACGGCCTGGGAATTTTCCCCAACGCCCTTCCGAAAGAACGTTAACAGCGGGCGTAAACAGCGTACCGTTGTATAAAAATCCCTTGGTTTGAATGTACAATTCATTTTATTGCTTCAAATTTCGGTATATTTTTGAACATCATCGTTTTTTTGTATCCTAGTGTTGTTAAAAATTATGAATATTAATTTTCAGACCATGTCAGAAACGGATGTGAAGGATCTGACGGTACTAAATGGGTACTTGATGAAATTGGTGAAGATTTCCGAGGAGATCGACGGTGCGGAGAATGAACCAACGTCGAGCAGCGCTACAGACAAGTCTCAAGGTGGAAACCGAGTCTTTTCAAGTAGTGCATGTGGTGTCGGACCTTTAAAAATTGACAGTTTGCCGGTTTTTGGTGGCCCTCGAGGGGGAGCACATGCCCCACGGCCTTTCCATCCTTAACGTTTGAAGGAACTCCAACATACAAAAAAGCGGCCGTTGGCACGGCCCATTCCAAACCGTGGTCCCGCCACGAATGCATTGGCAAGGTGCCAAGACTATCAAATGCGCGGTTTTTTGCAACTCAACGGTTGTTTATCATCTCCTTTCGTGGCGGGACTCATTGTCCAGATGCAGAAAATGGGGCGGGGCTTGTCAACGTTCCACTTCCGTTTTTGACGTGACCCGAGTTCCCATTTGGAAAGGCCGTGGCCCTTGAAAGGTCACGTCCTTTCTGCGTTACGCAATTGGGGAAGTTCACCGTCATTGCGTACCGGCCACGGACCATTGGCGGGAATTCAAAATTTTCCCCTGCGGGGATTACGGTAGCTCAACATGATGCTGTCGACATGGGAAAGTTGATTGTTGTAAATTGTGTATTTTTTCGTATTTTTGTCACATTTTTTAGTATTTCATTAAGAAAATTGAATCAGAGTCGTAATTTTAACGAAATATACCACAAAAAAGCGAAAAATTAGATAAATAAGGCCTTTTTCTTAACCAAGGGACCCTATTTCTTACCCAAAGGACACCTTACCCAAAGAACTCTTCAAACTCTACAAATATCGTGATTTCGTTCGATTTTTCTCATAAAATGAATTTATTACTTGGGTTTTCATCTTATGCCACTTTTATTTGCTGTATTAGACTTGTTTTAACCGTGAAATAAAGAAAGATCCGTCCATTTCTGCGATTTCAATTGTTTTTGAGCCGCGCGACGGCTGCGTCGCGGCTCGGCCGTTTCCATTGCCGCCTACTTCCCGTCCAGATAGGCCGTGAGGTTTTTTTTACTGGGCTACTTCATTTTTGTTAATTTGGGACTGGAATATTGCCAAATTTCACCCCGTTTACCGTCTTTGGTCTATCAGTCCTTTAAAATGTGTTTGGGAGCCACAAAACTCAATGCACGTGCATGCGTGCTGTGCGTGTCGCGGTGCTGTGCGCACAGCACCGTAACCATATGCCGACGCAGCAATTTGCGAATTGGTGCAGTTGTTGGCTTCAGTATAATCTTTTAAATTAGAGTCAGGCGTTTATCGATGTCTTCAGAATCAGCCGCCATCCCTGATGACAACCAGCTGACGAAAGTCGAGTACCAGGAGCCGCCCAGAGGCGTGGATCCGGAAAAACTGAAGATGATCATGGATCGGATGCACTCTCTCACCACCGTCGAGCTGCGAGCCCTTCTCAAGGAGGTTCATCTCTCTACACAGTGAGTCTCTCTCTCTCTCTCTCTCTCTCTCTCTCTCTCTCTCTCTCTCTCTCTCTCTCTCTCTCTCTCTGTGATCCCCCTTTTTCAGAGGAACCAAAAAGCAGCTCCGTGACAGAGTGAGGAGATATTACCGCAAGGAGTACGCCATGTACCGTATCCGCTACGAAAACGAGAACATGTCGAGGACGTTGAACAAGACGCAGAGACATTTCGACTACCTCGTGGTTAGTTTACGCTTGGTTAGACCTTTAAATCCTTACTAAAGTCCTATAATATTCCCTTTCAGGCGATAGATTTCGAGTGCACATGTGTGGAGATAATCTACGACTACCCCCACGAGATTATAGAGTTCCCGGCTGTTCTCATAGACGTGCGAGAGATGAAAATTGTGAGTTCTCTAATACAAATTTGAGAGATTTCAGAGGATAAAGAAGATTTTTATTTGTAAAAAGTGGGCTTTCTCTCGACCCAGGCAAATTTAGGGGAAAAAATTTATGCTATGGGTCCCGAAACGTGCTCACATTCTCGTGAAAGAAAGATAGTGTTTCCTCCCTTTAAAATGAGTTCTTCATTCGGCTTCCGAGTATATTTGAATTCCCGCCGTGTGCGAAAATCGTACTGTAGCTGTCGCCAAATTGAAATACTGCCAAAAACCTCCTTATTACAGTAATTCGGCGTTTGGCTGAAAATGGTAGCGAAAAAAATAGAAGGGGGCTTGAGTTGGTTCTGAGGCCCATTTGGGGGGGGGGGGGCTTACGCATTAAACCCCCAAACGCTTGTCTATTCATGTCAGAAATCGGTAAAATAATACCCAAATACAACTGAATGTAAAACATATTTTAGTGATTAGGAAGCTCCAACAACGGTAGAAAACTAAATCCCACCCGTGTGCGAAAATCTTACTATTGTTGAAAAACGCCAAAAGTATGGCTGACCAAACCGCACTGTCAGAATTTACGAAATCGAACACACCATATCGGAAAAATGAGCAAACATGTTCAGAAATCAATAACGTAATACATACAAAATACAAACATAATGGAAATAAACACGAAATTACGGTAGCAAACCAAACCACACATATACAGTTTCATTCAGGACGTTTGAATAGGCCCTCTCCCCGAGCCTTTTTATTCAATCTACAGTAATAAAGCAATCTACTGGTTATTGGCATAAAGGTCCATCCTCTCGACGGCGTCGGGGCACAGCTCGCGGAGGGGCAGGTCGAGGTCCTCCAGTTCGACGGGACGACTCGCTCCCTGGATCACAAGCGAGAGACGGGGGTTGAAGGGACCCCTGCAATTCCGCTATAGCTGCTTCAGATGATCCGAACTCACTCGAAGCGGTCGGCGTTGATGTTGCGGAAACGGCAGATCACCTTGCGGAGAGTGTCCCTGCGGTCGAAGGACATCGAGTTTTCAATGCTCACAGGCCTGAAAAATAAAAATGTCGTATCGACTGACGAGCCAGTCACGTTTCCCTAATTACACATCTCTCAGCTTTTTAGCTTGATGTTAGTGAGGAGGCCAATTGAAACGAGACTCACATTTTTGGATAGGCCAAGGGTCTCATTTCCGAATCTGAAAATCTGCTGAGGACACCTGGGAGCCGAAATATTCAAATTTTTATTATTCTAGGTTTAGCATTTCAACCTGATTTTGAATTTCTGAAATCGGCCGATGTGAGCCACAAGCGTGACTTGGTGGTGATGTGTGCTGGGTGTTCATACTTTTGTGGTGATGGTTCAAGTACAAAGTTTTTTAAACTTTTGCATTACATTTCTTCATACACTTTTTATAACTTTAATTAAAAAGGAAAGTCTAAAAAGTGTATGATCAAATGAAATGTAGAAGTTTGGAAATCTTTGGGCTCGAACCATCACCACAAAATTTTAATTTTTAAAAAAGCACTCAGTGCTATCCAGCACCACCAAATCACATTTGTGGCTCTCGTCAGCCGATTTGAGACATTCAAAATGAGGTCGCTATGCTAAACCTACAGTAATGAAAAATTGAATATTTCTGGGTCCTAGGTGCCCTCAGCAGAATTTTAAGACAGATTCGTAAATGGGTTACCTAGGGCTATCTAAAAATGTTCCGTCGGTTCAATTGACCACTGTAACCAAAATAAGTCCCCTATGCAGTCGTCGAATTATCCTTCGGTAGCCGTTAACTCACTGCTGGGTGTTCTTGTTACAGCTCATCAGGGTGAAGTTGATGAGAAGCAGGGAGCCGTTGGAAGAGGAGGAGGAGGTGATGGCGAGGTTGCTGCCGGGGCAGAGGAACGCAGAGTTCACAGTGGAGCGGGCAGTCTGCCTGCGGGAGCCTCGACGAGAGGCGGACCTGCTGGAGGCGCTCCGGCGAGAAGAGCTCCTCCTGGAGCCATCACGGCGGGTGGCGGAACGCGTCGCCCCCGGAATCGGCTCCACACGGACCGTGTAGGAGTACTCGTACGTGCCATTCGGCTTCTCCACACAGTCGAGCTTGGCCTCGATGATGCGGACAGGACCGACCATTTCGTCCACGTAGGGAGAGAGCAGCAGATCCGCCGAAATGCTGCAAGTCTTGAATTGAAGAGATGAGAAGAAGATAGTTACCCGGGTTCTTCGCAGGAGAAAGGGAGAGAAATGCAAGACATCGGGATGGAGAGAACCGGCTCGAAGAAGCGCAGCGGAGGGAATGAGGAGCAGGCGACTCCAAAATGACGGGATCCATTATTATGCTGATTTGAGAATTACTTCACGTGGAAACGCTTTAGCTTGCTTTCACGTTAATTGCGGAGCCCAAATGAACCGTCAATGCGCTTTAAAGTTCCGAACGGCCTGGATATGGAGCGTGTAGGGCTTCTAGCTCGATACGTAAGCCCCCCCCCCCAAATGGAGTCTCGGCGGCAACACAAGACCCCCTTCAAGTTGTAGCTACCATTTTCAACCAAATGCCGAATTACGTGGGTACCACAAGAACCTCACGCTCTCTACATTCCGAAATTGCTAAATCGGGCAGTTTCAGTTTAGTGCATCAATCGTCTCGATTCATATAACCTTTGCGAAACCCTGGTTCCCACACTCAGCTCTTCAACGAATTTTGCCTAAAATTTAAAATTCTGAAGGCCCCACAGCCACATTTGGTGGAGCTTATCAAAGTATTCAGCCATTTTCTCGGATTATATGAAGATAGAATTTCTTTATTGGCGTAGACTACGACTATAGCTTGTTTTGTAAGACATAAGCATAATAACAAAGAAGAAAAAAAACACATATTGCAGCCAGAAAACACCACCCCCCCCATCTTCTTTTTCCAACTACGCCGCGTAGAATTTTGCCTAAAATTTAAACGCCGCGTAGTTGGAAAAAGAAGATGGGGGGGGGTGGTGCTTTTTGGTTGCAATATGTTTTTTTTCTTCTTCATTATTATGCTTATGTCTTACTAAACAAGCCATCCTAGAAGTGAAAGGGAGTAACCCTTTCCTAGACCAAAAAAATGAGAGAGATATTCCCTCCAAGGCTTCCCCAAACCGTGATTCGATATCATGTGTATGTTATTTTTTGCAATATATCTTGCGAAAATGAATTAACGTTGAAAACCAACATACTTATTTTTTTTCGTTTCAGAGGGACAAATTCCGTACCTTCGTGCGCCCGGTGATCAACCCCGTCCTAGACCCTTTCTGTATCCAACTCTGCGGTAAGATTTTCCTTAATCTCCCCATTTTTCTATTTGTTCCAGGTATTCCCCAAGATGTGGTGGACGCGGCTCCCTTGTTTCCCGAGGCCTACGCCACCTTCGTCCAGTGGATGATGAAACATCGGTTGGGCGAGGAGGGACATCGCTACGCCTTCGTAACCGACGGGTAGGTAACTTTTCTTCATTTTCTTTTTTAAAGGACTATTTCAGACCCCACGACATGTGGAAGTTCTTCCAATTCCAGTGCCTACAGGTGGGTACCTAATCTTTAAAGGACTGTCTGCTTCACCCTTAAAAGACTGCCCCCAACTGGGGAAACAGTCCTTTAACTTTAAAACTATCGTGATTAACTCATTTTTTTTCAGTCCGGGTTCAAATCGGTGCCCCACGAATTCCGCCACTTCATAAACATTAAGAGGATTTTCGAGCAGCGAGTGAAGAAACTCGTCAAAGGAAATGGGGTGAGTTAGAACTTTAACGCCCCTTTTTATTCGCATTTGGTGTAATAAGTCCCGCGACCATTGCCTTTTTTCAGAGATCCGGCATCCAGAACATGTTGGCCCACTACAATCTGGAGTTCGAGGGCCAGAAGCACAGCGGCCTCGACGACGCCGCCAATATCGCCCGCCTCACGATTCAGATGATGAGAGATAAAATCGAACTCAGGGTGGGTTTTTAGTTTTAGTTCACGGCCTTTCTCTCCTTAATGAACTCCAGCAAAAACCGGCATGGACACTTTGCCAACCGCCCAGAACAAAGTGTTATAGCTTTGTCCCGCAACACATAGCTTTGGAAAAGTGCCCAGGCAACGGATTGCAATGATTACGCGGTTTTCGGCAAGCCACCAGCGCTTATCGTGGCAGGACACTTTGTTTGTATGCTGAAAACATAGATGGGCGGCTGCCCGACTATTATCGCTTTAGAGGTCTCGCCTAGAGGGTTTCGCTAAGCTTCCCATAGGTCGTTTTTAAAAAGAAGGGGGTCTGCGACGGCTTGGCACCATTTCGGTTCTGTTTTTGAAGTCACCCGGGTTACCAAATGGAAGGTCGTGAGTGTTATTCAGAAAAAAACGGTTTGAACTTTCCCTCTGGAGATGGCCCTTATTCCGGAAGTGCGTGCAGGAAAATGTACGCGATAGTTGGCCGTTTTCGGCCGCTTTTAGCAACCTTCGGCCGCACGGCTGCGTTGACCACCAACAGTGGAAGCGGGCCGGCCCAAATTTTACCATGCTTGTTGGCCACTGATGTTGGAATAGTTCAAATCACGGCCCGACCCGTGATTTGATGAAACCAACGACAATTATAAATCGTGGTTTTGTGTTAGATTGTGGCGCCACTTCTTTCTGTCAGGCATGGGCCGTGAAATGTAACTGGCTCTAGTTACGATAGTCTGTGGCTCTTCAGACAGCCTCAGGCCGTTTCAATATCAATATCAATATTCATTCCCGAATCACGGCTGGATCATAGGGGTAGATCTGGAGCTGGTGTTTTTGCTCTGCCGGCGGATCCCAGTGCTTCTTGTGTAGGTAGACGTTGAGCAGGAGCTTCTGTAGTCGATCCCTCACAGCAAATGGGAGTATTGTCGATGACGGTCCCTCCTTGACGAGGTTCTGGGGCCGGATTCAGCTAAACGGCGGAGCGAAGGTAGAACCGACCGCTCGGTGGTGAAGATTTAGCGTGAAAGCGTGAAGGCCGTTTCTGGCAACGATATAACACTTGGTTCCATCGACCGCATATCGCTTTATTTGAGCTGTTCATTACAACAAAAGGCCGCCTTGATTGGACCGCATGTGGCAATCATTGCTGATCTGACTTTCCGGATCCTAATTTTGTATATATTTTGAATAGGAGATTTCTGGTCGGAATAGGAAATTCCTCGGCCCGACCCGTGATTTGATGAAACCATCGACAATTATAAATTCAGGTGAACCAGCGAATGACGCGGCGACAGGAGAAATCGGAGGAGAGGCGGCTCGAAGAAATGGCGAAGATGGAGAAAAACAACGGGTCCGATTTCCACGTTTGGCAGAAGAAATTGCCGTTGAAGCTGCGACAGGTGGGCGTCTCTCTCTCTCTCTCTCTCTCTCTCTCTCTCTCTCTCTCTCTCTCTGTCTCTGTCTCTGTAACCCCTCCTTCCAGGTGTCGCGCGAAGAGTTCCTCTCCCGAGAGTACCTGGACTGCGACTCTTGTGAGGACGACTGAATCCCTCCCCTTCCCTCTGTCTCTCTTTTTCAAATCCCCTCAGAATAATTTACATATCTGAATAATTAGCAATGCCGTCAGTCCCCAAATGGGCAAAAACACAACGTTGTAGGACGAGTTCACAGCCACTTGGCCCTGTTCCAAGTCGCCTTCGACCTTGTAGCACAGCAACATTTCGAATGTCGTCATCAGCGACACCCGCAGCAGATTGCACATGAACCTGGGTATTCAGCCTGTTTTTTTTTGTATTTATTGTGCCTCACCTCACTGCCGGTCCTTTGCAATCCTTGTATTCTATTATTGATCGAATGAAGACTATAAAGAGAAAGTAGACGTCTAAGGCACACGCGAGGAAAAGGGGGGCGAAGACGAACCAGAAGGACACGCTGATCAATGACCACGTTTTTAATACCTGAAATTTGGGGAGATTGCCTTACATATCCATTTTTTGACGGCAGTAAAGATGCAGTATTGACATTACCACTGACACCCTGGGGTTCTCAAATGACGGGCCGAGAGATTTTTTGTTGGGCCGCCTGGCCGATTTTTGGGTGGTGCTTTATTTTCGATAAAGCGGCCTGAGGTTGCCTACTTCCGGTTAAGCGGCCATATGTTGCCTGAGGGAGTGTGAAGCGTCCTGAGGTTACATGAATCGAATAGAGCGGCCTTATCGTGGCCGAGTTCCAATAAAGCGGCCTTAATGTAGCCTGAAGCGGCCTTAGGTTGCACATTCCAACCGCAAACTGAGCATGTTAAGATTAGTAGTTTTTTTTAAATATAGATGCGGCGGGGTTCACAAAAGGCGGGCCGAGGAATTTTTTTTTGGGACGGCCCAGCCTATGTATAAAAAAAACACAATTTTACATTTGTATAATTCGGTACAAATATTTTTTTAAACTGCTTTAAATTACTTAATAATGTTTGTTACTAACATATAAGTCAATATTAATTTTACAAAAAAAGAATGTCACCGACTGGGATCGAACCCTGGTCGTGTGGGTGGCAATCTGAGTGGGGGGTCCGTGAGAACCCCGGACTACAGTAACCAAACAACGGGCACCCTATTGAAACAAGCCATAAGATGGAGTAAGACTTTTCACTACAGTAATATCAGAAAATTCGTGACCTGGTTCAAAAGTTTCTAGTGAAATCTGTATTTTCCCCATTTATTTCGAATAATTGTGACCCCGCACTTTTAATGAAGTTGCTTTCAGCAAAAATTAGGAACATACCAATTTGGTAACAAATGCCAGTTTACAGAAAATCAGCCCAGCCCAATTGTTTTAGTAATTGGGCACCCCAGAATCGTTTAAATTTTGAGAATAACTCAGTTTTCTATTTATTTTAAGCCGCCCTTACGTATAAAACCCACCAAAATAATGGAAGTAGCGAATAATGCAACCAAATGCATCCAAATCTCGAAAACAGTCATTCCGGTCCATGTAATCAATTCAGGCAGTGAAATTAGCATTTCTATTTAGCAATATAAGAAATAAATATAGCAGGTTGTCCAAGAATCCGCAGCAGTCGGGCGCCGTGCAGCTGTCGCACGCGTGTTTTGTCCACTTTCGCGTCGAGACCTGGTCACTCGAGAGTTGTTTTTTGTTGTTATTGTTGCCAATTGATTGACCACGTTCTTTCCCGCCGATTAAAGGTTTAATTGATGTATTACTGTGTCAATTATGCGCGAAAACTAAATATTTGCCCCAAAAAAGCGAGTTTATCTTCTTTCTTTGAAGTGGTTTCTGTGACCTTCGCTTTACGATCAGCCGTCTGTTAGGCAGTCTGAGCGAATAACAGTCATCGATTTTTTTGGTGCTAGCGGCAAATCGCCACTCGTGCGTAGTAGCCGCCATGGCGCCAGTTATTCAGTTTCCCCACTTTTAAAGAAAACAGCATTTTTTATATTTTTCACAAATTTTTAAAAAGATTTTCTGTAATACATTCAGAAATACTTTATGAAAACACAAAGCAAATCATGAAACATTAAAACATTAATTTTGTTTTGCATACCTGGGTCTCGACACGCTTTTTTATTCGTATGGCCCTTGGCGGGACCGTGGCATTTTTGAATTCTCTTTCCGGAATTCCGGTCGCAATTTTATTTCATTTAGCGGTATTTTATCGTGTTTATTAATCGTAAATGTGAAATAATGCATAAAGGAAATATTTATTTTTTGAAACGCCTGAATAATACATTTGTAATAATACATTTGTCAATATTTAGCTCACAATTGACATTTTTGTGGAATTTTCAATTCTGTGTTTTTTTTCTAGTTCGAAAGATTTTCTTTTTTGTATGAATGCCTGAAGCCATCCTAAACAACAATTTTTACGGATTCCAGCCCCAAAATGGGTTTTAATTGCATTTTCTGCTTGCCGTGCCTCGTTTTCTATTTTCCCCGTCCAGTTTTTCTTATTTCACTTTTAGGGGTGTAAGCAATGAAGCGGACAGTGACAGCCACTCCTCCTACGAAGAAAGGTATTTTTGCCGCTATTTTCAAGTAAAATAAATTTTTAGATTACGAGATTCAGAAAATTGTGTCCCACCGAGGCGACACAATCGATGACATTGAGTACGAGGTCAAATGGAAGAACTATCCCGATTCCGACAATTCCTGGTTCACCGTCGACGATTTCAAGGCGAGTAGTCAATAGTTTTCAATATTCCGATATTTTTATGCTAATTTTAAAGGTCTGGGTTACTTTTCCATTGCTATAAAAAGTTATTTCGCCCAAAATTCAACAGTTTTCGTGATGAGACCCCCGCTCATCGCGATATTTCACTTTATTTCACTTCGAGCGAATCGTCACGGGCCGGACGTTATTGATTTTTGTGGTTTTTTTATACAATAATAATTTCAGCACGCCAAGGGAATTCTCGAGGCCTACCAGAAGAAGCACAAGCTCACGGCTAAGAGGAAGAAGGTGGTGGTTGAGGAGTCGGATAGCGACGAGAACCTGGAGAAAGAAGACGAAGAGGAGGACGAGGCCGAGGAGGAGGATAAGAAGGACAAGAAGAAGAAGAATGGAAACGCGAAGGAGGAAAGCGATGATGAAGAGAAAGAGGAGGATTCCGACGAAGGTGAGCATGTTTAGTGTAGGAGACGGCATGTTGTTGCTAAAAGCGGCCTGTGGCTGTCAGAAGCGGCATGTAGCTATCAGAAGCGGCCTGTGGCGGTCAGAAGCGGCATGTAGCTATCAGAAGCGGCCTGTGGCGGTCAGAAGCGGCATGTAGCTATCAGAAGCGGCCTGTGGCGGTCAGAAGCGGCATGTAGCTATCAGAAGCTGCCTGTGGCGGTCAGAAGCGGCATGTAGCTATCAGAAGCGGCCTGTGGCGGTCAGAAGCGGCATGTAGCTATCAGAAGCGGCCTGTGGCGGTCAGAAGCGGCATGTAGCTGTCAGAAGCGGCCTCTGGCTGTCAGAAGCGGCCTATGGTACGAAAGGGTTACTGGAACTATGTATGGTTCCCAGAAGCGGCCTATAATTGGGTTCAGCGCCTGATGCGGTCCAAGCGGCCTGATGTTAGTAGAAACGATTTGATTGGTCTCTTATTAAAATCGGCGCCAACGGGCTCAGGTTGTCCGAAGCGGTACAAGCGGCCTATGGCTACCCTTTTGTCACCTTTAGTTGCCAAAAAACGTTCCTAGGCTGGCCTATGGCTGCAAAAGATAAAAAATGATTGTTATTACAAGTACAAGCGGCCTGAGGATGCCTGAAGCGACCCATGCGGTCTTTGTTCGCCTAACAGCGTCATATACTCTAAAACTATCCTTGCAGCCTGATTGAAAGCGTCCTGTGGTCCAATTCGGCCTAAAATCGCTGCAAGGGACGTGTGGTTCGTGTTCACGGCGGCCAGAGGTTGTAGGAAGCGGTACAAGCGGCCTATGATTGCCTAAAATGTGTCGAAGCGGCCTGCGGTTGTCCGATGGGTTCCAAACGGTCTTCTTACATTCCGTATTCTTCAAACATTTATAACCTAACAAATTTCCAGAGACCTACGAGGTCGAGGCTATCGTCAAGCACAGGAAGAAGAAGGGCTCGGACTCCTACATGTACACGGTGTCCTGGAAGGGCTACCCCGGAGAGGACAGCGAGGTGCCTGAGGAAGACCTGGAGGTGGGGTTTTTTAAGCTTAAAAGCATCCCAGTCCTTTAAGTCACAATTCTTTTCGATTTTCAGGGCGCTCAGCAGCTCCTGACCGCGTATAAGAAGAAGGCGGGCCTTCCTATGGATAACGATAAGAAGGAGAACGGCCCTTCTTCTAGCCTTCGCACCCGTTCGCCGGAAAAGAAGAAGGCCGAGCCTACTGTCTCCAGTTCGCGTCCTTCGAGGGCTGCTCGTCGCGCCGTCTCCCCCACGGCCTTCTCCACCTGTTCCGCTTCTTCGGATTCCGCTCCTCCTGATGTGCCCGTCAGGCCTGCCATGCGTGCCCGCATGAGCACTGGCGGCCGTACTCACCGTCGTTCCGCCGCCCGCAATGCTGCTTCTCCCCAGAAGGCTGCCGTCGGCAGCAGGAGCCGCTCGCCGATCTTGAACCTCACGCCTCGTCGCAGTCAGAGGGATCTCCCCGCTCGGCGCAGTCTCTCCGAAAGGGACGGAGGAGTCGTCGCGTCTCCTTCGGTTGCCAGTCCTGCGGTGAGAAGAGAGAGAGATAAAGGGAGGGAGTGAGAATTCAGTTAAACCTCCACACTAGTATCACACAACACAGAATGAAGTTAAACCCAACTATTGCGACGGGCCGGCCCGAAATTTCTCAACAAAAATCCCCAATTTGCCGCGACCCTGTCAGAGAAAAACCTCTGCGGGCCGCCCCCAAGTTTTGCCATGCTTGGTTAAGCCCCACGCTAGTATAGGGGAAATAGTTCGGCCAAGCGAGACTTGCGGCTTTGAATAATCTGGAAATTATATGAATTCGACATTTTTTTGGGCGACCCGGCATTTATGAAAATGAAAATTTTAAATTTTGCATAAATCGGTAAAATATTCTTCAAGCCGTTGTAAATAGTTTATTTGTGTTTGTTACTAACATTTAAGTCAATATTAGTCTTACACATAGGTGGACAGTACATCACGCCGATCCGCAGCCGATTTGAAATTCCAATCGTTTTATTGTGTCAAAACCCGAAAACATTATCCAATCAATACCGAACCGAAATATTTCCGGCTTTTCGGGCCAAAAATCCCACAACCGAATTCCCAAAAACCCCTCTTCACTCCGGGGGAATCCCCGCCCAACAATAGTCTTACAAAAAAGAATGCCACCGACCAGGATTGAACCCTGGTCGTGTGGGTGGAAATATGACTGGGTGGTCCAGGGTGGGGGCCGGTCCGACCAAAATTCTCCAAATGGCCCTTAAAGTAGAGTTATCCGTGTAAAATTGAATACTTAGCAATGGGACATTAATTACCCCCCCCCCCCCCCCTCATCGAAATCTCTTCCCCAATTTCACGTTTCCCTTTGCAGACCTCTCCTCCTGCTCCGAAGAAGTACGGGTTCCAGATGGGCCTCGAGATCGAGTCCGTCGTCCAGTCCTGGCCTGTAAGTCCCATTTATCCTTTTTAAACTATTTCTTTCTATTTCAGGAGCCAGAGGGCTACTACCTCACCAGGGTGATCTACAAGGACCCCGTTCCCGAAGGCATGAAGAAAAAGGAGGTCGTCCGCGCCGCCATGCTCCGCACCGTCTGCCCCGACGTTAGTTTCATTCATGCTATTTCTCGGGAAATAAGTATGGTTCCACATTTGTTTGTAGATTAAAAGCCATTTTTGGGCTTCAGGAGTACCATGAGAATATTCATTCGGTTGACGAATTTCTTATTCAGTTGTTGAAACCGGACATTCATTAGCTTACGACACAGATAGGCGTCGTTTGTCAAAAATCACGAAATTACGACCCCGAAAGAATTTTTTTTGGACATTGTCGTAAAATTAGAAAAAAAACATTGGGAAGCCCTTGAAAAGTTGTCTAGGAAAATCTATTTGTTCAGTTTCAGAGAAAAAAATTCTGTTCGAACAGACAAGCTTTGAAAAACAAAATCACCCTCTGTATTCAAATAAAAAATTAGAATTATCATTTTGAGGGGTTCTCACGGGCCAGGCCAGCTGGGAAATTTTGGTCGGGCCGGCCCGGTCGGCCCGTGTTCCTTGGACTACCCAGTCAGATTGCCACCCACTCGACCAGGGTTCGATCCCAGTGACATTCTTTTTTGTACGACTAATATTGACTTATATGTTAGTAACAAACATTATTAAGTAATTTAAAACAGTTTGAAAAATTATTGTAGCGATTATACAATATTTGAAATTTAATTTTTCACACCCAGGCCAGGTCGGGTCGTCCCAAAAAAATTCATTTCAGAACCCCGCATTTTGTCAGCAGAAAATCAACATTTTTTGCCTTTTCAAAGATTGTCTGTTTGAACAAAAACTTTTTCTGAACCCTGAACAAAAACATTTTCCCGGGCAACTTTTTTTAAGGGCTTTCCAATGGTGTACGTCACAATTTCCCAATAAAAATTCCCTTTAGGGTCGTAATTTTGTGCTTTTTGACAAACTGCTCCTATCTGTGTCGTATGTTAATGAATGTCTGGTTTCAACAACTGAATCTATTCCTAAGAAATTCCTTAACCGAATGAATATTCCCATAACACTCCTGAAGCCCAAAAAATGGCAACCAGCAACAAAAGTGGAACTTCACTTATTTCCCGATATGGATTTCTTAGGGCAAACACTCTCTCTCTCTCTCTCTCTCTCTCTCTCTCTCTCTCTCTCTCTCTCTCTCTCTCTCTCTAACCCTCCATTTTCAGCTCCTCTTCGACTACTACGAGCAGCTCCTCCGCGGCTAACCGGGGCCTCTGCACTCCCTTAATCGCCCGATCTCTCCTGTCCCAGTTACCCTTTCTAATTTTCTAATCGCCACCATGTTTTATGCATTTATATTCACCGATTACTACCGTTCCGTGGAATTTAGTTACAGCAGGTTTTATAAATACGGTTTTAACACTGAATTCGTGGTGTTTTCATTGGTTTTGGTAGTTCTACCCCCTCGACTACCCTTTTGTCCGGAAAATTTGGTGAAATAATCGATTGGAGGGCGATGTGGGGTTCGGGGGAAGCGTTCGGCCCGTCGAAGACTGACTGGGAAGCGTATAACGCCAATACATGCAGGGAACTGGTAGAAGTGCCCGGAGGCATCGACTGGAACATTCGAAGTGAGTTCAGGTTACTGTAGCTTTCCCGAATCCCGGGCTAGCCCGGGTCATTCCACGACAATTTCTCCGCGACTTTTTCTCCGAAAAAACGACAATTTCTCCGAAAATTTTAAAACTCCCGCCAATGGCGACTTTTTCTCCGCGTCAATTTCTCCGATTGGATTTTCCAGTCTAAAATTTTTGTTTTTGGCTTTTAAAGACATTTTTAATGAAAATTTAAATCGTGCTGGATTTTTTGTTGTAGTTTTGCATGAAAAGTAACTTTACACGTACCTTTCGTACCAGCGTTCAAGTTGTCAGTCTAATTTATACATGAAATGCGGATATTTTTTGCACCTGACCTATGCTACCTTTAAGCAATTGAAGCGTCGTGGTTCGCCATATTCTATTACAGGATAAATTACACTCAAAAGGACCTTACCACCCTTAACAATTCCGATGTTGTAGTTTCTACACCCTAACCTTAGGTACTCGTCCAAATTCCGCGCGCTGTGACGGCGGGAATGCGGCAATTTGAGTATTGCCCCATTTTTCTATGGAGTAAGGTTTGTCGTAAATGTTTATAAATTGTTACATAGGGATGAGTGTCGGAAAATGCACCCCTTCGGTCTCTTAAAAAGGTACGGAGAAACTCCTGAAAAAATAGTATTGTTGCGTTATTTTTCGCACAACCTTTTTCCCCCTTATTATGGCATATTTTTCGCGTTACAATTTATTTTCTTGCAATGTTGCTCTTTTACTTCAAAGAAAAAGTTGTTATGTATTGAAAACGATCGAAAGGGGTAAAAAATATGATAAGTGGTGAAAACCACTTAAAGAATCTTATTCGGAGAAAATGTCGCTCGGAGAAAAAGTCGTTTGGGCCGGAGAAATTGTCGTTTTCTCCGCCGGAGAAAAAGTCGTGGAATCAGCCCGGGTCATCCTTTTCTTGAAGTTATTGGAGTCTCGCCAGGGAAACTTGTGAAAAACTGAAAAGTTTTTGATAATCGCCTCCGGAAATTCATTTTATTAGTTGTGTTCGTCTGTTTCAGGAGGAAATATCCTACAACGAAATCGTTATTCAAGCCGCCCCGTTTGCATTTACGTATGCGGACCATCTTCGGGTCCTCGCGCGGTACTGCCCGAGGCCTACTTCTTAGAAGCCCGTCTCGTAGCGAAAGCGCTGTGTCCCGAATCGCTACAGTATCAAATTTTCGAACGCGGGAATCGTTTCTGCTCGTTTCAAAATCAATACCTGGACACGGTACGGAGGGGGTTCGAAAAATAAGGTCCCGCGAAGGAAGAGTGACCCCCTAAATGTAAAAACCAACATTTTTACAATGCCCCCACAATAAGCAACCCCAAAACCAAGGTACCGCAATAACTACGTGCCCAGATATTTTCAAAATTCTGTTTTCACACGGTGGTTCGGACTTTTCCAAAGGGTTACTCGTTAAACACCGGTAGTGGTGTGTTCGTCCATGCATGAACCACCTGTGGGGTCTTTTTTGTGGGACCCCCCCCCCACATTGCATATACGACGTGTGATACGAGTCCTCTAAGAAAGAAATTTGGCTCGGCGTGACCCCTTCAACTGAAAATTCCCTTATTGAAACGGCGGAGTTCATCAGCGTCTTTTTTCTATTGCATGTGCGAATACAAATTTGCAACTGTTGCACATTATTCATGCGCACATCAGTGTGAATTTGGCAGGTTAGTACCGTATTGCTTCGGGACCCAAAAACCTCATTTATACATTTTATTACATTTATTTCCCAGATCTTTGCGAGTCGTGTCCCCGCTTTTGCTGGCGCTTCATCGACGCCACCATCGTCGCCCAGTACTACTTCGACATCGCCCGTTCCTCCATCCTCCGAGACGCCGGAGCTCAGCGGTCCATCACACAGATTCCCACTTTCTACGCCACTCTGCCTCACTTTGTATCTCCCTTCGAACTCAGTATCCAGGTTCATTTCTGTTTTTTTAGTTACAACATATAAAGTTTAGCCCAAGTTCCTGGACAAGGTCAGGGAGAGACTGAGCGAGGGACTGAACACCTACTATTCTGAGAATGATGTCCAGTTCGAAGATGGACAGGTGAGAGAGAGATCGGCATATATTTGAGAGACGCAGACAGGCAAGAGAGTTAGAGACGCAGATAGAAAAATGAGAGGGTTAGAGACGCAGACAGACAAACGAGATGTTAGAGACGCAGACAGATAATTGGGATGGTTAGAGACACAGACAGATAATGAAGAGGGCTAGAGACGCAGACAGATAATGGAGAGAGTTAGAGATGCAGACAGATAATGGAGAGGGTTAGAGACACAGACAGATAATAGGAAGGGTTAGAGACGCAGACAAACAAATGAGAGGGTTAGAGACGCAGACAGATAATGGAGAGGGTTAGAGACGCAGACAGATAATGGGGAGGGTTAGATACGTAGAGAGATAGTAGAGAGGTTTAGAGATGCAATCTCACTGCGGAAAGGATTAGAGGCGCAGGTGAAGAGCGTGTTAGAGACACAGACGACTGTGGAGGCTAGAGACACAGATGTATAATAGGTTAGAGACGCAGACATGTAATATGGCGTGTTAGAGACGCAGAGGAACTTTACTTTTTAGATGTTCGAGACGGTTCCGTGCGTCGTGCGCGAGGGAGACAAATGGTTCCGCGGGCGAATCGACAAAGTCTGTGGTGAAAAGTGAGTTTTTCTATTTTAATTATGCTAATTCTCTTTTTTTTTTCAGCGCCGAGGTCCGTTTGGTCGACTACGGACTGGAGCGAATCGTCGCCGTCGCAAATATTCGCCCCTTGATTGCGAATTTCGGACGAATTCCTCCCCTCGCCCTCAAATGCCGCGTTAAAGGTTGGTTTTCTCTGCGTCTCTAATCCCATCTTTGTCTGCGTCTCTAACCTCTGTACTATCTTTCTGCGTCTCTAACCCTCCACTGTTTGTCTGCGTCTGTAATCCTTTCACAATATATCTGCGTCTCTGACACCGTCACTATTACTTGTCTACGTCTCTGACCCTCTCGTTTGTCTGTCTGCGTCTCTAACCCCCCCCCCCCACTATCTGTCTGCTTCTCTAACACCTACTGTCTGTGTGCGCCTCTCTCTCTCTCTCTCTCTCTCTCTCTCTCTCTCTCTCTCTCTTTATTATCTATCGGCGTCTCTAGTCCTCTCGTTTGTCTGTATCCGTCTCTAACACTGGACTGTCTACATATGTCTCTAACCCTCTCCATTGTCTGTCTGCGTCTATAGCCCTCTCGTTTCTCTGCCTGCCTCTCTTACCCTCTCGTTGGATGCCCGCGTCTCTAACACTCTACTATCTGTCTACGTCTCTAACCTTTCCATGTGCCTGTCTGAGTCTCTAACCCTTCTTTTTTTCATTTCTGTGCCTGCCCTTCACCGATTCCTCTACGTCTCTAACATTTTCCCTTCCAGACGTCTACATAAACGATCTCGATACGGCGAAGGTCTCCAAATTCAAACAGATCGTGCGCGAGTGCAACAACCTCGTCCGAGTGGAGATCGCCAGCGATCAGGAGCCATTTTTCGTAGGATTTCGCTATTTTCAATGGATTTTGTGGATTTTCAGGTGAATATCTACCATCCGACGCTGTTGACAGAGAATTTGGGAAAGTACTTCTACCGGCCGGAGGACCACGCCGAGCGAGAGTTGGCCAAGCAGCGCAAGTGGCTGGAACACGTCCGGAGAACGGTAAATCGGTGGTTGAAATATGGGACACCGCTGAAATAATTGGGTGACCAGAATAGAAATACTGTCCTGGCCCTGGCGAAAAATCGGTATCCTGCGAAGAAACGGCCTTAATGCTGCAGCCGTGCGATACCCAGGTGAAAAGAGTGTGCAAATCGCGAAGACCCAGAGAATAAGCGTCTTTCTTGCGGCTGCTCTTTTGGTGATAGTTATAAAATCAGAGAAGCAGACACATCGAACGTGGGTCATAGACGCAGATGCGTTGGGCTAGAGTTAGAGACACTGGAAGTGGTTAGAGACGGGTTAGAGACGCAGAAACGCCGGAACAGAGGCGTTTCTGCGTCTCTAACCCGTCTCTAACCGTGGGTAAATACAGACATACTGACTGACAGTGAGCTATGCTTAAAACACAGACATTTTGATACGCATAGTTTTCAAATGACGGGCCGGGCCGAGAAAAGTGACGGCCTGGCCTGTTTCGGCCCTGTTTGTAAACTTGTCAAATTAAAAATTCTTTAAATCGTTATTTCAGCTTACGGCAATTTTTTTAAACCCCGAAAACACTTTCATTATACTTCTATTACACATTTTAACTAATTTTAAGATAGCGAAAATAAAGTGTTCCGACCGGGATCGAACCTTGGTCATGTGGGTGACAGTTTGATTGGGTGGTCCGAGAGGACGGGCCGAAGTGGGCCGGACCGAGAGTTTTTTCCAAGTCGGCCCGGCCCGTGAGAACTATGTCGATAGGATTGGAGACACAGACAGACAAACTTAGAGAAGCGGGTACAATAGGATTTATTAGAGACGCAGACACATTGAAATAGTGTTAGAGATGCAGACATATTGGGTGAGAGAGAGAGAGACAGAGAGAGAGAGAGTTTATAGGCACGTGAAGATGCGCTTTGCCGCGTGAATTTCTCCTTATTTCCATTGGTACTCTCTTCCACCCGGTTGTTCGTCTACCATGTGGTTGTTCCTTCTGTTCTTCCCCAGCTTGTTCGTCTTAAGTGAGGCATTCACCCAATCTTTGGATTAATTCGATTCTAGTATTTTCCTGTGGAGGACCAAAGAAACGACCGAAAGGTTCTAGGAAGGACAGTGCTTCGAGTAAATCCGGCAGAAGAGACCTCCCGAAGCAGCCACAAGAAGAGAGACGACAGAAGGGCAGCGATGTGGAGCAAAGACAGTCTTCGGGCAGTGGGACCACAGCCCCGTCCAACCATACGCCTGCAATGAAGACGGAACAGACACAGAAGACACCGGCGACTGCAGCCAAAGCGACGGAGGAACAAATGAGGTCGAAGGGATTCCAGGTGGAGGCGACGCAGGACAGCGAAAAAAGCGGGAAAGAGTGGCGAGTGCAAAGGAGAAAAAGACGACGAAGGAGAAACAGCCGTCGATGGAGAAGGAGGCGACCGCTGTGGAGAACGCGCCTGGGTCTTCGGCCGACGACTCGGACACCTTCAAGCATGTGATGTCGATCAGGGATGTGGTGAAGAAGGACAAGGCGATGAAACAGAAGGCAAAGTGACGGCACTCACTTCGTGCAATGAATTTCGAATGTTCTCAGTGTTTTCAAAACTTTGTTAGGCGCTTTTTTATGTTAAACAAGAATATGCAGGCATTACAGTTGAGTGAGAGACACAGACACAGAAAAGGAAATATGTAGTTAGAGACATAGGCACATTGGGGTATTGGTAGAGACGCATATAGCTGTCGCCAAAAGGGCATCCTGCCAAAAACGGCCTTAATGCAGCAACTGTGCGATACTCAAGCGAAAATAGTATGGGAGAAGCGAAGACGCAGAGAAAAAGCGGCTTTTAATAACCGATGGTCGGTTGGCGACAGCTATACACTCCGTTGCATAAATATACAGGCACCTAGATTTCATTGAAGTGATTTAAGCGTGTTATGACATGACTCATTCGAATGAGCATGAAATTAGGAACGGATTCCGGTGGCGAAGTCAGAAATGCATTGGCATGCGACACATACCGAGCAATTCTCCCAAAGTATGCTGAAACCAAGTTAAAATTGGAATTTTCGTAGACATTGAGGCAGTCACCAATGGAAAGTCAATGAAAAGTTGTCCAGAAACGTCTTTATTGTTTTTTTTTTCAGAAAAGAAAAGACGCTTCAAATTTGCAAAAATGTGACTATTTGGATCAAAATATACCATTTTCTACCTTTTTTATTTGAATACCAAGGTGAATTTGTTTCGCAGCTTTGTCAGAACAAAGGGAAAACTTTCAAGAAAAATAACAAAAGAAGTTTTTGGACAACTGTTCGAGAACTTTCTAATGGTGTTTGTCTCAATGCCTGCAAAATTTCTAATTTCAATTGGGTTTCGGCGTACTTTAGGAGAATTGCCCTGTCTGTGTCGTATGTTAATCACGGCGTGCGCAGAGCGCCGAGTTTTCCCGCAGGTGACCGCGACGCGTCTCACAAAGCGCGGCGCGGCCGTTATTTAGTTTTCTCCCGAGCTTACAGGCGTTTTATTCATTTTTTGCATGTAAGTATTATTTAAATTGATTCTCTACAACAATTTTGATTTTATAGAAACAAAAACAATAAAAAAAAAATTAAAGTTGATTGTTTAAAGAAACTTTGTCAAAGCCTGCGCCTGTTGGCGAGGGGGCGTGGCTTGGCACTTAGCCAACTAACCGGCGCTGGTCTGCGGTCGTTCATAAGGCTGGGCACGCCGTGTAATACATTTCTCACTTCAACACTGGAATTCGTTCCTAATTTCATACTCTGTCGAACGAGTTAGGTCATATCACCCTTATACTCCTCGCCCACGGACCATTCCTTAAGTTTCGATGGCCTGCACATCTAACGCGCGAAATAGTGTGCAAGTCGCGGAGAGTAGGAAGTCTGGCACTTCCTCTGACTACGAAATATTAATACAGCCAAAATAGGTTCACCCCAAATAATAAAATGCCCGATGATTACTAACTAATTTATTAAATGAAAGAAAGAATAAAACAAGAGTTAACAAGGGAAAGGCGAGAGAGAACTAACTAGAACTAACTCTAATCGCCTGCGGTGACCCCAGAGGGAAACGCGCGGGAGATGGCGGGAACGCGGTGTCGCCTAGACGCCGCGATAGCAAACTACAAATGGGACAAGGCGGCGTCGCCTTACAGGAGACGCAGACAAAAAGCCGCTTGTTTCCCGCTGCCGGCTAGGAAAGCTCGCTGGGCGACGAGTATAAATCACTCCAATGACCTAAAAATAGAAAAATCGAGGTACCCATATACTTATGCAACGGTGTACATTCGGTGGGTTATCGTCAGAGACTCGGACACATTAGGATAGTATCGTAAGACGCAGAGACACGGATTAAGGGTTAGAGAAGCAGATACTCGAGAAAATAGTTAGAGACGCCGACACAGTGGGATTAGGTGAAACACACAGACACAGGATTATAGAAGCAGAAGGTTTTCATGTTTTTCCACGAAAATCGAAGCTTAAAAAACCAATTTCGCATTTTCAGGAAAACGAGAACGATTCCGACTTCAGCGACGAAGATTACGGCGAGGAGGACGATGGGTACGGTAGCCTACCGTATTCCCCCATTTAACCCTGATTTTCAGTGACTACGAGCCCCTGTACGTGAAGACGTACGACCGTAGTCCGAAATTCCCCAAGGGACTGAGGGAGGCCGTGACGTTGACCTACATCGAGAACAGTACTTTGATCTACCTCCAGGCGCCTTGGATGGCAGAGGAGCGGAAAAAAGTCGAAGATGCGTTGGAGGAAGAGGTTAGTGGGATCAAAAGGGTTGTTGGATCGATCCCGGGTGGTTTTTATACGTGAATTGTGTTTTCAGTGGAACGCGCTGCCTTCCCTCGCTACCGTATCCCTTTCCCCGGGCACGGCGTGTGCTATCCGAACTCCTACTGGCTTCCACCGGGCTGTTGTGGATTTCACCACTGAAGCTGGTGTTACGGTGCTTCTTGTGGATTACGGTAGCTTCGTGACCTGTCAGAGGGAAGAGCTCCGCGCCCTGCCGTACCAGGACCTCTACACACAGGCTCCGTTGGTTTACGTTGTGGGGATGGAGAAGGAGTTCACTTACTTCCCTCACCCGTCGGAGACGAAGATGTTGAGGGAGATGGTTCCGCCGGAGAGCAGTGTGATGTTTGAAGCGACGAAGAGCAGGAACAGGGTGAGGAGAGGGAGAGAGAGAGAGAGAGAGAGAGAGAGAGAGAGAGACGCTGTTAAAGACGCATACAGCCATAGTTTATGGTTATAATCACATGGAAGAGAGCGGCAGACATGCAGTGTAAGAATTGTACACATACAAACGAGGCTAATGTTAGAGACAGTGAGAAGGGTTAGAGACGCAGACACAACGGCTAGAGTTGGATACGCAGACCGACTAAGAAGCGTTTAGAGACGCAGACAGTCAAATGAGGACGGTTAGGGACGCATGTGTATAAGAAGAGAGACGGAGCGAAAGAGAGGCTGTTAAAGAGACAGAGAGATAACGGAGAAGATGCGCAGACACAGGCAATCATGGGGAATGATGAGAGACGCAGAAATACAAAGCACTGGAGAACAAAACAGATAAATGAGAGGGTGAGATACTAAGACAGTATGAAACGGGCAGAGACGCAGACAGTAAAGGGATAGAGACACATAGATGGCAGACGGTTAGACGTAATGAGAGAGAGAGAGGGAGAGAATACACACTGACCGTTAGAGGCGCAGTCAGGCAGCGTATTTGATTATGGACATGATCGAGAGAAGCAAATAGACAGTGTAAGCATTTGCACACCGATGGTTAGAGGCGCAGAGAGACAGTGTTAAGGGTTAGAGACGCAGACAAAAAAGCTAGAGTTAGAGACGTAGACAGACAGGAATGGGTTTGTGTCAGAGAGGGAACGAACAAGAGAGAGATCAAAAATCACTCACTCCTTTCAGGTGCCCATCCTCGGAAGTCTCTTCACAGCATCTGGAGACAACGTGAACACCTCTCTCGCTTCCCGGTAAGTGTCTCTCTCCCTCTCTCTCTCTAATCCTTTCCTTTTTCAGCCTCCTCACCACCGGAGTGGATGTCCTCTGCCGTGCCGTGGTCCCCTTCTCTCCGCTGCCTCATCGCCCCATCGTCTCTCCCTTCGTCCACCGTCTCTCTTGCCATCCCACCCTGGCCAAGGGCAATCTGACCCAGTGCACCCTCTCCGAGTTTTAAATTCCCCGGTTCTTTTGAGTGATCTCCGAGGCGGGTCGTTTTATCTTGCTTGTGTTATGACGTGTACCATATATTTATTTCATAATAAAGTTATTCCATACAAGAAGGTGGTATCCCAAGATTGACGGGGATTAACCCTGTGACAATCTAATTGTTAAGGGTGGTTACCGGAAAGTTTTGCCGAATTCCGTTCAAAGATCTTGGAGCTAAGGGGGTATCTAATGTTGAGCCCCCAGTTGACGGTGGGTAATGCAATCAACGGTCGGGGTTCCCACGTGCCGGGCTATTTGGAAAGTTTTGGTCGGCCTGTTTACCTTGGAACACCGCCATCCACACGACCCATTCGCGGTCTTTGTTTTGCGCGAGTACCCATATACCTTACCCATGCGAGTACCCATATACTGCCCGCCAACCCTCCTACTTCGGCGAATCTTGGAAATGTGTGGTATTCAAATTTCCCATTATTACATCATAATATTCGGCTACAAAAGGGGCGTGGTCCCATGTTGGCTGAAGTAGGATAATAATAATATTTATTACGCTGGGTAGCAATGTGCTGACACTTTATGAACAATGGAACTATGAGAAAAACTTAGAAAGCGATTTAAAGGAGAAGGAGGGCTGTGGCGGGGGTTGGCGGGACAGCGGGGGTCCCTCATAAGGCTTTGGCAGATTCATGCGATACTTGTTCATAGCGAACCTATGTACAAACTGCAGATGGGTCTCAGAGAGGGCTTTATACATGCTAATGGCCACAGGTTTACCATCGATGGTACTAAAGAGATAGCAAATGCGCTCGGCGAGGGGGTTTTTGGGGTCTACATTGGGGGGGTTCTACGTAGGGAGGTTCCTCATGAGAATCGGATGACTCGGCAACTACAGGGGTATCACACCTAGCTTGTTCGACCGCGGAAAGGTCGGGATCCTGGGACTCGGCGTTCTGGGCAGACAGCGGGAGGTCAGCCGCTTGTGTCGTGAGGTCAGCCGCGAACAGCGTGAGGTCGGCGTCTGATCGATCGATCGGCGGGGTCGTGCGCTCGGGCGGCGCCTCCTGGAGCTGGCGACGGTGTTGACGGTGGAGATAACCTTCTCGGCGTTCTTCCGGGGTCTCGAATCGGCGAACACTGCAAGATGAATAGGCAGGAATCGTCCTCATAGTATCAGATAAGGTTTAAGGTGGGGGTAGGGTGATTTAGGTGATATTTCGACAAAATGGTGACGATGACGACCCTTATCATCAGGTTTACCTAGGGGGAACAGGGGGCTAACGGCATCGGGAGAGACCCCAACCAATGAAAAGAGCTGACGCACCTGATCAATGGTGGTGCCCTCCCGGAATCCGGTTAGCACCACCTTTCGCGAGTTCTCCTGGCGACGTAGTTATTCGGCAATTACGGTAGGCAGCGACTCCTTGAGCTCCTTGATCTCGATCAGAAGCGCAAGTAGTTGGCACAGGGTGGCGGTCTTGGCGATGAGGGGGCGTCTCTTCGGTGTACTGGGCAGCATTTCGGTGAGAGCTGTGAGCTGACCGCCGCACGGGCGAGGAACGCGCGGTCAACTGATTGGAGAGGAGTGTTATGAGATGTTTGGCACGATTCCCCCAAGCAAGAAATTCGGCTCGACCGAAAATCGCGGAAGATGTATTTCTATGGATTAAACAAAGAAACTTCAAAGGCACAACGCGCTCAAATTCAAAATTCCCTAGTTAAAGATAGCAAAGTGGAGAAATCGCCACAATTGGTAGGCGAAACAAATTTTCTAACATTTCATTGACAACAAAACAACAACAAAATCAAACTGAAAACAATGTAACAACATGGGAGAGTACAACTGTAGGGGAAATCAGTGAGAGATTATTTTCTTGTGTCTGGCCAAATTAGAGCGTTTACCAGTCTTGTATTCACAGTTCGTGCAGGAAAATGGTTTTTCTCCAGTGTGGATTCGTTTGTGCTTCTTCAGATCGGAGCTATGGCTGCACTTATGGCCACAGACGTCACATTCATACGGCCTCTCTCCTGTGTGAATGCGCTTGTGTCTCTTTAAATTGGTGAGGTTCGCTGTCTTGTATCCACAGGCATCACATTCATACGGCCGTTCTCCTGTGTGGCTCCGTAGGTGCCCCTTCAGGTGGGTAGAGCGAGCGAACGCTTTCTTACAAATGCCACACTTGTGCGGTTTTTCTCCGGTATGACTCATGTAGTGTCGAAGGAGGTCCGATCGACACCCGCAAAAACGCTTGCAGACGCCGCAGATCCAGGGAGGAGAGTGGCCCTTCGTGTGCTCCGCCACGGCGTCGGAAGAATCGAGCTCCTCGGAGCATCCATCCATCGGGCACTTCTTCTTCATTCCACCGTCGCCCTGAAATACATACCATACTCCTTTAATTCAATAAACAAACCTCCGAATCCTCCATTTCCGCCGTCTTCTCCCTCTTTCTTTGGCTTATGGCGCCGATGCGAGCACGAACAGGCTCCTGAAAATGAATGGTAAGTTTGGCGATTTCTCCAGAAATACTGGTTTGGTCATTAAAGCGACAAAAATTACAATTTGGACCAAAAATCCATGGTACTATTCCACAAGTACTACCCCACTCCCGAAAATTTTTTTTCATCTCCAAATGCCTCAAAAGCATGCCTACTTGGGTTTTCGAGTATGGAGAATCCGAAAAAACACTTTTTAGCGAAAAAAAAAATTTTTTTTTTTCAAAAATTTGTGAAATTTTTTTTCTTTGTTTTTTTGTCTTCAGACTACCATTTTATGTTGTTTCCACGCATATTTTGCCTTGATCGCGTTTTCAAACACAAAACTTTATCGATAACAAGCAATAAAGTGTGACAAAAAAGATCCTGGAGATGATTTTTAAACCAAACGGCCCTCATTAGGGCGACACTTTTCTGTCATACTATATTGCTTGTTATTGATAAAGTATTGGGAGTAGGGGAGGGGGCGGGTGGATGGCTTGTTCTGTATACTTGGTTAAGAAAGAATGTGCTTGAAAACGCGATCAAGGCAAAATATGCGTGGGAACAACATAAAATGGTAGTCTGAAGACAAATAAGCAAAAAAACAAAGAAAAAATTTTTGAAAAAAAAATTTTTTTTTGCTAAAAAGTGTTTTTTCGGATTCTCCATACTCGAAAACCCATGTAGGCATGTTTTTGAGGCATTTGGAGATGGAAAAAAATTTTCCGGGGTGGGTAGTACTTGTGGAATAGTACCAAATCCATTTCTACCCACCTTTCCCTCCTTCTTCTCATCCGATTCGTCTCCGTCTCCTTTCGTCTTCTGCTCTCCCTCTTTTCTGACGGTTAGCTTGGGGAATTTGGCCCTGCGGCCTCTCCTTCCCTCCTGAGGCTCCTGAAACGAAAATACTTCAAAGAACCCCTATTTTCTGACCTGAACAACGGGAGAACCACCCTTGGGCTTGATCTCTTCGTCGGAATCGTCGCTGGTTCCGCCCCTGTCCATCGCGTCGCATTCGTACTCCTGAAAGAATTAGAATTTGGCTAGTATTTCCACAGGCAGCCCCAAAAGCGCCTTGGTTCGAGACAAGCATACCTTAGATTGAATTCTACTCGAACTAAAACACATTATGGTTGCCTTAACCAAGAAATTGTGTTCAAAAAGAGGTGTTAATGGACATTTCTAACAGAATTCGTGCGAAAGGGTTTCAAAACCCGTTGAAAATAGTTTCAAAAACAGAATTTTCGCCAATTCGTACCTAAACAAAACAGTTATAAATCGCATCACTAATGTTATCAGCTTTTAACGAAACTATGCCGCTAAATTTGAGGATAATTCGTGAATCGTTCCGATTTTTCTCGAAAAGTTCGTTATTTAATAATAGAAATTCGCGTTATACTGTTTGTATTTATTGCTATTCTACCACTTCAAGGCCGTAAAAGAGAATAAACTGCCATTTTTACGGAGCGGAGCGGCTGCGTCGCGGTTTTTTTTACGACTGTATACTTTTTTCTAGTAACAATACAATGGAACCGCTGGTCCGGGGCTACCTATTTCAATTGTACAAACCTCGCTGTCCTCGTCATCCGACGATTCGTCCGTTTCTCCCTTCGACTCCTCCTCCTTTTCGACGATGGGCTTCGCCAGCTGAGCCACACGGCTGCTCCTTCTCGTCTGCGGCTTCTGAAACGAAAATTTACCCAGGAAAACCCTCTTTTCGAACCTTGACAACAGGGGAATCCTCCTTCGGGGCCTTTTCCTCCGAGACGTCGTCGAATCCCCCTCCTTCGCGTTCGTCCTCTTCCCTCTCCTGAAACACCCAAAAATGTCTATTTAGACCAAAATCTGACGTTTTCCCTTTGTCAGGCAGCATTTCAACCCCCCAAAAAACCTACCTCATTCTCCAGTTCCTCCTCCTCTTCATCCGAATCGCTCGTCTCAGCCTTCTCCTGTGCTCTAGCAATCTTTCTCTTGACAGACGTCTAAAACTTTCAACTTTTTCCGATAGACGACATAAAATACTACGTTAGAAAAATACCAACCTCCTCCAGTGGATCCTCCGTGTCCCATTCGTAATCTTGCTCCTTTCCCTGACGATGGCCGAATTCAGAAGAGTCTTCGTCGTCACTTTCCATGATTCTCCTTCGCTTTGCAGGCTGAAAATTGAAGATTTCTTGTGAAATACGTATGGGCCGAGTCTGAAAACCCGTAAGCCCATAATTTGTGGGTGTTCCAGTCAATTTCCAACAATTTACTCACATTTCCATGTTCCAGAAGGGGCGAATCGTCGCGGGGAAGACCGAAGTCGTCCACCGTTCCGAGGAAGTCGTCCACCATGGCGTCGAGATTTTCCTTTAAAAAAATTGTTTACAAAGTTAAAAACATGCTATTCCAACTTTTCTAAAGCCAATTTTACCAAAATGCCAGTTTTACCCCGAAACCCCCAAATTCTCACCAGATTCGCAGCTCCGTCGACAGCTTCCAGAAGGGGCGAATCGCCGCGGGGAAGGGCGAAAGCGTCGACCGTTCCGAGGAAGTCGTCCACCATGGCATCGAGATTTTCCTTTAAAAAAATTGTCGTAGTATTTGCACAGGCAGCCCCATTCGCGCCATGTAAATGGGCAAGAATACCCTTTTTGACTTCAACTTTATATCGAACACATTCTCATGGCCATAACTGAGAAATGGTGTTCAGAAAGATATTTTGAGTATGCTTTTTCATCGATTTCGAGCTGAAAAGCTGCCAAAATAGGGGGGGCAGCCATTAGAACATTTTATCTTCAGATTAGATTCATAATTAGACTACTTACAATTAGAACTAAATGTATTTGATAGGTAGCTAGCCGAGCTAGGTAACGTATGTTGGCACTGTAGTTAATGTATTTAAGGTAGTTAATATAGTTAAGGTTGGTATTTTAGGTAAGATAGTTAAGGTAGGTAAGGCAGTTAAGATAAGTAGCAAATGATAAGTGCTTTGGTATTGTTGAAAATTCTAATTAGAAATGCATGGGAAATATTTCGATAGATGCTCCCCAGCTAGGTTAGCACCCAAAACGATAACAACTTGTTTAAAAATTCAGTTTAAGGACTAAGCCACTGGGGTAATCCTTGCATGTGACAAATTTTAAACAGACTTAGCGCACTAATTCGCTATCCGATATGTAATATCTGAATGGGGCTGTCTGTGCAAAGAGTACCAAAATTGTGGGTATTTATAAAGCGAAATACATGATATTCCAACTTTCTTAAAGCCGATTTTACCAAAAATTCCACTTTCGCCCATAAACCCCCCCCCCAAATTCTCACCTGATTAATAGCTCCGTCGACAGCTTCGGCCTCCCTCTCTTCAAATTCTTCCTCTCCCGAAGGCTCGCTCACCTGAAACAAAGATATTTAAAGGACTAAAACTGGCGAATTGGGTACGAAAACCCTCTTTGTCTTAACTTTTTCTCACCTCATCCACCGGCGCATCCTCCACGGAATCCGCCTCGCCGTCCGAGTGATCCTCGCCTCCTCCTCTGTCCATTTCCACCTCTTCCTCCTCCTAAAACTACCAAAATTCCCCATTTTGACAAGAATCTGACCTGTTCTTCCTCGTTTCCTCCATTTTCGCTGCCAGATTCGGGCATCTCGATGGGATCCGTGGCCTGTTCCGCCTAAAAAAACACATTTTAATTATTAAAACACACATTCAAAATAACCTCCACTTCTCCGTCTCCATTTTCAGCCACTCCTCCGAAAATGTCGCCAGGAGCCTCGTCTTGGCCGCCGAAAAAATGGAAATCTTGCTAAAACAGGTATTTTGAAAAAAAAAAAAACTAATAAAGAATAGAACCTGTTGTTCCGGCGGAAGAATTGGAAGGCCGTCATCCGTCGGGGGAACTCCAGCTGGCTGGGGTTGTTCGGGAACTGGCTGGAAATTTGGAGTTTTACACAAATTTTACAAAAATCGGTCGATTTTTTTTAGGGCAAACTGGATCAACATTGCATTTTTATAATACAACATTAATTCTTACGAAAAAATTACCAAGCGTGAATAAGAAAACTAGAAATTTATCAACCACATCCTGCCACCCGAGTGGCAGTAATTAAGCGATTCAAAAGTAAGAAAACTCGAAATTTTTGCACCACAACTAACAAAAAAACATTTTCTATTCAAATAAACAAAATAACGCGACTGACAATATGAAAAACTTGTACAAACCTCGTCTGCCTTCTTCTTATTCGGAATGCCGTATTTAACGGCCAGAAAGTCGTACAATTTGTCGAGGCGTCGCCTGTGTATCTTCATTCTCTCCTGAAACGAAATTTCCGTTGAAACCCCCATTTTTCTCACCAATGGGGTCATTCCACTCCTCAACTCGTCCGATTCGTCCCAGATTTCCCTGTCGTCGTTGTTCTTCCTGCTGGGGGAAGCCATGTTGATCTAAAACACCAAAATTCGCAAAAACAACATGAAAGTGTAATTAAAAAGGCAGAAAAACGAGATTGAATGTGGAAAGAAGCCACCCAAAAAGAGAAAAAAACCAATTTTACATTTCAAAAACCTTTTTTATGCAAAACAAAAGTACCCGTTCTTATTTTTTATTCAACGTTTCAAATTCAACAAAAATTCACCTGAACTTGGTTTGATCCCTGTCTCGGGACGTAGTTCTCCGCAAACGGCGCCAATCCTTCAAAAGTCGGCTTCACTTGGAATTCAATGTCGAATTTTCTCTGAAAGCGGCAGTTTAATTAAAGAAATGTAAGATACTCACAAGGCAGTCGAAAACGGGAGAAATGCTCCTGTTTTGGGGAAGAATCGCAAGCAGAAACGATGACATTCTGAAAAAAAAAATATTCTGTAAATGGAACTTTTTAAGACCAAAACGGAATTTTTCCACGAGAAATTTGACTAAAAAGGGAGACGGAAAGTTCGCTGTCCACTAAAAATCTGTCGAAACATGGGTGGGTCCCGCCACGATTTCCAAGAAATTGTCTGTGCCTTCTTTGCAGTCTTAAAGGTTTTTGCTTCACCTTTGCGAGACCCTGAATATCAAGCAAACACCATTAGAGCACAAAATCCTTATTTTCTTTCATACCAACGTTACAGTAACTGAAAAATATTCCGCTCAGGATATCTACATACAGTCCTTTAAGGTGCGTTGCTGTCCGCAGCCTTTTCATGTAGGACGGAGTGAACATTGGAAAAAATCGCCGAGGATTGAGAGCGCTCGCACTCTTACTTTTTGAAAACCAAGGAGTCAAACCGGTGAATTTTTTGATTTTCTCAGGGTTTTCGTTGCGGGACCCTTATTTGGTGATGCGCGTCGCAACCGCGGTCCGCCGCTTTTACGTAAAGGGCACTCGGATGTGCCACTGAATCAATTCTTGGAGGAAACCCAGATAAATTTTTGGGCAATCGTTGAAACGCATTGGTATTTTAAGTTATGAAAACCGAGTAACGACATCGAAATAATGGCACGCGGGGACGTATTTCCGAAGCGAACGGCACAAGTCGATCAATTGAAGTCAGAACAACCTACTTTCAGCTTGAGAGCTTGAAGACATTTTTTTTCTTCAAAATCCAGCCATACAGACAATGTGTTTTAGAGAGATAAAATGGCAAAATAACCACAATTTCATAGAAACAACTTTCGTTTGGCTTTATTCAGAATGAAATAGACAAGATAATTATGCCATATGGAACACGAATTCGAGGAAATATTTGGAATAATTACGTCTTGAAGACGGGGCAATGCAATTACAGATTGTGGGAGTAAAACAAGATCAACTGGAAACGAAGCAACACCTTGGCAAGGGATAACAATTGGAATCAGAGAGTCTCCTTGTGTTTCTTCAAAGTGGAGGGATGGCTTATTTCCACGGAGTCCAAACGGCGATTCAATACATTTGAGGCTCGTTTATGGGCTTTCGGAGTGAAGACCGGAGATGTCTCCTGTCGATTTTCGCTGTGAGTGCCCTTCTCCCCCGTGTGGGTGAGTCGGTGTTGCTTCAGAAGCTGAGGCGTCGAAGTCTTGTGATCACAGAGGTCACACTCGTGCGAATTCTCCTCGGAATGTACACGTTTTTCGTGTTTCTGGGCCGATTGGAAATCCCTTTTATTACCAGCAGCACGCTTTAAAGGCTCGTTTCGCATATGTATCACTTGATGACTCTCGAGAGAGCCTTTCTGAGAAAATGATTCCCCGCATTTTTCGCACTTGTGTGGCTTCTCTCCGGTGTGCTTCCTGTAGTGTCGGCGCAGATCGCCCGGATTCGGCCATTCACTATCGCATCGTCGACATAGCCATGGCTTTCTGTGTGTCTTCATATGATCTATTAAATCTTCAGAAGATGAGGGCGTCACGGGACAATGTAAGGACACCTCTTGTCGTCTTTGTCCTGAAACACCCAATGTTAACAGTGGCTTTAAAACACTCACAATGGAATTATCTTTCTGCACTTCTTTCCCAGCTCTATCGTCGTGATATGTCCGTTGGTGTCGCTTCAGGGTGTCCGATCGATTGAACGCCTCCTTGCAAATTTCACACTTGAACGGCTTTTCCCCAGTGTGGGTCAGGGAGTGTGAATACAATACGGACCGGCTACGCCAAAGGACTTTACAGAATCTGCATGTCACTTGGCCCGAGTGAGTCTTCTTCATATGATCTTTTAATTCGTCCTCAGATGCGGCCGTCACGAGACATTTATCCACGGGACACTGCATCCGAACGTTTTCCTGATTCTGAAACATCCACGGTTAGCTACGACTTCAGAATCACTCGCCGGAGAATTATCTTGATCCCCAGACTCTGTCCCATTCATCTGATCTTCAGCTCCAGTTCCGTCACCAGCCGTCCTCCTTTGAGTGTGACCCAACCTCTGAAGAGATTTAATTTAGGGGAAATGCCAAAAAATTAAATTTTTTATAAATCGGTACAATAATTTTTTAAACTGCTTTAAATTACTTAATAATGTTTGTTACTAATATATATAGCAGTAGCCAAACGGAAATCGGCGAGAAAAAGCCGCTTTTCCTCTCCGTCTCCGCTTTTTGCGTTTTATCTAGGGTTAATCGTAGTTTGGTGGATGATCAGCGCATTAAGACTTTATGTGGAAAGAAACCGACCGTTCATGCACACACTTCCAGCTTCCACATTTCTATAAGTTCAGGAACAGACACATCCACATTTCAAGAAAATTGCATGGCGTTTATGTTTCCAAATCAATGCGAGCATCATTATTCATGACAATTAAGTTATACAGGGTTAAATCTAAAATACGATTGTATTGGAAGTAACTTAACTGCAAAAAATTAGACAGATGACCGCATCCCAGCCGAGATTGAGTGGAAATGACCCGGAGGTTAACACCAGACACGTGAGCTAACGTTCAATCAGCCTAACTTAACGCTGGGATCGCGTTATTGAAAAGATGGGGTCGTTTTCTTGATAAGGAGCTAAGGGTTTCATGAAGGTTGGGGTCGTCTTTTTGGAAAATTACTTGGGGTCGCATTCTTTAATGGGTTGGGGTCGTGAAATTGAATGTACCCAAGAACTACAATAAAAAAGTCAAATTTAAATCACTAAATAAATAATACACACGTGTTACATTTCCCACCTAAAAAGCGACTAAAAATGCCCCATTTAAGACAAAATAACGTAATTTCTCCGACCAGTCAGGCTAATAGAAACAACAACCAGAAATCTTCCAATTCCTCCTTGGGATCCACATTCTCCATGTTGGGCTAAAAATCACTATTTCGGCGTAAACTGTGGGAAAAGTACCGTAATTTCTTGAATATCGTCGTCTTCTCCTTCAACCGGTGGTGCAGAGTGTCCTTCCACGGTGGGTTCAGGAGCTGTGGCGTCTTTCTATGAATATTGATTTATTAAAGATTAATCCCCAATATTACCTCAATTTCACGGGATTTCTCCTGTTGCTTGGCGTAATGTCGGGCGAACGACTCCACTCCCTCGACGGAGGTGTCCACTTTGAAGGGGAAATCGGTCTGTTTCTGAAAAAATGGAAATAAAGACAGAAAAGGGGAAATACCAGACACTCTGTGACCACAGCGGGATCCTTCCCAGGGGAATAAAGGAAATTACGAAAGAAATCCTGGAAATACAACGTTAATATTAATTAAAAATGCACAACTCTGTGTCACCGGATACCAGCAAATCGACCAGATACGAGCAATTCTTGTCGGAGCCGTTGGATCCGGCAAAAAACCGATCTGATACCGGCGTTTTTGCCGGATCCAACAGAGCCGGTCGGATACGAGCAAACCTGCCGGATCCACCGAACTTCTCCGGATATGAGTCGTATCCGACTGGGTCCGACGGGAACACTGCGAATTTGAACTTTTTCGGCGTCCTTTTTATTTTTAATATTTTATTTTGAGTTGTTTTTTGTTTATGTTTATTTTTTGTAATGTTCATGTTGTTCCACTTATTAAAAATTAATCAAACATTCGATTCGGTGTTAAATTTCTTTTTTTTACAGAAGGAATATCAACTTGCAAGCTTGGACCGCAGCACAACGACATCACCGACACCTACAAGGACTTCAGGACTAGAAGAAGCTTCGACTACATTGATAATTTTGTATGTGATATCTAGTGTATGTATTTTTTGTTTTGTTTGTATTTGTGTTGGCATAATAAACATAAATAAAAAAAATTGGTTTGAATTGGTTTGGGGGAGGGGCGCGGGAGGGTCCGGAAAACCGGAGAATCAGACGCTAATCGGATACGGATCGTATCGGAGGTGAGAACCAACCGTACACATCGGATACCATCCGTATCCACACTTGTACGATTCGTTTCCCATCCGTATACGTGTCAAAAGCTGCCGGAGCAGGCAGCTCCAGCAGACGTTTCTCGTACATTTACTCGTATCCGATGACACAGAGAACTTGCACCAAAACAAGAAACAAAACACGTAGAAGATCCAAAAAAGAAAATGATGACAATGAGATCTCACAGCCCGCCGCATGGTTTTCAGAATAGGCAAGCGGCTTTTTAAGGCTTTTCGTCGTGGGACCCAACTCACTGAGGTCGACAGCGAATAACTGTACCGATTACATAAGTGTTGACGTGGTGGGACGCGACTGATAATGTCGCCTTTTTTAATGATAGTGGAATTGGAGAAATCCAACTAGCAGCGTTACTTAGAAATCTGCAAATCAAGTGTGTCACACAATCATATAAAAGGTTGAAGTTTTCTTTCTGTCAGTGCACTTCTCCTGCGTATTCGCAGAAATTTTTCTTAACTTTCGTGATGGGTGTGTTGGAAGCTCCAGGAAACGGTTGTGCACAGAAGTATTACCAAGTCCTCATTAGCATATTATTAGCATGAGGATGGAAAACCTCCTTGATGTTCCCTTTCAGCATACATAATTAGCATGTCAGTAGCACTGTTACGTGGTCCTTTCCGCACCATTCTATCTTCAGTCTCTCCTTTTAATCTTCAACTGCCACTTTTTCGTCTTCTGAAGCAGAGACCTCCTCCCTTCGCCTCCCTCTCTTCAACATCATTCATATCGGTTGGTTC